>JARHVA010000907.1:2825000-2890000 GCA_037957365.1 Torreya grandis | reverse complement strand
TTTATGTAATGGTTACATTTATATTTGTTCTTTGATTCATCTATCTTGCATATTAATTTGATTGGTCAAGTAGCTTGAAGAGTTGGGAATTGAATTACATTATTGTTAAACAATGATTCAACACCCCCCCCCCTCTCAATGTTTTTTACCTCTATAAATTGGTATTAGAGCAGGTCTTTTTTAAGGCTTAACAACTTAAAAGGTGATTCTAAGGTACACTAGCAAGTCAAGGAATGCAAGGTGGTTTCTCTTCCAAATAAGCTCCATTGTTTAATGGTTCTAGATATGATTTTTGGACTTCAAGGATGAATTTTTTTATCATGGATATAATATTTGATGTTTGGTATATTTTTGTTGATGGATATGTTGTTCCTACTAGTTCTCCTACTAATGTTGTTGATAATAAACTATTTGAATGAAATTTAAAGGCTATGAATGCTATTTATAGTGGTCTATCATAAACTAAGTTCTTAAAGGTCATTTAATATCAAATAGATAGGGAAATGTGGACTAAGTTGAAGACAATCTATGAAGGAGACTGAAAGGTCAAGATACCAAAGATAGTTTGAGAGTCTCAAAATGAAGGAGGAGGATTTTGTGGCATCCTTCTTGAAAAGAGTGGATGATGTGGTCAATATGATTAGGGTTCTTGAAGAAGATCTCAAAGAGGATGTTGTTATTCAAAAGGTCTTAAGATCTCTATCGTATAAGTTTGACTCTAAGGTATCTGTAATTGAGGAAAGTTATGATCCTACACTAATGAATATAGATGAGATTTATGGATCTATCACTACTTATGAGATGAAGATAAATGAAGACAAGCCTCCTAAGAAGGATGTTGCTTTCAAGGTAGATAACAAGCCTAAAGAAAAGAAGACATAAAGTAAGGGGTCTCAAGGAAAAGATGCTATGTTAGATGATATATTTGATGATGATTTAATTTCTTTTTTTTCAAGCAAGTTGAAGACTAGATCAAGTAAGTATAGAGGTAATATTCCTTTTAAGTGCTTAAACTATGGTGAAGTAGGTAATTTTGCAAGCAAATGTCCTCACAATCATAAGAAAGATGAGGATGAGGATCAAGCAGAGAGTAAGAATGGTTTCAATTTTTTTAGAAATAAGAGATCATTCAGGAAGTTTGATAACAAAAGGAAGATCCATAAGGACAAAATGAGTCTATACACAAAGATGGATGATAGTGACTCAAAATTAAGCTATGACACTCAATTTTATGACAACCATAATGAAAGTGAAGCTGAGGTTGATGAAGTCCTTTTCATGGAAATCAAATTAGATAATGTATATGATTGTTCATATCAAATTGAAGGAAACTAGAGTGGATCAAATGAAGAAGATGAGGAAGACATTCCAAACTATGAGAGTGAACTAAAAATTGCTCTTAAAGATTTGAAGATTGAAATAAAGGTATGTAAAGGTTTTAAGGCCAACTTGAAAGACTATGAAGTTCAATTCAGAATTTTTGAGGCTAAGATAAATAAAGATAATAGGGGGCATGAAGGAGAAATCATGTTCTTAAATTCCAAATTGAAGTCTATATCTTCAAGCTTAAAAGTTAAGGAAGAAGAGTGTTCCATGTTGTTTATATAAAAAACGTTTTTGAGAGATGAATTAGAGAAATTTTTGAGCAAAACTAAGTCATTTGCCAAATTTGAGAAAATCTCAAATGATCTTGATAGTATTTTGATAAGTCAATAATCTTCAAGTGATAGGACACGTCTAGGTTTCATTGAGAAACCAATAGTGGTATCTCAAGCAGAGGAGAAAATCATTGAAGAGAAAAGGGCCAAACCTAAAAAGAGTAATACCCAAGATTAGGGTGTTAGCTTTAATAAGGTAAGATAGCCTAATGTCATAAAACATTTGAACTTTAATGGATACTATCATATTTGTCATGAATTTGGTCATAAGGATAATGATTACAAGATAAAGGATAAGAAAGTCAATCTATCTAATCCTATGAATGAGGTAAAGTGTTTCAACTACAAAAATGAAGGACATGTGTTTGATCAATTTCCTAGTAAACCTAATATCTCTAGGAATGCACCTAAGATTGTAACATGTTTCAATTGTCAAAGAATTGGTCACATGGATAAATCTTGTTAATTTTAAAGAAAAATTGTATGCTTTAATTTAAAAATATTTGGTCATATTGCTAAATTTTGTAATAAAAATGGGTCTCTTAATCAAGACAATACCAATCAAACTTCAAGTTTTTAAGAAAGGAAGAATAAAGTTTTATATAAGCCAAAGGAAGAAAAGAAAGTGATAATTGATATGTTTGTAGATAAAATTAGTGTGTTTACTAAGGTAGAGAGTGTTTATTTCATTGAGTAATTCTCATTATATGCTCATGTTTTCAATGAAGAGATTTTTAAAAAATGAGAAATTGAATAAGGAAGACAAAGATAGTCTTAAGATAAATATTGATCATTCTGTAGTTATAGATGATGTTTCCTACATAGGTCAATCATTGCTAAAACCTAGAGAAGTTCTTTCAGCTGATAATGTGAGTTAAAACATGGTGGAATCCTCATTTGTTGTATTTTAAAGTCTAAGAGAGGGGGAAAAAATTTAAAATATATAAAAAGTGGTCTCAGTCAAGTCTAACAAGAAGAATAAGAAGAAGAGTAGGACTGTGTTGAGCAAAGAGGAAGAAGAATATGAGAATATGTGGGCCACTCTAGGATTCACACTATTCTATATAAATATTGAGGGATCAGAGGTATATTTATATTATTCATAATAGACTCATGTAGGTGAACCAATTATTTAGAAGAGTTGCTTTAGTTACTAAGGTTGAATGTTTGTTCAAAAGGTATGTTCAGGTCTCCTGGTCATAAAGTGCATTTTTTATCAATTTTTGATGCTAGATTTGAGTGGTGATTTGAAAGAGATGGATGAATATATTTATATGATTTCATGGGGAAGATTGAAAAAAGTCATTCCCAGGTGTTTTGAGGTCTTGATGAGCTCAGACGTGAGTTTTATGGTCAAAAATTAGAATTGACCAATTTTGGCAATGATAAATGCCTAAAAGGTGCCCAAAGTGATATTTTGATGATTTATGATGTCTAAAAGGTTTTAAATATATGATTAAAGTTGGTTTTGATATTTAAAAGTAGGATAGGAGGTTTGATGGTGTCCATGAGGTGCTCAGGTATGAATTTTCCCTTTTGGTCAAGGTAATGAGCTTGTATGCACATATTACTTGGTTTCAAGGGTCACTTGAAGAATGAAGATGTGTCATAAAGAATTTTTTGCTTAGGAATGTCTACACATGTTTTTAATACATGTTACATGTGGTTTCATAGTTGATGAATGATTTTGTGTCAGGGGAGCGTTTTGAGTGGTCTCTGGCTCTTCTTCTCAAGAGCATGTGTATAGAGGCTTAAAGGAAGTCCATGTTCCAAAAGGTATGGAATCTTTAAATTTGTCATGGAAGTTATTTTTTATGGTCTATAGGTGTGGTATCCATCTCAAGTGTGTGCATTGACCAAAGGTTGACTTATGACCAATTGTTGCTTTAAAGGCCTAGTAATTTGGTCAGGTTTGGAAAAGTGATCAAAATTTTGAGTTGAAGGCTAGAAGCCTCAAAAGTAATTTAATGGACCAAATGGGTATCTAAATCAAATTTTAATGTGGTTTGAAAGTGATTATAATTGAAATTTTTGGAGAGAATGATGGGCTACAATGTGCGTAGGTCGCGACTGAGCTAGGGCAGCCATGCCCTAGCCTGTTCAAAGCGGTGGGTTGGTGTGCGCATGGGTCATTTAGGGGAGCGAAGGAGTGGTGAAGGGCTAAGGTGGTGGGATAAGGCATCACAAGGTCATGCTAAATGGAGGAGGGTGTGATCATGGCTCAATAGGAGCCTTTAAAAATTATGCTTGGCAAAAGCTTTAACACAGCTGTGGGCATGAACAGGCAAGAAAAACAAGGTAAATTAGTAGGTCAAGAGTTTTCTTCCTAGAATCTAGGAGGAATGGAATGGAACTCACCTGGGGGATCCAGGATTATGAATATTAATGGTTTCCTAGAGAAATTCAAGGAATGACCTAAACTGATAATTCCTTTTGATATGATTTCAGAGGATGTGGAATATTATTCCAAGCATTCTTTGTATTGCAAGGTTTTGGGTCTGAAAGTTTCCCTTTAATTTCTGGAGGGTTGGGCTAGGAGAGTGTGGGAGCCAAAGGGAGAAATGGAGGTCACGTTATTAGCAAATAATACTTCATGCTCACATTTATATGCCTGGTTGACCGTAACAGGGTTTTTGAGGGAGGGTCATACTTTTATAATTAGGTCAGAATTTTTGTTAAACCTTGGCATGCTGGGTTTAATCCTTTTGAAGAATTACCAACTCAGGTTCTGGTATGGGTTAGGATCTCCAGACTTCTTATTGAATTCTATCATGAGGATGTTCTCTTGATGTTAGCTTCAATGCTTGGAAGGCCGGTGGGGTCTTCAACTCAAACTCTAGGTAAGAAAGTCATGACTTTTGCTTGAATTTGTGTGGAAATTGATTTGAGCAAACCATTACTTGATGCACTAGAGATGAGTGCGGGTTCATACTCCTGGGTGTAAAAATTGGACTAAGAGACACTTCCCTTCAGGTGTCACCTTTGCCATGAGTATGGATACTTGGTGCACAGATTTTTGAAGGCTAAGCCAATGGAGCAACATCCCCAACCACCACCTAGCAGCATTTCTAGCGCCGATAAAGGGAAGAACTAGAGGGTTGGGGAGAGTAGGGATGTTGAAGGTTTTGTACAGGTGAAAGCTCAAAACCATAATAGGGGCTAAAAGAGGTCCCTTAGAGAGAGGCAGGATGATGACTCTTTCAACAAGTTTGAAATCTTGGACAGATTGGGCTAGCAAGAAGTAATTCTAGGTTTAATGAGTGTGGACCAGTTCGTGGGAGGTTCAGTACTAGAGATTAATTCAGCTAATCTTTCGGTGGTTCTTCAAGAAGAGTCAGCCTTACCCATGGCTATTGAAGGGCAGACAAAGGAATAATGGGGGAGGCAATAGATAGGGACTTGGAATAGAGTGGAGAAGACCTGTACCCTTTGACAAGGGTTGTGGGGATAGAAGTAATTAAGAAAGGAAAATCTTCTCCTCACTTGGGTATTCTCTAGAGGGAGGGAAAGAAGGGGACGTTAGAAAAAAGTGCTAAAGTGGGATTCAGGAAGGACTCAAATAGACTCAAGATGATTGGGGAGACTTTGGTGGAGTCTAGTGCGATTAAGACCTTAGACTCACACTTCTTAACTCCTCCAAAATGATCATTATCTCGTGGTATGTAAGGGGACTGAACAACGGTCCCAGACAAAAGGCTATTAGGGAATTAGTTAGATGTCAAGTATTGGATATTCTCTTTCTCCAAGAAATGAAAGTTTTTATGGATGTTATGAGGAATATTGCACCTAAGTTATGGAGGTATGGTTCATGGCAATGCATTGGAGCTCATGGATCTTCGGGGGGTGTGGCTTGTTTTTGGAATTTTTGCAAGATCCAACATGTGTCCTAGATTTCCTTTAAATCCTCTTTATCAATGGTGGCTTCATGTATTGAGTCAAGTGAATTAGTCCTTTTCTCCAATGTTTATGCTCCTATATATTTCCAAGGTAAACTTCTTGTTTGGAAAAACATCCACTTTCTTCATCAATTATTTCCCTATTTGCCATGGATTGTGGTGAGAGAATTTAATGTTATTCTTGATTTAATGGAGAAGAGAGGAGGTAATGCATGGCTGGAACCTTCTTCTCTCCTACTCTGAGAAAATATTGAGGCACTCAATTTAGTGGATATCAAGCCAGTTAATGGATGCTTTACTTGGAATAATCGAAGAATGGGGGATAGGTGCATTGCAAAGCATTTAGATAGATTCATGACCTCCTATTATTAGGTGGGGGGTTTGTGGTCTTCCTACCTTGAGATTCTTGATTAGAGGGGCTCAGACCACTGGCTAATAAAATTGGTTATTTATTCTATTTGTGAGCCTCTGAAGGTGCCTTTCAAGTTTTAGCTTATGTGGCTTAGGGACCCGAACTTGTTTGGACGAGTGGTAGATTGGTGGAGGAGGGGTAGGCCTATTATAGAAATAGAAATGTATACTTTTGTTAAGCTTCTCCAATTCATCAAGCACCAGCTCAAAAAGTGGAACTGACAAAGTTTTGGGAACATCTTCCAAAATAAAAATGAGGTGCAGATGGAGCTGAATGTCATTACCAAAACCATTAGGGATGAGGGAATGACTGAGGTTTTACTGAGGGAGGAAGCCAGGGCCTTAAAAGCTTTGGAGGAATGGGAACTAAGGGAGGAAATATTTTGGAAACAAAAGGCCCAAATTGAATGGCTTAGAGAAGGGGATAAGAACATAGCCTTCTTCTTCAATTCAGTTTGGGCTAGACAACATGGCATAGGGATTACTTCTTTGGTGTTGGATAGTGGGGAGACTGTTTCTTCTATGCAGGGTATCATCAATGAGGCAGTGTAGTATTTTGCTTCGTTATTCAAGGAGGAAGTGCAAGGGGACTTGGATGAAGAGGTCCAAATCTTGTCTTGTATCCCCTCTTTGGTGACCAGGGATATGAATGAGAATTTAATGAGGGATATATCCTTGGAGGAGTTAAAAAGGATAGTCTTTATGATGTAAAAAGGAAAGGTGCCTGGTCCAGATGGCTTCTCGATTGAGTTCTTCCAAGAATTTTGGGAAATTATTAAATTTGACCTCATGGTTATTGTTCAAGAATCCCAGAGGAGCAAGCAAATGCTTCAGGTTTTGAATTCCACCTTTTTGGCTCTCATTCCTAAGGGTGCAAGGGCTGATAGGCTAACACTTTTTAGGCCCATTTCTCTCTGCATTATCGCTTATAAAATTATTTCTAAGCTGATCGCTGAGAGGTTAAAGAAGTGGCTGCCTGCGCTTATCTCAAAAGAGCAAGGTGGCTCTGTTGAGGGCCAAATTTTTTTGGATGGGGTGGTGATGGCTACTAAGACTATACATTCCATGACTCAGTCCAATGAGAAGGTAATGTTTATCAAGCTGGATATGTCAAAGGCCTATGATAGAGTTTGGTGGTCCTTCCTCCAAAAGGTCTTGGGTGCCTTTGGTTTTGTAGAGGATTGGATTCATTGGGTTTTGAGTTGTGTGAACTCAACCTCCTTTGCAGTTTTGATTAATGGTGAGCACTCTAATCTCTTTGGGGATTCTTGTGGATTGAGGCAAGGTGACCCTCTTTCTCCTTACTTGTTTCTTCTATTGGCAGAAGGCTTAGGTCAATTGATCAAAAGAAATGTATTTGATGGTGCTATTTAGGGTTAGCAGTGGGGAGAGGAAATCCCTGTACAATCCCATCTCTAGTTTGTGGATGATGTGGCTTTGATGGGCAGGGCTACTATTAGGGAGGCATCTAACATATGCAAGATCCTGGATGTTTACCTTGCTACCTCTGGATAGGTAATTAATGAGGGAAAATCATCTATTTTTTCTTTAACACTCCTATAGCCATACAACAAAGAGTGGCTCTTATTCTTAGGTTCTAAATTGGGAATCTCCCACTGCTTTATCTCAAGATTCCTATCTTTGTTGGCCAGTTGGCTAAAGAGTCATGGTGGGTGATCCTAGAAAAATTTTGGGACAAGGTGAATCAGTAGACCCACCATTGGTTATCCTTTGTGGGTCAAGTTCAATTGATTCTATCAGTGGTGCAGGCTCTTCCTATCTATAGCTGTATGATCTAGGTGGCACTGATGAGCTTTGTTAAGGACTTAGACTCCTTAACAAGACAATTTTTATGGGCTAGGAATTTATCTTTGACCAAGTGGAGCCTAATTAAGTGGGAGATGATTTTCAGCCCAAAGAGGTTTGGTAGGTTGGGATTACGGTAGTCTATGCTAATTGGTACTACTTTGGCTACCAAACTATACTAGCATTGGTGCATGGAGCAAGATCAGTTGTGGGCTAGAGTGTTGTCCCACAAGTATTTTTTTGGGATTCCAAGGAGGGATATTCCATCGTATGATTTGGTTGGTAAAGGTTTGGTGATTTGGGAGACTCTCAAGAAAGGAGCCACACTGATTAAGAGGGGTCTTTTCTAGATATGCAAGAGTGGGGTGGAGGTCCAATTTTGGCATGACTTATGGGAGGGTTTCCCTCCTTTAATTAACCAATATCCTCAGCTAAGTACTTTGGCCTAGAGGTTTTGTGAAGCTAGCTGAAAAAGGGTGTGCAACTTTAAATCCCTTTCCTTTCAGGGGCAGGTGGTGGTTTCCAGATGGAAGTCCCCAAAAGAGTGGTTGATTCTTGGTTTGGAGGTAGAATGCATGGACCTGCAGAATATTCTGTCTCGACATAGTTTCAATGCACTTATGGACAGTGATGTGTTAGCCTGGTTCTTGAATCTCAACGGGAAGTATACGATGTCTTATGGCTATTAGGAGCTGATTTCCTAGCAGTATGAGGATAGAGGGGAAGTTCAATGGTGGAAGAAAGTTTGGAATGGTTTCTCATGGCCAAAGTGTAACTGTTTTACATGGACTTTAGTGTGGAATAGATGTTTGACATGGGACAATATTCAGAAGTAGGGATTTGCTGGTCCTTCAAGGTGTGTGCTCTATAATAGAGAGGAGGAAGACTCCTCTCATATTTTATTTCACTGTACCTTTACTCTTCAACTGTGGCACTTTTGGTGGGATGCATGGCGGTGCCAATGCATCCACGCTATTTCTTTGGCTGATTTTTGGTCTAGAGTGGGTCGTCCCCCTTCTTTGACTACCTTCTTGCAAGATGCATAGTACACTGGCCCTATTTTCCTACTTTGGCAAGTTTGGCTAGAAAGAAACTAGAGGATTTTCAAGGGGGAAAAATTGGAGACTCAGCAGGTCTAGAGCAGAATTAAGGGAATGATCCAAGAATCGATTGAAGTGAAGAGTGAGGTTATGCTGCCATTGAGGAAAGAGGATGCTAAGGTGCTAGAATGATTTGTCATAAGAGAGTTATCTCTGATCTTGACTTATGTCAGATGTGGTGCATAGGGGTAGTGGAAAGTTCAACGATTGGGGAAGTGGATGCTTCCACCTGCTGGGCTTTTGAAAATTAATACAGATGGGTCATCCAGGGGTAACCCAAGAGTAGCTAGGATTGGTGGGATTGCTAGGGATTTTTCAAGATCTATGGTTTTTATTTTCTTGACATATCAGGGAGTGCAAATGATTAATAAGATAGAAGGTTTGTCTATCCTATATGCTTTGAGGAGAGCTTATGCTTTGGGTTGGATGAGGGTGATCTGTGAAGCTGATTCTTAGGTATTGATTAACTTGATCCTAGAAAGAAAAATTTATGATGTGAGATGGCAGTTGCCTATGATAGTGTAGGAGATTTTACAAGTGAGTTCTTACATGGAGTCAGTATCCTATGCCCACATTCTATGGAAGTGGAATAAGGCAGCTAATTTTTTGGTGAAATGGGCATCAGAAAAGGGAGAAGGCCATAAGGTGGATGAATGGGAGTAGCTTCGTGGTGATTTACATCAGGAACTAGAACCCATTCTTGTTGGAGATATTGGGGGAGTTGAGGTTTGAGGCTGTTGTTTTTTGTTTGCTTGTCTTGAGGGATGTTTGGATGCTTTTGTAATTTGCTAATTTAAGTGTAGTAAAGTATTTACCCCTTTTTATTAAAAAAAAGAGAAGTGATTATAATTCATTTTATTCAAATTTTAGCTCACTAGAGGCCTAATTAGCTAGTAAGCTAAGGAAGGAAGTATGATAAGGAGGATGAGTTGGAGGCTTAGGTTTAGCATGTCTAAAGGGGCATAATAGTGTATCTTAGATATGAAGTTTTAAGGTTTGAATTTATTAGGGAAGATATTTATGAAGTTTTTAATGGCCAAATAGGGCTATAAGGAGTCTAAACAGGTCTAATAAAGAAAATGAAGATTGTTGAATAATTTTTTCCAAATAAGGTTGGAATTTTTTGTTCTAGTTGAGCATGTTGGTCTATTCTAAGCATGATTTAATTTTGGTGCTATCCTTTTAATTCCCTTGGTATTCTATGTGGTGCCTTGAAAAGTAATGATAATTGAGCTTATATGGAGCTTTGGTGCTCTTGTTGATGTTTAAAGTGATGGTATCTATTCTTGGAGGTCTTGTAGGTGTGCATGGGTTGTGTAGACTAAGGGGGAGCCTTAAAATTGGAGTAGGTTCTTAGGGGGAGTTGTGTTACCATGTGATTGGTGATATGTCTAAGGATCTAGGTAGCTTGGGAGAAGTTTTTGAGTAAAATCTCATTCCAAGGGTGAGTTATGCCTATTTAAGGTCTGAATGGTCCACTTTCAGATGTATTCCTATAGGTGAGCTTGATTCCATGTGTTTCTTGTAGCTTACTTTCTTGATTTTTGAGGTGTTTAGTATTGAAAGGAGTCTAATTTATCATTTTTTCAAAGGGGGAGATTGTTGGGAAATTGATGGTAAGTGTTTTCATTGATGTTTATAAGGCATGTGCAATGACAAAGTGGTCTAGCAAGTGTAGTGAGATGGAGTATGGTGGTCTAATGTGTTTGGTGCAGTGAGATGCTTGCATGAAGGCTGATTGGATGAATGTATGGTGTAATGGAGCATGGTGTGTTATTAAAATACATGATCTTGGAATTTTTTATGTAGGTTAGATTAGTTTCATAAGGTTCTCATGAAGTATGTAGGTCTAGTAGGTTTGACCATGCATGGTTGCCTATACGGTTTTGAATCCTATGGCTTGTATGCCATGGTATGAAGCTTAGTGTGATTTTAATATGAATTTTGGACATGTATAGGATGTTGAGAGGTTATATAGATGACTTCCAATTAGTTACAAGTGGTCTGCAAGGTTTTTTGGATCTTGGCCTAGTTAGCCTAAGTGGGCTTATGAAGCCTTGTGAAGGGTCAAAGGGTGTTTTTAGCTTGGTGAAGCTTGTATTTTCATGGGATATGGCCTATAAATTTTTTATTTCATACTTATGAGGTTTTATGTTAGATAAGGAGAGATAAAGTCAATAAAAGTCTTCATGTGCTTCAGAGGGTGCTAGAATGGTGCATTTTGAGCTCAAGAGGAAAGTTCTCACATTCTTCAACTCATGTAGAATTTTCATGGGGAGATTATTATTTTGGAGATATTGGGTAAGGTTCCTAAGAAAATTTTATGAGAATTATTTCTAGACTAAGGACCTATTCTTTATGAATAATTGCTAAGAAGGTAAGTAGGTTTTTATGTGCAAAATTCCTAGTCTTAAGACCTGATGTTGAAGATATTTATTTTTTATGATTAATGATATGGTGGATGGATATAATTATTTTTTAAGGTTATATATGACTCTTATATGCTTCAGAGGATGTGTTTGGTCAACCTTGACTATTTGTGGGTCCCATAGAAAACTACTTATTAATAGTGCTTTTAATATTGTGAGAGATTTCTAAAAGTAACTAGGGGAAAAAATGGGTGTGTGATGAAGATTATAGATTTATTAAAACATTCATGGAATTTTTTATTAAGATTCATTTCTCAATGTTAAATTTATAGGTCCTCAAAGTTCTCTAGTCGATATGAAGTAAAGGGTGCCATGAGTGAGAAAAACTAGTTAGAGTGAAAAGTGGAATTGGAAGGCCTAATCAATGAGTAGGGATGGGTCTAATATCTTATAGGTTATTTAGGGGATGTATTAACTCTATTAATTCAATTGGTATTGTTCCTAGTCACTTCAAGTTGAGTGAATGGTTGACTCATAGTTGACCATAATGATTTTGCTAGCAAAAGGAACTCGATTTGAGTGATTAAGTTTGATTACAGGGAAGATGGTCAATCAAGTGTTAATAATGGTTGGAGAGTATTTAATACTAATTTAAGATATTATATAGTTATTTTTAAGTTTTTACCAATCTCCTAATGGTCAAATATAATCTTTCAAAGTGAAGTTATGCTTCATTTGTAAGGAGTATGAGACATGGGCTCACTACATGAACTAAAAATTTGTTGCAGAGGTTCATGGCCAACCTTGGAAGACATAAGTGATTTTTTATAAAATATAATAAGGATAAATAGCCAACCATAATCAATAATGGTATGTATAAAATATGTTTTTATACTCTTTGAGTGAGTGATCAAGCTAATATAAGCAAGTGTGTGTTGATATTTGGAGACCTTATGCGAAGGTTGTTAGGGGTCTTGGTGACCAATGTTTGTATGAGATTGAGTATATAAAAATTTCATTAGACTCAATGTATCTTTATAATTCTATTGATTATTTTTACTAGATTTATGAGTGCATATTTGTATGAGTGAAAGTTTTGTGAAGGGGTTATTGCTTGTGTTGAAGATATAGCTTAGTATTGGTGACTTGTGTGGAGTTTTAGACTTGAATAAGAGTATTATTTCAAGGTTTCTATATCATATTTATAATCAATCAAAATTCAATAATTATTCATTTGATAGGTGTTGTTTTGGTGCTCAACATCTTAGGCAAGTTGGTACTTGTCATCTTTAGGGGTTGGTGCTCCTTGTGAAGTGGGTGCTTCACTAAAGCCTCATGTTTTAATCATATTAAAGGACTTTAGTCCACTATTTGTGTACTTTAGAGTGGGTTTTCTCCCCCATGAGGGTTTCCCACATAAATATTTATGTAATGGTTACATTCATACTTGTTCTTTGATTCATCTATCTTGTATATTGATATGATTAGTTAAGTAGCTTGAAGAGTTTGGAATTGGATTGCATTATTGTTAAACATTGATTCACCCCATCTCTCTCAATGGTTTACACCTCTATTAAAGTTAGGCCCTTTGGCTCCATCATCACCAACTATGTGAAGTTAATGAATCATGTGTGTGTTAATTAATGTCTGGACCATGTGTCTAATCCCTCTAAATAAGTGGATCAAGAATACAAATGTTAGCTATACCTTTGACTCCATCATTGCCTCATGATATGAATTTGAATGATAAAATAAAAGTATAGATGAATGTCATATGAGATGTATTATGGATCCCCTAAATGTGTTTTGATCTAAAAATGTTGGCGTGGATAGCCAAATATAAACTGGAAACTAGGCCACTATTGGCCACTTCAAAAGATGGAGATTGGAATTATATAGAAGCCCCTCCTAAAACTAGAAATCAAGCCTTAGGAATCCAATCTATAACTTAGGTAAATGAGAAGAAAACTTGTATGAAATTTTACTTTAATGTGATGTCAACCACCTATAGATGGAGTAAGGTACGCAATTGTTGGGAATGTGCCAAAAAATGCTATAAACTCAAAAATAGAGAAGGCCCATGTGCTGTGCACATTGCCCCCAATAATTGGTGTATAGAACATAGATTTTGAACTGAAATTTATATCAACTACCATGTATAAAATAAAAATGGAAACCCTCATGCCACACATGATCCTCCCTATATATGGAGTTTTTGAACAAAATAAGTGTTAAAAACTATTGATTTCTAGACTAAACTATATTGGCAAAACTATGACTAAACTCACCTCTCTACCTAATTTTAGAAAAAATAAATATTATATTATATGGATAACAAAATCAAAAACTAGACACTTTGGGGTCCATCACTATAGTCCCATTTTTGGTAGTGTTGTCTAGATCCAAAATTGATAACTAATATAGATTCTCTGTTGTTTGCTTGGTCTAGTTTGCCTATGCTAAGTTATGGATTCTAGATTGTACTATTTTGAAATTTCTTTTTCAATTATTAAGATCTCTAATCTCTATGATAAAACCCCTATTTATTTCCTCCTCTTCTAAGGATAGGAATCAAGACCCTGTAATGACTGCCCTCAGAAGAAGAGGCCCTGCAATTGTGTTAAGCTGTGAAAACATTTGATATAACATTGATATACATTATATCAAGATATAGCAAAAGTTGTGGAGAGAGATTTTTAGATCCATAGGGGTATGCCTAGATAGATATAAAAATGTAATAACATGTGCATAAGATTAAAATGTAATTCAAAATGTTAATTATTAGTGGTATGGAGGGATGGAGCATGATGTTTATCATGGAATCTAAGAAGTAAGGTAAATTCATGATTGGAATCATGGCATTGCACACAAAGATAAGCAATTAAACAAAAAACATACAAATCAAGAAGCAAGAAACATGCAAGGGTGGACAAGGGTCCAAATAATCACAAAGGCATGCTTAAATGTTGCATACACACACAATGTAAACAAGAAAAGATTTTCACATGGGCCACAAGCACATGAAAGGCACACATAAAAGACATTAGCAATTGTCAAAGGCATACACATATAGACATGAACAAAGGACATTGGAAAATATCCTAAAATGCAAGTAAGAAGCAAATAGGAACTAGAAAATGCAAAAACATCTAGCTAATCAAAGTGAAGAGTAGAAGCATGAAAAGTAATGGAAATATAAACATGCATTTAACTATGAAAATCAAGAAGCAAGAGTATAAAAAATATGTGATACAAGACTAATGTATATGCTATGAAATACAAAAGTGTGGTATTTGCTAATGGATGTCAATGTGATATTTATGTAAGAAAGTAAGGAACATACTAAAACAAGATGTCTAGAGTGTATAGTGTAATAATGACATAACCTGGATGGTGTAGTCATGTGGAGTATGACCCCAATGGGTAGATGTATCGATATGTAGCTGGAATGTAGAAGTAAGATGCCCCCTCAATGGGTGGAGTGAATCAATCAAGGATCTGGATGTACTACACATAATCAAATAAGATCAATAGAAGTGTAGTAATATAGATAAATTGACAAACCATAGCATATAATAATGTAATGTAAGTCTAACATAATGATTAACAATGTAAAACATAGATGATGCATATAATTGACATGTTTTTGTATTTTGAAATATTTGAGATATATACAATCAAGTAGGAGATAATATGTAAAATCAATGCTAGAAATAAATGAGTCTTAGATGAGACTCCCTATCATAGTGTCTTATATCGAAGAGTGGAATTGTGCACGATCATGAAGCATGATGGAAATGTTGAGACTATGGATCTAAATGTTTTATATGTTGTAAATGTTCTAAAATATCTAAATTAAAATCCAACCATGGGGACCCTCTATAATTCTGAGAAGTGGATGCAGCTATAGGTCTCTTACAGACCCATCTGGAAGTAGGAAAAACTCACTGAATATGTGCTCTATGTGTAAATGCATGAGATTTCAATGAAACTACTTTGGGTTTGAATACTATAGCTAGAAGCTATCTAGAATATCAAAGTTGTGGAGGTGTATGAACCCTCTATACTAGTGATGGATATCATATATGTGTCTGATGCTAAATTAGATAAAAAACTAGTGGTAGATCTAGAATTGGTAATGGAATTGAAACTAGATCTAGAATTGAAATTAGATCTAAAATTAGAAGTGGTAACTCATATGGATCTCTAATAACTATGATAACCTGATTAGCATAAATGAATTTCATGCATCTATGTACTGTAGATAGAATTACTCAAATTTTTTAATCCAATGTATGCCAAGTAACATGTCAAAAACTCCAATGCTAGGAACTATAGTAAATGAGGTTGTCATGTGTGTAGGACCAACCTATAGAGGAATGAGGATCTCACCCAATGTAGTTTACCTATATACACTAAAACCACTTATAACTATATTTATTGGATTAATATCCTACTCTATATAACCCAAGTACTGTAGTAGTGTCATAGTACACATGTCAATGTTGGATCCATTATCAATTAGAACACTGTGAATGGGATGACCATGAATAAAATATCTAATGAAGAGTGTGTGATAATATATTTCATCCTCAATAATCTCCTACTCAAAAAAGGAGATGGGAGGCCAAAATAGAATGCTATAATGAAAAGTACCAATCATGTAGCTCAATAGAAGTGAATCAGCTACTGGTGCCCTATATGTAACTGGTGGAGGATGTGCTTGATATGTATGATATATACCTGATGTGTCCTATGTCTCTAACTTGCCATGATTTTTAAATGGATCTAAAAATATTGTTAGTGGCTTATCCTATGTTGGTTTGGATAGAGGAGGCTCAACTAAAGTTCCTAGATCAATTTGATTTCCATCAATTAGATCCTATATCTTATGCTTGAGACTAATGCATCTATCTGTAGTATTGGATAGTGCCATGTGATAGTCATAAAATGCATTCTAGTCATATCCCCATGGAAGAGACTTTGATGGATAATTTTTTTGATAGGTGGAAGAGATACGATGTTAAATTTTAATAACTACTGTAGATCTCTGGCTAGAGGAATTGGTAGATTTGTAAAAGGTTAATAAGGAGGTAATAATAAAGTGACTCTCTGTGAGGGATATGAAGCCACATTAACTATCTACTGAGTTGGTCCTTTACTATCATTGAATTTGACATTATATGGGCCTTTGATGTTACTCTTATTAGTTATATCTGGTGCACTTGTGTACTTAAGTTTACCCATTGAAATGATTTTGATTTCTCTTTATTTTAAAGTGTGACACAATTCAGTGAAAGAAGATAAATGTTTGAACATGATTATCTCATGTAAAATTGTTAGAAGACTATATTTGAAGAGGTCTTGTAACTCCTGATTTGTCATAGGGCTAGTCATCTTAGCCAATATGGTCTTGTATCTACGAACATACTCAGTGAGAGGCTCATTTGATTTCTATTTTTGTTGTGCAATTTGGGTATATGAAACCTTATCACTGATATTGATACTAAAATGTGCTAGGAGCATGTCGACAAGAGGATTGAATGTATTAACTGACTGATTCAATAGATTATAAAACCATTGTAATGCATAATCCTTGAGGCTCCTTAGAAATAATTTAGTTAATAGCTAGTCATTTGGTACATAATATAAACATGTTGCATGGAATTATCTCAAATGTGTCCTTAGATCACCTTTGCCATCATAAAAGGTGAGATTAGGTTGTAAAAATCTAGGTGGCAAGGGTGTAGGAGCTATATGTCATGCCAAAGGTATATATAATAGAGTGAAGAAGTTTAATGCCTATGTAGATCTAGTGTTACCTTGATCAAGATGTTGCACCTTATATTGAAGAGATCGAATCTCTTGTACAAGGGCTACCACATCAAGAGATAGGGATGTCCTGGCTATAAATGGTGGCATAAAAGAAGGTTGGGCTACTATAGGAGGTTGTTGTGGCATAGTTTCCCCCATAGTCACATGTGGAACTGGTGGCTCTATAGTTTGAGAAGATTGACCATTGATTAACATTTTTTTCCTCTTGGTGGATTATAATCATGTCATCTTGCATATATGGGTGTTTGGTTAAGAGTTCTTGAAGCTCCTTTTTATCAATTTCATCAAAGCTGATAGATTGGGCCATTATTAAAGTAGGAAAACAATTTCAAATGTGTTTGAATGTTTTGAAATAAGTTGTAAAGGTAATGTGCTAGAACTTGAAAGTATTGAATATAATAATTGAAAAATAGTAGTTTAGAATTTGCACAAAAAAAGATATGAAACTATCAAAAATGAAAGTTAATACCACAAAAATCAAATTAAGAACTAGTATATACAACCAAGGACTTTTCAAAAATATTATTTGCAAAATACTATGAAAATTTTGATTTGAAATTGATTTTTTAAGCTAAGTATGTAAGGTAAAATTCAAAAAATTATGAGAAATTGTTTGCTTGAATGGGACCTAGTAGATGAAACTATGGTTTTGAGACAAATAAATTTTCTAGAATTTACTATGTATTTTTGAAATTTGAAGTGATTTTTTTAAATTTTAATATTGAATCAAAATTTGTAGAAAATAAATTGAATATTACTTGAAAATTACTGGGATTTAATTGATGTAACTAAGGCTTTGAAATGAATTTTTCAAAAATTAATCTAATAATTTGAAATTTTTTCTAAAAATTTATAGATTTGAGCTTGAAAATTTTAGGAAAAATCTAATTTTTTTTCTAAAATTAACAATATATGTTTCCTAGTGGGTTGAAAGTTTTTGTATGCAAATAGGACCTAGTAATTGCAAACTAGGGTTTAGTGAATTATTGAAAATATTTCAATTAATTTTTAGTAGTTTTATTTTTAAATTTAAGAAAATATTATATATATTAATAAAAAATAAAAAATAAATAGCCTTAGGGTTTCTAAGGTTTTTATACAAAAATTCGAAGTAAGTTGGGTTTACCAAATGTTTTACTAAATTTGAGAAACTATAGGTTTAATTTCCTAAATGGTAAAGGGGTCTAAATTAAGGGAAAAGTTAGTAAATAAATGTGCCTTAATTAATCTACTAATTTATTAAATTTGGAAGTGATTAATTGATTTATAAAAATAGCAAACAAGGGGATAGAGAGTAAAACTTAGTTGATTCTGGGCTAAGATGGAGGAGATAGAAGCTGTAAATTATTGATCTAGCTGGGTAGACTATCAAAAATAGGATCAAAAAGTTTGTTATTTACCTAGATGGGAGTGCCAAAAATGGGACACCTAGAGGTTTAGAATTCTATTCCATGTTTTGGTGTTATATTCCTTAGTGTCTGAGCTTTCTGAGCTTTGTGGGTACTATTCATCTACTCTGGGAGACCCTGTGCCTGAAATATCAAGTCCTAATTATTAATAAAGCTCCATGTGCAATTAATTTTATCTTCAAGGATCCCAATTCCTCTTCATTATTGATATGTGATCTCAAATCCAACTAGAAAAAGGGATCAGTGTTTAATATTCACTAAACATGTGATCACGCCCCGTGTGTGGGCACGCTACCTACATACTAATACTATGAAGAGGGATCAAGGCCAATGTATTTCTCCCAATTTGAATGTGTATTATGCAATCCTATGTATTCAATATAAGTTTATATGAATTTGGGTAAGATTTAGATGACTTGTAACTGGTGTGGGAGCTTAGATAGGCTGAAAATAACAGTGGTTGGCTATATGAAGAGAATAAGAAGATTTGCTTGAGTGTGCTTTAGTATATTTCTATCTTGTGACTTTTGAATGATTTCCAACCCTTTTAAATGACCTTTGAATTGGATTTTATAGGGAAACTAGTGATATTGGGTTAGATGAAATCATATTAGGCTAAAAAGGGAAAAAATAAGGATTCAAGAAAATATGACCATTTGAGGTTATTGTGGACTTAGACAATAACACTAGAAAGTGGACACCTTGGAACCCAACATAGTAGTCTAACTTATGGTGCTATAATCTAGGGGAAAGGGAACCTATGGGATAGATATGTGCCTAGGAGAAGAGTCTGAAATAGCAAGGGATGAATCTAGAAGGATTTAGATGACTAGAAAATAGTGAAAACATGCCTAAGCAAGCTATGTAAGTGAGTAGGAAAGACCTATTGTGTGGGTGTCACAAGTCATGCTCAAGTTATATAAATTAAATTTTAGTATGACTACATGGAAAAAATTAAGAAGACACCTATGCACATATCCATCATATATTTGTTGCACATTTATACTATTTATAAAGACATCTTGAATGAATATTTAAACCAATCCCTTATGCTAGATAATATCACTCTAGACAAATTCCAAACCATGGTAGAACACTTGAGGTCAATATACATATACATCAGCCTCACAAGACCCAAAAGTGAATGTGAATGTATCTCAAATCTCATATACATGAAAGATATATACACTTAATGATAGTGTTTAAAAAATACACAAGTATGATGATACAATGGGTACAAGTCATATGATAAAATAAAACCTAAACTATGCCAACATGCCAAAATACCAAGGTCCTTATGTTCAACTCTAGCTTTGTGTGTCCATGGGACCTATAGTTAGAGGTAGCCATAGTGGCCCTAGTGGTCCTATTGGTGGTGGTTGTAGTTAATGAACTAATTAGCCTAAGGCATCTAAAATATGAGTCTTAGTCTGATACTAACTAGATTTACTCTCTACCCTTTGTGCATCTTAGATCTCAAAAGTAAAAAAATGTTGATCTCTAAGAATGGTAGACTCATAGGTTCACCTATAATAAGATGCCTTGACCTTAGAATAAAGGATCTCTATAATCATTTGTGAAAATATGTCCTATGTACTAATTCCTTGAGATGCATCCTTCTCTCATCTCAGTCTATCCATAGTGGACAACACATGATCATGCTCACTAATGGCCTAATCTATATTCAATATGATCTAGCCATATACCTACACCATCTTAGCTATCTTATCCTTTAATTTAGTGATCTTTATGTGTAGCTGAGTCATATCATCATCCTTCATGTCTAGGGTGTTCTATAAATCAGATCAATGACACTGTAACCCTAAAACATCTTGTACCCAAGCACTAACCTCTTTCTCAGGCATGCTAGTGTTTCTACCTACCATGGCCATACTATAAGGCTCTACCTATATTTTATCTACCTCTATGCTTGAAATCCCTACCTAGCCTAAGCCAACCTATGTTATTTACACCATTGTCAAACTTGGATCTAGTATCATCATATCTACCCCTCCATCATCCCCATCATTTCCATATCCTCCATGAAATCCATCATCATCCTCATCATCCCTAGCCTCACTCTCCTTCCAAGTATTACTACTTTCACTTGATGTCTCATCCTCCATCTCCTTGATATCCATAGGAACTTAACCCCCTATTAGTCTTAGATCTATCAACCTCAAAGGGCACACCTGAACCCACTAGTGTATAAATGTTGGAGTGACCCTTACATCCATAAATCCTACTACATAGGCCCATATAACCTATGGTATATTGACAGACCTCATAGTTTACTCACTCAAAAAAATTGTAGGAGTACCCCATCTAATCTCTCATGTCATGTGTATAAACCACCATGGCCCCTCAAGTACATCTTATGTGTAAGTAAACTACTTAAGTACCTGATCAGGGTGGTAATATTATATAATATGGGACTATCTCCCAATAAAAAAACATTTGGTGGTCATGAATCCCATGTACCATCCATCTATAAACCACTAAAGTTGATAGGTGAGGTATGAACTCCAAATGAATAACTATGGTGTTAGATCATCAACTATCAGTTGATAAAAGGAGATGTCTCATTTGTTCCCACACTTACTAGCTCCTAACTGACCTAAAACATAAGCTATTATCTCTTAAATATCCTTCACCTATGCATCCTAACTAGTCACTTGATTTCAATATGCTCATATCCCCATACCATGAGAAGTGTGTAGGCTCCAATATTATGTTTACCCTAGTATGCTATTAGGTGAAAATATCTATAAAAATATGCTAGAACTATTTGTCCCTAAGAAAAAAAATGTAGAGTCCTCCATCATGCTCCTAATGATGCCACCCAAACCCATATGGAAGTATCAAACACTCTTTTTAGGTAGTAAGATGTCATTGACAATGTCCATAAGGACAAAAACCTCTTGATCAATCATGGTTGGTGGTGAAGGATCCCTAGTAGGTAGATCATCTAGTTGAATATCAATGTAGGTCTCAATCAAGTGTATATCAACCTTCCTCTAAACCATGGGGATACCTTGATAGTTGTATAAATCACCAATCACCACCTATTTCTATGTTAGTGGTGTCTAAAATAAGCATATCCCATGCACTAGTTGCTTGAAGATATGTCAAGTATTTTCAAGTGTCATAGTGGCCTCCCTAATTGACAAGTGAAAGGCTAACATCTCATTATTCCATTACTCTAATAGCACACTCAGATAAGATCAATCAGCCTAGATAATTGGTATTTATGCCATGTCATGTAGGTTTAGCATCTATAAGAAACCCATTATGCCCTCAGTCCAAATTTGTGGGGTCCTTAGATAATGGGATTGTCTCTCATAATAGGTAAGCATAGCCAATCACTCCTGAAATCAAAAATGTTAGCATAAACCTAACTATATATAACTAATAAAGCCTAACCCTAGGCTACTCAATCTAATTGACCCTTTTTTAGAGATTGGATCCCTTTTAGGTCCTTGAAATCAGTTATTTTTATCTCCTAGAGAAAAGACACCATTTTCTCAATGGCAAAGCTATAGTTTTGGTGATTTTTAACATTTTATGGTGAAATCACTATAATAGTTCTCACTAAAATGGTGAATTTAACTAAAAAATGGAAAAAAAAATCCATTCCATTGATTTCCACCCTTTTTTGGTGTTGATTCTATTTTTGGAAATGGTGACTTTGTGTGGAGTCGCCAATTTCCTTAGCAAAGTTGTTGTTTGCCCTACCACAAAAATGGTAAATTCACCACTTTTGATCTTCTTAAGTGAATTAAATTCTATTAAATCAAAATAATGACTAATTTAGGGTTACTTACTCATGGCCCATCATGTGGTGGATACATATGCTCCCTCACTCACTCTGATACATGTCATGAAGATCCTCTACAGGTCATTTTCTCTCAGCAATTCATACAAAAAACTAGAGCTAAATTTATTAAAATTATAGGGTTAAAATGAATATTTTTTTACCCTATGGGTGAATATATATCCAAAAAAATAAATTTTACCCATAGGGCCTATATTTCATTCTACGCACTCCAAGAATTGTATTTTTCACATTTGTGGTCCATTTTATGTGTCATTTGATCTTGCATGCCTTATTTTCAGTCGTATTATAAACAAACCATCTTTTTGGGCCTATCCTAAGGCCTTTTTAACAAAATGATTTTTTCAACCTATATCCCATGATTATTTGAATGTGCATCTTGAAACTCATATTTAGGCTAAAAATGTTTTGTTATCCTTTTCCAACTCATCGTAAATCTATTTTACAATTTTTTTTACATAATCTACCATTTTCAATTTGCCCCATTATGGAAAATTCTATTTTTGACCAATTTAATGATTATAATTGCCTATGGGAATATCATTATTTATGCATCCCATGCTAATGATTATAAGTGCCTATGGGAAAATCATTATTTTTACCAACTCCATCTACCATTTTAGGGAAAATTCATGTGCCATTTATTATAACCACCTTTGGGAAAATTAACGTTTCTCATTTTTCATTCTTGATTATAACTACCTATGGGAAAATTAGTATTTTCTACATTCTATTCCTAAGTATAACTACCTCTAGGAAAATAAGTGTTTTCCATTTCATTATTTATTATAACCACCTTTGGGCAAATGAATACCCATTCCACCACCCTATAGGGGTATCTATCCATGCCACTACTTATAACCACCTTTTGGTAAACTAGTGTCACACCTTATGTTCTTGAATATAACTTCCTTTGGGAAAATCAGTGACTCTATAGCCATTATTGTTTATAACTAACTTTGGGAAATTCAGTAATCCAACCTTCATTACCATTCTAACATGTTGTTTTATTTATTTTGAAGGACATTTGATGACTCTATTTTGTTTCCCTATCCTTCAAGGGGGAATTAAGGACTTATTGATCACTATTTGGGGTATGAACCATTTAGATTAATGAATTTTTCATTCTTTTAAAATACATTACTATGCCTATGTCTCACAATGATTTCTCAAATAGGGGAAAACCATGGACACTTAGTTTTGTCCACTTTCATGCCTAAACCTGGATTTAGTTCACTTTCTAATAAATGACACAATCTAATTCTAGAAATCACCTGAATTTCCCAAATTCATCTATGTAAGAAATTTAATTTATTATAAATGTGATGACGCTAGCTTATTTTGTGTATTACCATGTATACACCAATGGGCTAGTTCAATTTTAACCCTAGTCAAATTATGACCTAGTAATCTGACATTTTTGGATTGTAAAGATATTAATTCATAACATTTAAAACCAAATTTCAAAAACTAAAAATCACTAAGCAATATTAATTACATAAAAATATTAATTAACTTGCCTAAATAAAAATTCCAAATCAAATTAATGAATTTCATTTTCAAAAAAAAGAATTTGTAGCCAAATATGAAGTGAAAAGGTCAAAATAGATAATAAAGTGATTTATTATCTCCTAAATATTCTAAAAATATGAGTCACAACCTCAAAAATATATAAAGTGAGTTTTCATGCCTCATAAATATCTGAAACTGAGGTGTCAATATTTCATGAGTTCTTTGACCGAACCTAGGGTTAGATTGACTCAACCTAGGTTAATTTAGACACAACCCAAGTTATAATTAACCTAACATCCTTAGGGTTAGAGTTATTTATTATATATATAAATACAATTTCCCACACCACGTACTAATAAGATTTTGTGTGTAAGGTTATTCTACTTAAATACAGTTTTGAAGCCTTTGAGAGAGATGTTATAATGATCAATTTATGTAAAGCTTCAAACCAAGCCACAAGTGACTATTGGAGCAATGCTACCACCATGGAATAAAATTTATAGAAGAATCAAATTTTCATAGGTTGAGCATGAACATACTTATGCCAAAAATTAAGCATCAAATTTGATAAAGGAGGTAAAAAATTTGTATGGTTTTTATCTATTTTTTCTGATCTTGCTTATTTTATTATACTCTCCATAGTTCTTAGGTAAGAGTGTTTAGTCCTACTATATTTTAATGCTTTATTTTTGTCATTTGGACTTAAAAAGGAATAATATACATATTATTTACTCTTCAAACACCTAAGGTGCATGATCTAGACTATACAACATTTTTTTCATAGATCGACACAAGTTCCATATGAATGCACAAACTATGAGGACCATAAGAAGAGACTAAGTGTAGAAATATTTTAGGCCTTGAGAATTTATATATAATATCTCCCTTATCACCCTTCACAAACTCATATCCATAATACACAACCAACTCTCTTCATAGTCTTTAGTGCATACACTTTGCATATAATATACTTAGCTATCTATCATAGCCATACATGAGACTCTAGAAATAAGGGAGTGTGCATGGGCTAGTACACATATGGTACCAAAGGGGGATACATTAAATAGGTTCACTACCTACACATGATGATGAGATAGAACCTAAAGATACACCTATGTAGTTCTATGTTAATAGGCTAGTTTAAGTGGATTGGTAAGTAACCATCATAAATGGGGATGGTATTTGAGCTCAATTAGACATCAAGGGAATATAATCATAATAGAATTGAATGTAAGATAGTTTTTAGAATGTCCAAACATGATCACACTCCACCCTTTGTTGATTATAAATTCTTAATTCTTAGATACACATGTAGATCCACAAGTGACCTTTCAACTACTTCCATGATCAAATTATTAGATCTAAATTTAATAAACATGGTTTGTAGTATTTATTTAAAATATATTTATTCTCTTAATTAACCTCAATCTCTAGACACTACTTCCAAATTCAAGTTCCTACCTATCACCTCTAATGGGGAATTGATGACTTTGGGCCTTACCCCACACTATATAAACCCTGATTTTTAATGTAAAAAGATCAGCATTTTCTAGGCATCATAACACTACCCAAAGTTTCCCTCCAAGAGCCCTCTCATAGTATAAAAAAACTCTGAACATTTGAGTTTTTAATATTACCTTAGACCTTGATATTAATAAGAATTGATTTACTTTTCTTGATACTCTATGTTCTGTGTGCATTCATGATTGATCTTTTTCTATAGATTTTTATCCCTCTCATTATTGTCCTCCCTTCATACCTCTTCATAGAAATAAAAGTCTATATACATCTCATGATATGTATACATGTGTTTATGTAGGAATAATCTATGGAGATTTTTTTTTCCCTCTTAACATTTCATTATGTTCCTTTACCTCCATGCCAAAAACTTATGCAGTGCACCTAGATTTAAGATCTTATATCTAGTTTGTTAGTCTTATTAAGTTGTTAAGTAAGTAAGGTGATCACTCTAATATTATTTCAAAACCTTTTACATTCAAGGAAATCTCTTAAATTTTATACCCCTTTTCCCCTTTGTCAATTTTAGGTTTATCTCTAGTTGTAGATTTATGTAATCACCTAAAAGTGGTATTTGAGTGTTAAGAGTGCCAATTGAGACTACCTATTCCTAACTTAAACCTATACCTATCCTAAATCCTATTATCATACTTTACCAACCTTTATGTAGGCCACAAGTATATCTAGTTATCTCAAATACAATTATAGACCCTCATTTTCTAATCTTGGCCCTTTGTGCCCAGTGTTCTGCCAGCTAGACATTAGCACCTCATTAAGGACACTAGAGTCACATGGTGCTAATGTACCCAAAATGGTGCCTATGTCCTTTACCTTATATTTTAAAAATGAATTTATTTTCAAAGGTAAAACCCTCATAATTTTTTCATAAACAACTTTTATTATTCACACAAGCAACATAAAACTCTATAAACACTACTCTCAAACTCTTACACCCTAGGCGGAAATTATCATAAAGAAGCACACAAAAGTACCAATTCAGATTCAAGGGAAAGTTCCAAATTATTCAAATATTATATTGACTCATACCATTCATTAAATAATATATCCCTAGCACATGTGTTCATATCTCAAGTGGCCTCCAAGGCATCCTCTCATGAATTCACACTTAGGCATTCTAGCATTCACTTTCACTTGCACCAAGCACTTAGGCAAGAGAACTACATTGGGATTGATTTCTCCTCAGAGTATTAGTATATAGGTAGCATTCCCACACAAGGGTGTGGATCATATGTCCAATACATCAAATCCACTAACCCCTTTTCTCATGGTGTTCATTCAAATCCTTCAAAACATGAAAACCTAGAGATTTTAGAAGAAAATGAAGATACAAGAAAAAGTATTAATTTCATAGATGTGAAAGTTTAACTAGAGTTATAATATAACCTTATCTATAAAACCCATAAATCATTCATATAGAGGAAATTATTACAAATATCAAAATGCTAGAGCCACATGGCACCTCTATAAAAATGTGGCAATACTAACCAGAGGGGTTATGATACATGGATCTAGTTAATGACACTCAAACTTACTTCCATATTATTTTCCAACATTCATATCATATATATCAGGGGTTTTCTAGATAAGTCCTTATTTACACATATTTATTGCTATTTTTAGAATTTTAAAGCTAGTCAAAATCTATAATAAATTAGTAGTTATTTTATGCATATTATTTCATTGACTTAAACTACTGATCCCTTTAATCAAACATAGGATTTAAACTCACTAATTCTTAAAAATTTAAAACATTTGGTGAGCTTGACTTACTTTGAACATTACATAAACATTAACCCTAGATAAACCTAGGTTTTAAATTTTTAGAACTTAGGTTTTAGATCCATATATCTTTTGATTTATATTTCATATAATCATGATAATAATGATAGAATAAATTAATAACTTTTTATTGAAAAGTATAATACTTTCATTTTCATGTGTGTTTCCTTTAATTCATAATGAACTTATAAAATACATAAACACATGTATAGATGATGCTTTATATCAATTGAAATATATGTAATATCTCATAGCATGTTATATTTCTCCTATGTTGAATTATATTAAAAAGAAAACCCTTATACATAGAGGATTTAAATATAAGATAATAACTATGTTTCAAGTTTAAATATCATATCTTATGTGCAAGACAAAATCTCATTCTCCTCCTTGTATCCATGAGGGTGATAGCTACTTTCCCTCTAAATAATTTCATGTTATCACCCCTACATAATATGAATCGGTCTATAAAAATACCACTAATTCTCATACTTATCATATTCATACCTCTTCCCTATAGGGTGTGTGCATACATGTTCAATCAGAAGCAGCTAGGGTTTGCACTTGTGAGACTCTATGTGATAAAATTATCATTATTAGTATGATAATTGTAAGATTAAAAAATCAAAATCAACTATTACATGAAAATATTACAACATTATAAAATCAATATACAAGATAAAGGCCTTTAGGGCACACTAGTGTGAATAATGTATATGCATATTAACCTAGTCAATTTGTGGAAAACAATGCTACATATCAAAACACAAAATCATAAAAAATTACATGTACAAATAGTGATTCAAAAATAATTAAAAGGTAAAATAAGATTTCAAGTGAGGTACTAAGGGAAATGATTAAAGCTAAGTTGATCAACCTACCCCCTCTACACCTAATAAGGAGATCTAGTTATTATTGTGCATATCATAAAATGCATGGGCACCATAGTGATTCATGTTTATCATTAAAAAGGAAAATACAATAGATAATGGATATAGATGAATCAAATAGTGACACTTCATCCAAAAAACATACAATGGCACATATATAGATTCAAAAAGGGCCCAAATTAGAAATAGTACAAAAATGGTTACCAAAACATAACTCAAAACAACAAAAGGTTCAAAAAATAGAATTAGAGTAATAAAAAATACAACCAACATAGGTAAATCAAGTAAGAGATGCAAATATACCTCTCTAGAATGAGGCTCAACTTTTAAAGCAATATGGGTTTGGTAAAAATTATCTATAATAGTTTGATTATCACAGTCAAGGTTTGGGAAAGAAGGCCCAAGGCATCACTTCTCCTATTCTAGTAGTTGATAATATTGGTTGACAAGGTTTATGATTTATTAAACATCCTAAGGCACATTAGTCAAAGATACAATTTATCAAGGAAAAATATCTTGATATATAGGACATTTTACAAAAAGAATAAGAACTTCAATTGTAAAGTTAAAATCATGATAAGCCAACAAACATTCTTAAAATAGGTTTTCTATAAAATATCATCCAAAAGACCATATTCTTACAATAATCATAGTTTCAAATGGAAAAATCATAATTAATATTAATAGTCACAATTTAGAAGGTCAAATTCACAGTGTGAGGATATTCCCTCTAACATTCTAGGTTATTATGATTTTGATGATGAAAAATACTTAGATTCCTATTGCAACAACTTTCAACTACAACATAACATTCAAATTTCATGAGAGATTACCATTCCTATTTTTGACATAGGCCATAGTGATAATGAGTATCCTATGAGACTCATTGGTTAGTATGGTTTGTCCCTTCTTTTACATACCTTCCCTCTTTATTTTCTCCTTGTACATAGTTCATTTTTATATTGCTTGTACGTATATTTTTTCCAAAAAATACAAAAATAATATAACATTTCAAAAAAACAAAAACATTCAAATATTACTCAAAAAACATAAATTTATAGATTGTATGCATTTCTATGTTTACATTTCTTATATTTTACAGACATTAGATATGTTATCTATCTTAGTATAGTCATTTTTATCATAATAAATGCTTCACTTGTTCTTATAGAGTGTTTAACAATTTCTTACATGACTCAAGTTCATTACATTAATCTAAACTTATTATTATATACCCACTAGGGGCTTGCACATTGATTCATGGTTATTAATTTGACACATTTGCCCACTTGGGGGAATATTATACACAATTTCTATTACCAAGTTTTATCCTTACATTCTCTACATTCCAATTTTATCATTATTATAAATTGATATTGATCATTGCTACTCAAACTCAATTTTTTTACTAGCTATCAATATTTTATACTCGACATATGTGCATCTTAGATCTTACATAAATCTATGTGACATTCTCATGCATTCTTTCATGTATAGCTTATCTAGTTTAGACTTGATTGTATTTATTTACTTCTTCTATTTAAAGGCATTTGAATATGCCATTCTTCTTTGGCTCTACACAAATTCTATTCATAGTACGTATGCTTGGATATGAGCCTATGCTCCATGATTTCTTGATTATGTATGTGAACATTTGAATATGTCCTTATGTATGGATATAATCCAACTTTATTTTTGATTTCATATGCAAAAAATTTAACATGTCTTTGTATGTCTTATTCTCTCAAATTTAGTGGCATGTAGCCATGTCCCTTGTATTATGGTCCCTTGGCCTACTTTGCATGCCTAATGTGTTTTTTATGTATGTTCTATTATATGCATCATGGCCATGGAAGCTTGTATTTACTCATTACACACACTATTTTTTTATTCCATGAGGGACCTCATGTATCTACCCTTCTTATTTATGTTCCCTAATGGACATCATGCCCTATCCCTCAAGGTAGCTACTCAATTTTACTTAGATTTGATATTATATACATTAATTACATATATCTTGACACTATTATGTAATGTTATACATGACATACATCTTACATTAAATAATTATGCTCAAATTATCTTACATTTCAATGTTATGTTTGCACATTATATTATATTATCATGTAATTATCATCTATGATTTGGTTACTGACACACATTTTATAGATATTTTTATTTTGAGGACTATTATTTTAGAGGATCAACAACTAACCTCAAAAGAGGGGCAATTCATAGGGGTTTGTCACAGAGATCAAGCTCCTATATTACACTCATATAACATTTTTAAGCACACAAGCTCAATTTCATAAAATTAGACAAGGTAAACATAGGTAAAACTAGTGACTCAAAATATAGTACTGTGATGTAGAATTTAGACTAGAAAGACATTAGCACCCAAATAGGGACACTAGTGCAACATGGTGCTACTATCTAAGATGTGTTGTTATTATCTAGTAGCCTCAACTTCAAGACAACTTAGATTGACCATAATAATACAATAGGTACAATATAGGTTTTCACATATCTAGTTATAATTTTATTAGTTATACTTAGTTTTTTCTCATATTCATATCAATTTTCTCAAATTCACATTAGCTCAGCTCATATTTATATCATTTTCTTGGATTTGGGGCATTATGTGTGACATGATAATTCCCATATTCAATTTAGATACTTAGATACAATTTTTACAACTTAGACCCAAATCAATATACTCAAATATTAGATTAGGGGCATGTCATCACACATTGTTTCCATATGATTAGTTACAGACTGGTTGATCAAATGGAATGGAAATTTCCATGTCATTATTTATTATATATACACTTGACATCATATTCTAAGTTATTACTAGTTTTATTATTTATTCCATTTGTATTAGTTTGCATTCCCAAGTGACATAGAGATACCTAATGTACACAAGTGGCCATGAAGCTGACATACATAGTTAATTATACTTAATTAGACATTTATAGTACATTATACCATTCAATTTTAGATGCATATACCACACATAGGTGGTAAATGATGGAATCATAGTGTACTTGAGCTATTAAGACACCCACATGAGAGGGTTGGACACACTATCAGTCCAATCCAAGCTATTCATAGGTCATCATCTACCAAGCAAGGGTGGGTAATGATGGACTCAAAACCAAATTGAGTTATTGATCCACCCAAAAAAATTTAGAGGTACAATCACTAAGAGGGGGGTTGAATCAGTGAGCTCATATATCTCAATTTTAATTTCAATCCTGTAAAACTATTAGACAATTATCATATATCAACTTGATCAAGTAACATTAACAAGAGAGCTCATTCATTCAATGCATACACAAGATCAAACACATAACACATAGTTCCTATGGGAGAACCTCATGGGGAATAAAACCCACTCTCAATCCTATAACTCATGGACTACTTGTTATATAAGAAATTACAAATAAGATACTGGTCAAATCTTTTAGACCAAAAACCTTGATCAAGTCCTCCTGACCAAAGCCCTTTAGTGAAACACATATTTCACAAGGATCAACTACCCCTAAGTAATATCAAGTCCTTTAGACCCCCATTTGAAGTGAAAACATCCACCTTAGAATTGATGTCTTAAACACCTGATGATGGATCTCTGATTATCTAACCCCTGCTAAAATTCCCTCTCTATCTCATACAAGCCTCTCACATATGCATGCCATAATCTCTCTCTTTGTTCACTCAAATTGTCCTCATATACACACATATACCTCTTCATATATCCTCAAACTTTAAGATAATTATTTTTCCAATATAATTATGACCTATATGTCATACACTCACTCCTCAATATGCTATGTACATCAACCCATCCACAAGGCACACTTAATTTCCTTCCTTCACGCAGTCTTCTTACAAAAGCCTTTTCAAATCTCTTAAATATAGAAATCATCATATTTGATTTAACTATTTATAGATATTTAATTATTATCAACATATTGGTCAACCATTGGGCATTCCTTAACCCTTAAGGCATATTACATGGGTCACACTTAAGCATAACTCTTTTTGAAATAAGCCTAAGTCACTTTTTAGGTCCTATGATAACCTATTCACCTCTTTCACACTTATCAGAGAAAAATAAAAACATAAGAACACTTTACACATATATGGACCCAAGAAACATGATCTATAGGTCCTTATTAATTTTTCATATCCATCACAACACCCCTTTATTAACATTCAATTAACTCAAACACCTTTCTACACACATAGTCATTATGAATGAAAACATAGCCAAATTCTAACCCTTTGATGATACTACATATGATTAATCAAACCTCTATAATTCACATAGATGGTCCTCATGGAGTCTACAATACTCCCAAATAGTTAGGTCATCAAGAGACAATGAAACAACATCAACACAAGCTCAAATGCCCTTCCTGGGTGATTAATAGATGAGTGTCAAAAATAGTCAAATTTGGAGCACAATATATTTGAATGTACACACTTTAAAAATCTCTAAATATACATTTCTAAATGTTCCTTGGATTCCTATGTAATTTATATTTTTACACCATGATAAATTCTATCTAGATCAAAAGAAATGGCCCAAAAACTAGACATTGGTATTTCCTTTGTAAATTCAAATATTCAAATGCAAACAGTCATAGTTAAACTTTGAACACCACGATATATTCTCATGTCATCTTTGTATAGATAAATCATGCACCATTTATCTTCTTCTAAATTTAACACATAGTGCACCAATTGCTAAATGTTAAACTTCTAACAGTTGACCTCATCTTGTGCAATCTTGCAATATTAACTCAATGCACATTGTTGATGTCTACGGATCATCCAGGTCTTTATCATGTAATGAGCACCATTTGATAAATATGTAAAAAAACTCATGAACCATTGTATCCTTATCCTTTACCTATTCTCAGTGTTAAACCTTAAACACTTGTCCTTATCTCATTGCTTCCTGACATCTTGGAATGAACATGTTCCGTTGATCCTTTTATAAGGAGCTCGATCTTTACTCAATTTAAACATAAAACACTTTGACCCATTTAACATACTATGCACCATATATATTATATATATATACATATATATATATATATATATATATATGTGTGTGTGTGTATATATGTATATATGTATATATGTATATATATACATATATACATATATGTATATATATATATATGTATGTATATATATATATATATACATATATACATATATATATATATATACATATATACATATATATATATATATACATACATATATATATATATACATACATATATATATATATATATATATATATATATATATATATATACAAACTCCCATGAACCATTGGATCTCCATTTGGTCCTAATCTTTAACATTTTGAAAAAAATACTAAGTATGGGGACCATTGCTTATCTGCTGAAAGGCCAACTTTGGACCACAATAACTTTTATTGTGCTTAGATGCATGATCTAAAATTTGGATCATAAGTTCTCCTTACATATGAGAATCCAATCTTGTGACAAAATTATATTAAAACCTTTGCTTGTGTGAGATATAACTCCATTAATCTTCTCACTTATATTTTTCTACCACAAAGCCAACTATGTCAAGAACTTGCCTGAAAGGCCAACTTTGCACATGCATTTCTTTTGATGTGCTTCATGGCATGATATAAAATTTTAAAAAAATAAACTAGCATAAAATTAAATAAACCAATTTGATAATTTTCTCCTCACACCTTCACACATGCAAAAAATAGCACCATCGAAATGCCTATTCAACATTTCTTGTCACATTGTAAATTTGGCTAAGTATGGAAAACACTATCAAACTGACTAGGAGCCTAAATTTGTACTTAAAATTATTATGTTACACTTCATCACATGAATTTAAATTTAGTGAATAATAAATAGTCATAAATTTGATCACAACAATATGACCAACTCCCCTTGAATCATCCATATGTGGCAATGGTGACATCAACAAACTAATTACTCAAATTTTTTATGATTGGACCCAAAATGTCTAGATGAAAACTATGAACTACCAGATGAATTACACTCATGAACACAAGAACTCAAAGCATAATTTACTTATTATAAATCCACTTTCACATATTTAAATCACCATATTCATCCCTAAACATCTCTAACCATGCCAAAACTAAAGATCAACCAAGCATACTTCAAGCATACTAGGTCAAACATATTGTACTCTTTGTCATTGTCACTTACACTATCAAGGCACTTCATCCACTCACATAGAAACCTTCATGAAATCACCGTGACATCATTGAAAACTCTCCAAAAACATTCCCCATTGTCATTGATGTCAACAACCATCATATAATAATATATATCTCATCTTCCTTCTCTTTCTTCAAGCATTCTCACAACAAGAACTTTCTCCCTCTTTCACAGAATGAAAAAGTGAGCACAATCTGATATCGAGGACCTAAAAATAACATAAACATGAGAGGACCATCTTATAAATATGATACAAACTCCCCTTACCTTGAGCCTACTTCTTCTTGGCTTGACAACTTCCTCCTGCTACATGCCAACATTATCTTCAACCAAACACTACAAATAATAAAGAAGGAACACAAAAAAAACTAATACCTAATAGAACTCACCAAGAAACATTCTATAGGGACTCCCTCTAATATTTTTGAATAATTTCACCTCCTGAGCATGTTCAAATCTCCACACACCATGAATAACTACCACACAAGCTTACTAGCCTCTTGTCTCAAGCCACCTTAGGGACAAAAATTCATTCCACTCACCAAATAGAAAACATGCACTAAACCAACCTAATAACTCACCTTGAAATACTCAACCCTTTCTCTTTTGGATAATTTGATCAAAAATCACTCTTCTTCACATTAGGCATGCTTAATCTCCTTATAGCCCTACCTAGAACTTAGAGAGCCCACAACTTTTAGTAGACATATCTTTAGGACCTAAAACTCATATCTAGAGCAATCTCATATTCTCTTTTAGGCAAACCAATTTGAACCACCTAAATCATTCTCTACAACATACTTATTTAATAAACCTACTAGCCAATTAAGCCTCCATCTTGACAAAAACATGAATAATTTAAAAACCTAAATTTATCAAGTCTCTATGAAGCTTGATTTTATAACCCATTTGGCCTATTCAGCCTATTAAGAAGCCTTAGACCTCAAGTCATAATTAAAATCAATTTTTTAGTATAGCCTAAAACCCTAAAATCTTAGAACAAATAGAGTCAACAAACCTCCTTCTGGTCAATGTCCACCTCTAAATTTTTTTATACACCTAGAGATAACCATTACACATTTTTGGACTAAGATTTGAGCTTCCACATATTTGGGAACCCATACATCCTATAAGCCATTTTAGGAACTACATACTCTTAATCACAAACTAGGAAACCTAGGAGCAAACAAAAATCTTCAATTTTACTTCAACATACCTTCAGACCACAAAACCACCTAGAACATGCTATAATAAGGTCAATAGACTTTTTTATGAAAAAAATATCATCTTAAAAAATCACAAATCCTCTTTTCTTATATGAAAACCTTCAATCTAACCCTACAAATTGACCATATATAGTTATGGTATCCCTCTTACATCACCATAATATATCTTTCACCTAGACATACCTTTTTCAACTAAAAACACTCATCTCTAGCCTTCTAAGACCATCTAAATAACAACACAACAATAGTTTTTTCTGCACTAAAATGAGTCTCTTAAGAAACATAAATAGAGATATCCTTTGCACCTCAATGCTCTAAAATAAGTTAAAGCCATGAGTGGCCAACATCTCCTCATTAACCACTAGAATCCTCTTATAGATATAAGATTTTTTACTTTTGTTCTTCTTCTTAGTCTGAACTATGATAACTAGGTCCTTTTCTAAATTACTCTCCTTCTCTTCTATGATTGGATTGATAATACATGGAGACAACATAGATTCATGACATACCTTTTCATATTTAGAATGCTTGGAACCTCATCATTAGGTACATATAATTGATGTAATTTGAATAAAACTTGATTATCAATAGTATGATGTTCACTTAGATCCATACTTACCTCAAAATTAGCCTTAACTAGTACCTTGGTCTTCTCTTTGAGCTTGGTCTCTTTATTCATAATATGAGTAGACAAGGAGAGCCGTTAGCACTCTTCAACTTTTGAAGCATTATCAACCATACCAAATACATTACTTGGACTTGTCTACTCATCATGACTCACACTAACCACCTTTGGTTTCCACGAGCTAATTGCATTCTTCATTATATTTTGGGAGCATGATTAAACCTATTTTGACTTGTAGACCTTTACTTTCAAATTCTAGCAATGTGATGAATCTTTTCATAGTTTTAAAAAATAATACTCCTAGATGAAAAATCAGATTTTATTACTTATCATGGAAAAAACAATCAATGTGTCCAATGGCATGAAAATTGAAACAAACTACTCTTTTTGAATAAGACTTACCTTGCCTTACCTTATTTGGATAATGCTTAGCAAAGTGTCATTTATCAAGATAGTTAAAACACTCAACCTTGCTCATAATTTTTGACTGATGAACCCCATCATAGTTTCATGCAAACACATTTCTAACATGGCTTCTACATTCTCTAGATCTATGCCCAAACTAAATATAAGTATAGAAGTAACCATTGAAATTTGCATACCTCATGGAATTTAGTTGTATGATTTGATTTATATTCATTCTACCAAAACCATTATTCCTTGTCTAATGATTTGTCTTCAAATGATGATCCACCTTGCACTTATTTACATTCATGTCAACTTGAGAAGCAACTTTGGGATCTTCATTAAAACCCAATCTAGATCTATCACTAGCTAAATTTTGACTCTTTAGGAGATCATTATAACTTTTATCAAACTTAATAAATGATTTCACTTTGCTTTCATACTTCTCTAACTAATGCTTAAAATAGATAATCTCATAACCATACCTTGAACATTCTTCTTCTTTGGATCTTAGACTTACAGACATAGATTCCAACTTAAAATTAAGAAATATGACAACACCTTCATGATCTCTAGAGTCTTCAACCAATCTTAACCTCATAAACACACTAAATTGTTCCTCATAGTCCTTGAGTTTAGATTTCATCTTCTTATTAATCTTTTTCTCAATATTTAGTTCTTCAAGAGAATCTCTCAAGTCAGTCTCATAGTCCACTTCATCTTCATCATCATCTAAATCAATCCAAGTAGACTCCTTTTGATGTGAGAAACAACCTTCCTCAGCCATGAATAGGTATCCATCTTTAACATGACCATCATATTCATGATCATACTCTGAGTCACTGACTTCACTCTCATTTGATGAGTTGAAATCTTCTTTGGTGTAGAGACTCTTCTTGTCCTTGAAGTACTTCTTGATGTCTATCTTCTAAATTCTTTTTTCCTTTTATCAGACCTAAATGATCTCTTTCCATCATCATAATATTCATCATCATCATCATCATTATTATACTTATGAGGGCACTTATTATCAAAATGTCCTACCTCTACATAATTGAAGCATTTGATGGGTAATTTACCCTTATACTCACCTGAATCTATTTTCAATTTCCTCAAAATCAAAGCAATTAGTTCATCCTCATCTATATCAAAAATGTCATTCTCTTAGGGTTTATTACCCTGTAAATTCTTTGTCTTCATTTTAGTCTTGAAGGCTACTTATTTCTTTGGTGGTATATCATCTTTCTTCCTCATCTCATAGGTAGTATGGGTGACATGCAATTAATCCATCTTAAACTCAGTAAGATCATGAATTTATTTTATATTAGATACTTTTGGATCAAAATTGAGGGATAGAGACCTTAATACCTTTTGAACTATAGTATCATCTTTAATGTTCTCTTCAAGACCTCTAATAATGTTCACAATCTCATCAACTCTTTGCAAAAAGGATGCCATCGAATCTTATTCATTCATCATGAGACTTTCAAATTGCCTTCTATGAGTCTATAATTTAGCAAGATTAACCTTTGAATATCCTTTGTAAATGATCTAAATTTTTTCCCATATCTCTTTGGCATATTTAAAATGGATTACCTTGGTTAACTCAATCTCTGTAAGTCCACACGTGATGGAATTCATTACCTTAGAATTATTCTCAAATTTCTTGTTTACAGTACTAGATAGATGAGTAGTAGGAGAAACATAACCATCCATAACAAATTTCCATACATAAAACCCTAGGGACACAATGTATGTCCTAATCCTTACATTCTAAAAATCATAATTGGATCCATTGAACATCAGTGCTTACTTAGTAGAGAAACATCCTTGATGACTACCCATATTGTACCTTGGATCACCTTCGAATTATTAAGACTTTACCAAGGAACTTGATCTAATACCAATTATTAGAGGTATATTAATTAGGGGGTGAATCAATGAGTCTAGATATTTCAATTTCAATGTCAATCCTTTCAAACTATTAAACAATCAGAATATATCAACTTGATTAAGCAACATTAACAAGAGAGCTCATCCATTTAATACATAGACAAGATCAAACACATAACACATAATTCAAGTGGGAAACCCTCATAGGGAATACATCCCACTCTCAAGCATAGAAATCATGGAATACTTGTCCTATAATAAATTATAAATAAGATATTGGTCAACTCTTATATACTAGAAACCTTGATCAAGTCCTCCTAACCAAAGCCCTTTAGTGAAAACACCTATTTCACAAGGAGAAAATGCCCCTAAAGAAGATCAATTCCTTTAAACCCCACTTAGAAGTAAATAAATCCACCTTATAACTTATGTATTCAACACCTAATTATGGATATTTTATTATCTAACCCATGCTCAAATTCCCTCTCTATCTCATACAGTCCTCTCACATAGGCATTCCATAATCTCTCTCCTTCACTCAAACCATCCTCATATTCACACACAGACCTCTTTACATATCCTAAAAATATAATAGAACTATTTTTACAAAAAAAATATGACCTACATGTCATACACTCACTCTTCAATCTTTTGTGCACATTTACCCATCCACAGGGCACACTCACTCTTCTTCTTCCTTCACACAGTCTTCTTACACAAGCCTTTTCAAGTCTCGCAAATCTAGAAATCATCATCTTTGATTTCAATATTTATAGACAATTCATAATTATCAGCATCTTAGTCATTCATTAGGCATGACTTAACCCTTATGGCATCTTACATGGGTCACACTTAAGCACAACTCTCTTTTAAATAAGACTAAGTCAATTTTTACATCATATGATGACCCATTCACCTCTTTGACACTTATATAAGCAAAATAATAACGCATGAACACTTTACAAGTATATGGAACCAATACATATGATCTATAGGTCCTTTTTAAGTGTCGATATCCATCACATCACCCTTTTGTTAACACTCAATTAGCTCAAACACCTTTGTATATACATAGTCATTATAGATGAAAACATAGTTGAATTTTATCCCTTTGATCATATTGAATATGATTGGAAAAACCTTAATAATGCACAAAAATGGTAATAATTGAGTATAAATCACTCCAAAATATATAACTCATCATGAGATAATGAAATAACATCAACACAATCTCAAACACCTTTCTTAGGTTCTTAATAGATGAACATTGAACACATAGTCAAATTTAGAGCACAATATCTTTGACTATACACACTTTCAGCTCTTAAAATATATATTTATAGATTTTCATTGGATTCCTCTATAAGTTTTATTTTTAAACCATGAGAAAATTATATTTAGATCAAAAGATATGTCCCAAAAACTAGAAATTGGTATTTCCTTTGCAAATTCAAATATTCAAATGCAAATGATCATAATTAAACCTTGAACACCATGCTATCATATCATGTCCTTAATGATTAGATAATCAATAAACCATATATTTTATTCAAACTTTAATTCATATTACACCAATGTCCAAATGTTAAACTTCTAATAGTTGATCTCATCTCGTGTAATTTTGAAATATTGACTCAATGTGCACTATCGATCTCTACGGATCAGCCAAGTCTTTATCATATAGTGCACACCATTTTATAAATCTTTGAAAAAAAAAATCATTGGATCTTTCTCCTTTACCTTTTCTTTTAATTAAACCTCAAACAATTTTCCTCATCTCACTATTTCCTGACATCTTAGAATGAACATGCTCCATCGATCCTTTTGTAAGGAGCTCAATATTTACTCTGTTTAAGCATCAAACATTTTGAATTATTTGACTTGATATGAACCATATACATATGTTTATTAACTCCCATTAAATTTTGGGTCTCCATCTAGTCTTGATCTTTAACATTGTGTAAAAATACTAAGTATGGGGACCATTGATTTTTTACCTAGAAGGCTAAATTTGGACCACAATAACTTTTATTGCACTTAAATGAATGATCTTAAATTTGGACCATATGTTCTCCTTACATATGAGAATATAAAAATGTGAAAAAATTATCCTAAAACCTTCACACATGAAATATATAACTCCATTAATCTTCTCACTCATATTTTTCTACCACAGAGCCAACTATGTCAAGAACTTGCCTAAAAGGCCAACTTTGCACATGCATATATTTTGATGCACTCCATTTCATGATATAAAATTTAGCACAAATAAACTAGGAATAAAACTAAGAAAACCCATATAATCATTTTTTCATTACACCTTCACACATGTGAAATATAACACCATCAAAATTTCTACTCAGTATTTCTTGTCACATTACAAATTTAGCTATGTAAAACTTGGAAGCCTAATTTTGCACTTGCATATCTTATTTTGAAATTTTTTTAATGACATAAAATTTAAAACATAAAAAACTAGACATAAATATGATCGCAACCATATGACCAATTTTGCCTGAGTCATCCATATGTAGTAATGGTGACATCAATAAACTACCTACTCAGATTTTATGCCATTGCACCCAAAATATCTAGATGGAAACTCATGGACTAAGATATGAATTCCACTCATACACATAAAAACTAAAAGAAAACTTTAATTCTAATAGGATCCCTTGAACATCCTTAAATAACCATACTCATCCTTGAACATCTTTAACCATGCTAAAATTGAAGATCATCCAAGCATACTTCAAGCATACTAGGTTAAACACATTGCACACTTTGTCATTATCACTTAGAATATCAAATCACTTTATTAAATCACCTAGACACCTTCATGACATCTTAAAAAAAACCTCCAACAATAGCTCCCTTTGTTATTGATATTAAAAACCATCAAATATTAATATACATCTCATCTTCCTTCTCTGTCTTCAAACACTCTCACAACATGAACATTCTCCCCCTTTGACACAATGATAAAGTGGGTACAATCTGATCTTTAGGAAATCAAAAACCAACCAATGAATAAATAACACACAAAAACATTTATATCTAATGGAAATCACCAAGAAAAATTTGAGGATTCCCCCTAAGATTTTTGAGCAAGTTCACCTCCTGAGCATCTTTAGATCTTTACACACCATAAAGAACCACCACATATTCTTATTAGCCTCTTCTCTCAATCCACCTTAAAGACCATCAAAAAAAAATCATGCCATTTACCAAATATAAAAAATTCACTAAACCAACCTAATAACTCACCTTGAAATACTCAAGCCTTTCTCTTTTGGTGAATTTGATCAAAAAACACTCTTCTTCACATTAAGCCTATTTAGTATCCTTATAGCCCTATCTAGAACTTGTAAAGAAAATAAATTTTAGTATACATATGGACCCAAGCCACATTATCTATAGGTACTTCTTAAGTTTCCATATCAATCACAACACCCTTTTGTTAACAATAAATTACCTCAAACACCTTTCTATACACACATTCATTATGAATGAAAATATAGTTCTTTTAACCCTTTGATCATATTGCATATTATTTTTCAAACCTTCATAACTCACATATATTGTCCTCATTAAGTTTAAAACACTCCCAAATAGATAAGTCATCATGAGACAATGAAACAACATCAACACAAGCTCAAACATCCTTCATGAGTTTTTAATAGATGAACATCAAACACATACTCAAATTTGAAGTACAATATATTTGACTATACACACTTTCAAATCTTAAAATATATATTTATAGATGTTAATTGGATTATTATATAATTTCACTTTTTACACCATCAGTAAATTCTATCTTGATCGAAAGATATGGCCTGAAAACCAAACCCTAGTCTTTCCTTTACAAATTCAAATATCCAAATGTAAACGGTCACAGTTAAACCTTGAACACCATGATGTCATATCATTTCCTCACTTATTAGATCAATCATGAATTTTCAATCTTATTTAAAATTTAATTCATAGTACATAAATGCGCAAACATTAAACTTCTAAAAGTTGACCTCATCTCGTGCAATCTTGCAATATTAACTCAATGTGCACCATTGATCTCTATGGATTAGTTAGGTATTTATCATGAAATGTACACCATTCCATAAATATATATTAACACACATGAACCATTATATATTTTTCCATTACCTTTTCTCATTGTTAAACCTTGAACACTTATCCTCATCTTTCTACTTCCTGACATCTTGGAATGAACACACTCTATCGATCCTTTTGTAAGGAGATCAATCTTTACTAAGTTTAAGCATTAAAAACTTTGACCCATTTGACTTAATATTTAATAAATATCTATATGTATAAACTCCAAAAAAATTTTGGATCTCCATCTGGTCCTAATCTTTAACATTGTGCAAAAAAGACTAAGTATGGGGACCATTACTTATCTGCATGTAAGGCCAACTTTGGGCCACAATAACTTTTATTACACTTACATGCATGATATAAAATTTAGACCATATGATCTCCTTACATAGGATAATCCAACCATGTGTAAAAATACTCCTTAAACCTTCAAATGTGTGAGATATAACACCATTAATCTACTCACTTAGATTTTTTTGCCATAGAGCCAACTATGTCAAGAACTTGCCTTACATGCCAACTTTGCACATGAATATCTTTTGATGTGATTCATTTCATGAAATAAAATTTAGTGAAATTTAACTAGCCATAAAATTTAACAAACCCATATGATTATTTTCTCATCACACCTTCACATTTTTAAATATAACACCATCAAAATGCCTACTCAACAGTTCTTATCACATTACAAATTTGGCTAAGTATGGAAAAACACTGTCAAACTACCTGGGATTCTAAATTTTCACTTGAATATCTTATGTTGTGATTCATAACATGAATTAAAATTTATTTCATTTAAACTAGGCACAAATGTGATCAAAACCATATGATCAACTGACCCTGACTCATCCATACATGGTAATGGTGATGTCAGCAAATTTCCTACTATTATATTTTGCACATGCATATCTTTTGATGCACTTCATCGCATGAAATAAAATTTAGCACAATTAAAATATGAATAAAATTATAAAAACCTATATGATCATTTCCTCATCTCACCTTAACATGTGAAAAATATAACACCATCAAAATACCTACTCAGCGTTTCTTATCACATTGCAAATTTGGTTAAGTATGGGAAAACACTGTAAAACTACTTGGGAGCCTAACTTTGCACTTGAATATCTTATGTTTTGGTTCATATAATGACCTAAAATTTAGTTCATAAAAACTAGGCACAAATTTGATCACAACCATATGATCAAATCCCCTTGACTCATCCATATGTGGCAATGGTGATGTCAACACACTGCCTACCCAAATTTTATGCCATTGGACCAAAAATGTCTAGATGAAAACTATTGACTACCATAATGAATTCCACTCATGAACACAAAAATTCAAATAATACTTGACTTCTAATATGACCCCTTTCACATCCTTAAATCACTATACTCATCCCTGAACATCTCTAAATATGCTAAAACTAAAGATCAACTAAGCATACTAGGTCCAACACATTACACACTTTGTCATTATCACTTAAACTATAAACTCACTCCATCCAATCACTTGGACACATTCATGACATCACCATGACATCACCATTACATAATTGACAAATATCCAATAATCTACCCCTTTATCATTGATGTCAATAACCATCATATAGAAATATATAGCTCATCTTCCTTCTCTCTTTTCAAGAACTCTCACAACATGAAATTTCTCCACTTTTGACATAATGAAAACGTGGGAAAAATCTGATCCTAAGGACCTAAAGAGACCATAAATAGGAGAGGACCATCTTATAAAGATGATACAAACTCCCCCTTACCTTGAACCTACCTCTTCTTGGCTTGACAACTTCCTCTTGCTACATGCCAACATTCTCTTCAACCAAGCATTGCAACCAATAAAGAAGGAACACACAAAAGCAATGATATCTAATGGAAATCACCAATAAACACATGATATGGACTCCCCTAAGATTTTTAATAAATTTCACCTCTTGAGCATCTTCAAATCTCCACACACCATGAAGAACCACCACACAGGCTTACTAGTCTCTTCTCTCAAGCCAACTCAAGGACCATAGAAAAATAAAAAGCCAGCCACCAACCATAAAACAAGCACTAAACCAACCTTATAACTCACCTTGAAATAATCAATCCTTGCTATTTTAGAGAACTTGATTAAAATGCACTCTTCTTCACATTAAGCCTATTTAGTCTCCTTATAGCCTTACATAAAACTTATAGAGCCCAAAAATTTTAGTATACATATATACCCAAGACACGTGATCTATAGGTCCTTTTTAAGTGTCCATATCCATCATAAGACCCTTTTGTTAACATTGAATTAGCTTAAATACCTTTTTGTACACATAATTATTATGAATGAAAACATATTCAAATTTTAACCCTTTTACCATACTACATATGATTGGTCAAACCTTCATAATGCACACATATGGTCCTTATGAAGTCTAAAAACTCCCAAATAGTTAAGTCATCATTTGATAATGAAACAACATCAACACAAGCTCAAATAACATTCCTGGGTTCTTAACAGATGAACGTCAAACATAGTCAAATTTAGAGAACAATATATTTGATTGTACACACTTTCAGATCTTCAAATCTATATTTCCATATTAACCTTCGATTCCTCTACAAGTTATATTTTTACACCATGAAAAAATTCTATCTAGATCAAAATATATAGCCAAAAACCAAACACTGGTCTTTCCTTCATATATTCAAATGTAAATGATCACAGTTAAACCTTAAAAACCATGCTATAATCTCATATCCTCAGTACTTAGATCAATCATGAACTATCAATCTTATTTAAACTTTAATGCATAGTGTTCCAATTCCCTAATGTTAAACTTCTAATAGTTGACCTCATCTTGTGCAATCTTATAATATTGACTCAATGTGCACCATCGATCTCTATAGATCATCTAGGTATTTATCATGCAATACACACTATTTGATCAGTTTATATGAATACCCATAAAATTTTGGATCCTTATCCTTTACCTTTTATCAATGTTAAACCTTGAACACTTGTCCTCATCTTACTACTTCTCTCCATCTTGGAATGAACACACTTCATCGATCCTTTTGTAAGGAGCTTGATCTTTACTCAATTTAATCATTAAACACTTTAACCCATTTGAATTAATACACATCATATATCTATATGTAATAAATTCCATAAAATATTTTATCTCCATGTGGTCCTAATATTTATAAAAAAAATTGTAAAAAAGACTATGGGGATTATTGCTTATTTGCCTGGAAGAGTAACTTAGGACCATAATAACTTTTTCTACGCTTAGACACATGATCTAAAATTTGGACCATATGTTCTCCTTACATAGGAGAATATAAACATGTGGTAAAATTCTCCTAAAACTTTCTCACATGTGAGATATAACTCCATTAATATTCTCACTCATATTTTTTTGCCATAAAGCCAACTATGTCAAGAACTTGCCTAAAAGGCCAACTTTGCACATGCATATATTTTGATGCACTTCATTGCATGATCTAAAATTTAATGAAAATTAAATAGGAATAAAATTAAGAAAAACCATATGATAATTTTATCCTTACACCTTCACACATGAGAAATATAACACCATCAAAATGCCTACTCGATATTTCTTGTCACATTACAAATTTGGCTAAGTATGGGAAAACACTATCAAACTGTCTGAGAGCATAAATTTGCACTTGAATATCTTATGTTTCACTTCATCTCATGACCTAAAATTTATAACATAGTAAATAGGAATAAATGTGATCAAAACCATATGACCAACTCTCCCTAACTCATCCATACATGACAATGGTGATGTCAGTAAACTACCGACTCATATTTTTTGCCATTGGACCCAAAATGTCTAGATGAAAACTATGGACTACCAGATGAATTCAACTCATACACATAAGCACTCAAATCATACTTGACTTATGATATGACCCATTACACATCCTTAAATCACCATATTCATCCCTAAACATCTGTAACCATGACAAAACTAAAGATAAACCAAGCATACTAGGTCAAACACATTGCAAACTTTGTCATTGTCACCTACACTATCAAAGAACTTCATCCACTCACCTAGACACCTTCATGACATCACCATGACATCATTGACAACTCTCCAACAAACATGAATATTAATAAATCTATTATCTTAGTTTAATATAATCAATGATTGATCACTATATACATACACACACACAACTTATCACCAAGTTCATGTATTGGTTCATGTACCCTATGAGGTGTATTCATTCCTTTCCTCTTTCCCATCTCTTTATGTAGTTTTACTTAGTTACTTATTTACTCAACATAGTCTTTTGATTTTTATATCTCTTAACTAAGGATTTATTTATGTGTGTTTCATTTATAGTTCATGCATTGGATCATGCTTCACATACACAAACCTAGATTCACATACTTAGATACAACTTCATGAGATTTACTTCTTAGGTAAGTCTAGGTATGATTATTGTTCCTTTATACTAGTCATTTCACTTTTATTATTTTATACCATAAATGGGGGGTCAAATGTAATCACCTAAAAGTTTTAAGAGTGCCACTTAAGACTAAATATTATTAACTTAGCCATAGACCTATCATATATCCTATTATCACACTTTTCCATCCTTTTTTCTAGCCACAAACATCCCTAGTCATATGAAATGTATTCACATTCAATATTATCCCTTCATGCCTGGTGTTTTACTAGTTAGACATTAATGCTAAATTAAGAGTGCTAGATCCATGTGGCTCTAGTGTTCCAAAAATGATGCATATGTACTTTACCCTCTCTTTCCTAAATAGATGTATTTTCAAAGGTAAAACCTTCCTAAGGTCAGCCTAAACATGTTTTATTATCTACACAAGTAATAGAACACTATATAAACACTACTTTCACACTCTTACACCCTAGGTGGACATTATTACAAAGAATCACACAAAAGTACCACTTCACATTAAGGGAACTATATAAAATCTTCTCATATTGTATTTAATCAGCCCATACATTCAATAATCCAACCCTAGCACATGTATTCAGATCTCAAGTGGCCTCCAAAGCATCCTCCCATGTATTCACACTTGTGTATTCTATAATTCACTTGTCCTTTCACTAAGAACTTAGGTAAGAGAAATACATTGGGTTTGATCCCTCCTTTGAGCATTGGTATTTAGGTAACGTGCCCACATAGGGGTGTGGATCACATGTCTAGCACATTAGATACACTAACAATTTTTTCTCATGGTGTTAATTCAAACCCTTACAAGCATGAAAACCTAGGGGTTTTAGAGGAAAATAGGGCCATGGGAAAAAGTATGGATTGCACAAACCTTAAATTTAGACCAAATACAGAATAGGACCTAATCTATAAAACCTATAACTTATTTAGATAAAAGATATGTGCTAATAACAAGACACTAGAACCACTTGACACCTCTATCCAAATGTGGTGCTACTATCTACAAGGGGTTATGATATATGGATCTAGTTTAAGACACTCATACTTGCTTTCATCTCATTGTATAGTACTTAGATTATCTGTATTAAGTATTTTCTAGATAAGTCTTTATTTGAACATATTTATTACTATTTTTAGTAATTCAAATCTAGTCAAAATATATAATAAATTAGTGTTTATTTTATGCATATTGTTTCATTGATTTATACCATTCAAACCTTTAATCAAACATAGGATTTACATTCACTAAGTCCTAAAAGGTTAAAATAATTTAGTATACTCTTTGTATGTTTGCATGCTAGTCCTAAACTAGGTGTGTCTAGAATAAAAGGAAGTCAACCTACTTTAAAGGCCCATCCCAAGGATCAAAAGAGTAACACACCTTAGGGGACTATCTCATTATTATAATTATACATTGAATTACTCTTTGGAATGCAATTCCAAGGCACTAGTAATAGTATAAATACATGCTAGTGCATGTGAGAGACTTTGCACATGGGTGCACATTTCAAGTGATAACATGAAGGATATGAAGTACCCAACACTATATTTATTTTTAGAAGCATAGTGAATATAATTCCATAGTCTACATGGGAAACTATTGGACATCCAACTCTTAATTATAGTTGGGTTACACTAAGCCTCAAAGACTATGGTAAGGTATAGCCTATTAGTCAACTGGATGATGATGAAATAAAAATGGATGACCTATGATTAAGAAAGGATTTTGAATTAATTGATATGAATACTAATTAAATGTACTACCTTATGTTAACTGGTAAGAAGTGGATATGTGATGGTCAAATGACTAGTAATACAATGTTTAATCAATTAGAAGTACACCAAAGTGATAAAATCATAATTATACCCCTAAATAAAGGAAATCATAATATATATATTATACCTAAGGATATGAATTGATCATATGTACATGGGGATAATAGCTTGTTCAAAGTGAGTATAGAATCTAAGCCTAATACCCTGTTAGTTATAAAATATAAATTTTATCAACCAGAAATGTAGCCTCAACAATAGTTGAAAATAATTGAATAATATACATACATGCCCATGATCACAAAGGTACCAATTTTATAATTTTAAATGGATGAATGTAGGCCACCTTATGTGTGATCATTAACTAGGAAAGAAGTGGATTTTTTGAACAAAGTAGGTGTGACATATATGGAATACATTGATAAAATGAATGAAGGACTTTTTCCATGGGAGACTACATCCTTAGTTAGTGGTGACTCTGATACTTACATGTTGAATTATTCAGGGTGAGATCATGAGTTGTAATTGATACATGTGGTTTTTACCATAAAATGTCAACTATATCAATACTTTATAACTTATAACTTTAATATATTTATCCTAAGTTTCAAACATCATGTTCCAAACATATAGATCAAAGGGAAAGTGAAATAAGTTATGCACTAAAAGGAGTTGTTGTGATTTCATGGGTAGCTAATATAGTTAAACAATTACCATGGGAAGAGGTCTACAAACTATTGTAAGCTTATTTCTAGTTACCTCCTAATGTCATGAAATAATAGCCATTTTTCAAAGGAGAGTTCCCTGAGATGCATGTACATAAGTGTGTATATGTGTGTTATACACAAGGTGTAGAACCCAAGTATTGGGTGCATGTTTTCAAGTATACTTTGGCAACACTCTTAATAGCCTAGTATATGTACTAAGAATGCAGACATAAAATAAATAATTGGCCTTAGGTAAAATAATATTTCATTTAGAATTTTTTATTTGAGGATGAAAATATTATGGTGCACAGTGCTCTAAATAATATTTAAATATTCTTGTGTCATGAGCAACTAGAATACTTAAGTACCATGACATATTCATCTTCACAACAAGAAGTATCTATATATTTGAATGCAGCTATCCAAAATTATAAGGCAAGTAAATAGAAGGATCAAATTTTCATCAAATTATGTAATAGGATTGTAGATGATGAGGAAATGACAAATTCCAATGATATTGGTGATGACCTATATTTTAAGGGGTTCTTTGAACCATAGTGGGAAACATAGTCACTAAAAGGCAACATTATAGAAGAAACTAAAGATGTAAAACTACAAAATCTAAATTTTCTCAAATAAGAAGGCCAAATAACTCTGTAATAGTCCATTCCTAGTGGATCTAACAATATATATCAATATCCATTGAATAAACATGTTGAGAACATTAGTACAAAGTATATTCCCAATCTTGTGACTATAGAAGAATATTAGACTAAGACTGAGCTTTATGGATTATTAAGATGCCTTTCCAACCATGTTTATGGAGGTGAAGGATGTTTATTTGTCAATGGGAGATATTCACATTGAACTAAAAGAATGTGCAAGACCTATGAAAAATCCCCCATATTGACTAAATCCTAACATAAAGATAAAAAAAGGGTGAACTAGATAAGATGAAGTAGGCATCATCTATCCAGTGGAGAAGGCCGATTGGGTTAGTCCAATGGTAGTGAATTATAAGAAGTTAAGGGAAATTAGAGTATATAGATACTATCATGTGTTAAATTATGATTTTATTAATGATTCATTTCTTATATCTTTTACAAATGAAGTTTTGGAATCAGTCATAAGACATGAAATGTATTATTTAATAGATGGATTCAGTAGGTACCAATAGATCCCAATTATAGAAGAGGACCAATATAAAACAAATTTTACAACAAAATGGGGCTCTTTTATGTGCAAGGTAATGCCATTTAATTTGAATAATACTCTATTTTTATTTTCTAAGTTTATTATCACTATGTTTAAGAATCTTATTCATGATTTACTAGAGATCTACTTAGATGATTGGTTTGTATTTTATTTGTTCAAATATCAAGTATCTAAAATGTGACTTATGTCAGAACATTATTGAGAATTGTATATTGCATTTAATTTTAAAAAGTGTTTATTTTTACACCCTTTGGTGTCATCCTAGGGCATGTAGTGTGTAGTGATTAGATTTTTATGGATCAAGCCAAAATCATAGTAATCATGGGAATGCCACCACCTACAAGCTTGATATAAGTAAGTTATTTCTTAGGCCATATAGAATACTATAGAAAATTTATCAAATGATGCATAACTATATATGTTCTCATGGAGAAGCTACTTCACAAAGATACAAGGTTTGAATTCCCAAATGAGTGACAAGCAAAATTTGTGGATCTAAAGTAAAGATTAGTTACCGATCCCATATTAGTTTTTCTTGACTAGAGCAAACTATTTCATGTTCATGTGTATGATTCAGGAATTATAGTAGGAGTTGTGTTAGCATATGTAAGAGATGGAGGATTGGACCATCTTATTCATTTCACAAGAATGATACTCTCATATATATAAAATAACTATACAAACATAGAGATGGAAGTTTTGGAAATGGAGTTCACACTTCAAAAGTTTAGATATTACTTGATAGTTATGCCATTTGAGATATTTATAGATCACCAAGATCTATGATATCTGGTAAACTATCCCATGTTATGTGGAATTGAATATATGTGGCTCATGTTATTTCAATAATTTTAATTCAAAATCAATGTTAAGCCTAGAAGTGAAAATGTCAGACTATACCATTTGATCCAAATATGTAATGGGGAAGAAACTAAGGAACTTCAAAATGAAACATCAAATGCATATTTATTTTGAGTCTCTATGATCCTTTAGAACATGAAGGACATAGTAATTTTTTTGTAACATGAGATATTTCCTATGTATTATGTAGAAAGTGAGATTACAAGATCCATCCCTTTCAACATCATTAATGGGTTTCTCTACAAAAAGGGTAAATGTGATTTACTATGCAGAGTGGTTTTAGAGAATGAATAACCACTACCTATTTAGGAGGCACATCAAGGAATCATAGGTGGTCATTTCATAGGACAATACATTGAAATTAAGATATTATAAAGTGGTCTATGGTGGCATACTCTATTTCAAGATGCACACTGAGTAGCAAAACACTATGAAAATTCCTAAAGGATGGGTAAGACTAATTAGAGAGATGAAATGCCATTGAATCCTATGCTAGTAGAGGATCCATTTAAATATTGTGTATTTGGATTGGGTCTAATTAATCCACCCATTAAGTATAGTCATACAAGATACATCATTATTGTGACAAACTAATTCACCAAATGGGTGGAAGCTATTATGATGCCAAGTTGTGATTCTAAAGACACAAACAAGATCCTATATGAAAATTTTATAACTAATTTTATATGTAATTTTAAATTAGTTAGTGATAGAGGCACATATTTCTTAATTAACACTAAAAATGCCCATATTGAGGATTTCAAGATATCATACCATAAAAACACATCATATCATCCATAGGGAAATGGAAATGTAGAGGCATCAAACAAAGTCATTGGTAATATGTAAAAAAAACATATGAAATATCCAAGAGATGATTGGGAAGATCATATTTCTATGATTATATGGGCTCATAGGATAAATTATAAGCACATGAAAGGGTTCACACCATTTTATCTAGTCTATGGACTAGAATTATTAATGCCCATGGAGTACATAGTTCATATTCTATGTATTACAATGATCATGAGACTAGGGAATCAAGATTACCTATAGGCATGATTTATGGATATAAAAAATATGGAAGAAAACAAGAAAAGGGCATAATAAACACAAGAAATTAACAAGCTAAGTTAGAATGTGTGGCATGATCTCAACCTACGATCTAAATAATTATTTACAAAATAAGTAGTCTTACTACATCATAGCATATTTAGATCATTTATAGGTAATTTTCACATTATATGGAAGGGACCTTAAATCATTCATAACATCTCGTAACAAGGAACAATTTTTTAAAATATCTTCAGGCAACCATATTACTAGGATGTGTAAATGGCTATAAGCTTAAGCTTTACCCTCAATAAACTATGTCAATTCTAATAGAAAACTAAGAGAGTGATGAGTATCACCATATATTTTATGATTTTTAAATTAGTGTATTGTTTTTATATTTTGGTTTGAGGTTTGGGTGTCTTTGTACAGTGTAATCTCTATATTGCAGCATACCATAATTATTTTTGATAAATCAAAGTCATAGCATGAAATATGTGAATAAATCTAACATGAAGTAATGAAAAAAAATAAGTAGTTACACAAGGATTTTAATCTAGGTATAAAAAAAAGGTACTATAAACCAAGGTACCAAAATAAGACAATTGATGGTCATTCAAAACTATTAATGACAATACCATTAAAATATTGCATCTTTCCCAAAGCAGATCAAATGTTAGAATGAAAGTATATAAAAGTGTATATCTAATAATGTGGTGCATAAAATAAACAACTACCATCATATAAATAAAGGGTTCAATAAAAATTATTTCAAATAGAAACTGGTTGACATTAAATTTTAAGGTGAAATTGTGTGCAACCAGCTCAACACATACAAAGCATTATGTAAGATGGATTTGAATAGAAACAACTATATAAATAGGGGTAAAAATAACTTATAGACATTAATTATTATTTCAAAAAAGATATATCTATTATTTTCTTCTAATTTAGCCAATTATTGACATACTTTTCATAAACACAAATACACTTGTAAAAATTGTTCAATCATGTCTACAACAATAAACATGGATTATGCACAACTATTAATCACACTCATAGATGCACAAAATAAAAAATTAGAATTGTACTAAAAATTATAAAAACCAAATACCATGATATAGACCCTTTTGAATTTATTAACACCACATAATCCAGTCTCTTTAACCCAAATCAATCAGAAGAAGCACAAATAGGAGCCCTAACACTTCAACACCCTTTGTGAGGCTCTGATGCAGAGTAATCCATAAATATTCCTACATAAATATAGTTGGATGATGTGATTATCACACTAATCATAATACATAATGAGGGAATGTTTCATTTTTAGTGGGTTTTACCATCTTTATGAATGCTACAACCATGGCGAGAGCAATAGAACTTCTAACTTTGTTGAGTGCAGAAAAAGGCTATAAAAAATATAGAGTATATATGATGGACATATGTGAGACTTTCAATATATTATATTTTTCATAATATTTTTGTATGTATTAAACCTTTTTAAACATATTAATAGACTTTAAAATTTGGATATTCACTCCTTTTGGGAATAACAGAATGTTGGAATATGAAGAGACAACACTTTGTAAAACTCTATGTATATCACTCAAATATATTTGGATATGTTTATGATGTGATAGATATTAATACATATTGTTCTAAACTATTTTTATTACATACCTTAATAATTATTATATGTGCACTAAGTACTTGGATTTAATCTGTTAATCATATGAATTCATACCAACTATTCAGATCCGAATAAGCTTATGTTTATTTGCACATCTATCTATTTTTTTACTAAAGAATATATTCAATTTGAATTACTATAAAATGTTTACTTTTATTACTTCATGCAAAAACTATCCTTGTATTAACATATTATAAAAGGTTTTATAGGAACCTTTGATAATAATGGTATGGTGGGCATGGAGCTTTTTTTTGAAACATGTTGACATGTTTGCTAGGGTAAAGAGATATATAGAGATGGATCGATGAAAATTTTCAAAATTTTATGGAAGAAGAAGCGAGAAGAATAGATAATACTATGAATGAAATTATTAAATATCGTATATATATAGATAAATTTATGAAATATTATGGTGTGAATTTATTGAGCTATTATCTACATGGTTATCCATATTGGAGTATTATTATTTTCAACCAAGCTCAAGGATGGAATTCATAACCTGGTCAAAAGAAAAGCTATAAAGAATGTGAAACCTATATAATAATTATACCCATAAAGTAAACTACTATACCAAGAACACCAATTGAAAAATATATCATTGAATTTAATATACAAGGTTATTTAGTTTTTGAAGCTACGTAAGACTTATTTGTTAGAAGAATTTGTAGAAAGTTCTTTCAATGACTACCTACTTTGATTAAGATGTTGGTTGTGGAAAAGGTTATGGTGCCTACTCTTGCCAACATGGATTAATCATTTAAGGTGTTATAGGGATGTGTGTGATATAGGAGTGAATTATGCAAATATAAGAAGAGGAGATAAAACCTAAACCCAAACTATGGAGGATGAAAAGAGTTAGAGTAATAGAATATTATGGGATTGTAAGGATAACTATGACAAGAAAAAAGATGAAACAAATTGAATAATATAGACTTAATTGAGATTAGGATTAGTAATAAGGTAGAGGATGTTGAATAAATGGGATACCAAGGAGAGGATTCAAAATTTGATGGAATTAATTTTGACAACTATTCTTATTATTGAGGTTTGGTATTTATTTTTTCATTGATGTCAAAGGTTCTTGAGAAGGCCTTCATGAGGTCTTTGATGAGCATAGCTATGAGAGAGTATATTAATAATTATTAAATTGATTATTATAATGTAATATATGATTGGTATATGTTTTTATGACTACATGAGTGATATGAAGGTCATCATGGAAGGTTCTTATTGTCAAAGTTGTCAAGTACTTGAGACTTGTAGTATCTTGACAAGGTATGTGCATAGAATGCCTAGTCTTGTGCATGAAGGAGCATGATGGATTGGTGAAATTAGTGAAAAAAAACATGAGTGGTTTTATGAGGTTTTTTAATCATGTATTTGAAGCATTGAAGTAATAATAAGAGTTTTAGGGTGACCCTACAGGGGTAAGATCTACAGATCAAGTCTACAACTAGACCATTTCTAGATTCTACTTGGCCTAATGAGGCATCATGATCTATTTTCAAGTCCTATGAATTATTTAAATTATTTTTTGATAATGAGAGTGGTTTATTTAGTTTGAGAGTACATGTAAATAAACATGAAGGTCATATTTTAGGCCTAATGTGGCTTATAGGTCAAGATCTAAGAGAGAAAAGAGAGAGAGAGAGAGAGAGAGAGAGAGAGAGAGAGTATGGCCTAATGGGGTATGAGGTTATGTTTCCAAGGATATTATAGAAATTTAAGTGTTTTTATAGGTATGATATGTTATTTATATCATTTTCACAAATTTTTAATTCATGGTTTACAAAAAAAGGTATGAAAAGTGGTTTTGAGGTCTCTAGAGTGCATAAAATGAAGGTATGCAAACCTAAGAAGAAATTTTAGGTGTTCATTAACATGTGTAACCTATATATGAGAACCTATTGTATTAATTTTATATGGGGAAGGATCCTAGATCAAAATTTTAGGCATCAAATTTTTTATTAATGGGATATGCTTTATGAATGATCATTAAGAGTGGAAATAGGCTTAAACCCTCCTATAACCCTAATAAGGACCCAATGTTGAATATGTTGATAAAATCAACCCAAAATGGTCTAAAATTGCTATAAAAAATATTTAATATTGTATTAAACTCTCCCAAGAAATTTTATTTATGATTTAGTAGTTAGGTGTGTGAGTAGACCCTACAATAAAGTGCACATTTCTCTGAGATTTATCGTAGAAGTTAGAGTTGACCAAGTCAAAGTATGACAATCATTAGATGGAGAAGTTTTATAATTTTATTTTATGTAAATGGTGGTATAGTTTATATACCTTAGATATTATAATCTAGTCATCCAAGTTGACCAATCACTAATAGGCTTAATGATGGAAATAGTGAAAAACCCAGGCAGTCGTGAGAAGATGATTAGGGATGTGTGATCATGGAATAGTGATGGAATCAATTTTAGGGAGGTTTTTTTCATTAATTTTAATATATTCTCATGTTTTTATAATTTTTTGAGGATAGTTATTATAATGAAAAAGTTTCTCACAAGTTGACTTATCTATAGTTCAGATGAGACAGTTAGATACAAGGTTGTGAGTGTAGACACCTAAAACTGGCCACTGATAACCTCCAACTAGGCTTGTGACCAATTTCCACAAAAATGCATAATTTTACCTTAAAAAACTAAAGCACATTAAATAAGTTAAAATTGATATATTCAAATTCTAATTTTGGCTAGAGTATCATTAAATGGGGTAATGCGATTTATGGAACAACTAACTTTGATCAGATCATTTTGAGTCAAAATGCCAATTTTGAACTTGGGTGCTCTAGATTGCTCTTTTTTTTCAAATATCTTGCACAAGATACGTGCCATTGTTATTTTGCATTAGTAACATCCTAAATGGGATAATGGATCTAATACATATGACGTTAACTTCCAATTCCAATCTAGTCAAATGTTGGACCAATAACAAGACATTATGATCAATTTAAGTAATTTGTGCACAAAGTACTTAATCATGATTAAGAGATAATTAAACCAAATTAGAACCTAATTAATAATTCTATGGAAAGTTGTTAAATAATTTTTATTAGAAATGAATATTGAATATCTACATCATCAGGTGACATCATTTCTTGGGAAGACATCCCTAAACCATAAATGCCATAAATATCAGGATTCATGCCCCCCATGCCTCATCAAGCCCTTCCATGCATATTCAATTCCCCTATATCCCAAATATTAATGATGATATTTGTATAATGAATTTAATATTTAGATTTATCCTTAGTCACACATCTCAATCTTGAGATGGATGGTTCAGGTTGATTCTAGCCATTTTCCAAAATTTATAAATAGAGAGGCCATGAACATCATTTTTAAAATATTTTTGTGAAAAGTTATTATGCTCAAATATCTTCAAAAATCTTGGATAAATTAAAGTTATAATGAAAAAATAATTCCAAAAGCCATTGAAATTAGTCTTATAATTCCAAATTATTGAGCCAAACCAAGCCAAAGCTAAAGGTGCCAAGAGGAGATGAAGGTAGCCACACTCCATTGAAGAAGATATCTTAAAGCACAAGCTAAACAAGCCAATGAAGGAACCTTTTGGAGAAATCAAAGATTTGATAAGAAATTTGTGTTTTGTGTTCATATTTATCATTTTTCTCCATTTTTAGTTGTGTTGTCAAATGGTTTTTCCTCACTAAGCTCCCCCTAGTGTCTAGGCCTAGAGATGTTATGATAGTTAGTGTGTTTCTTTCATTTTGTTTTCATTTTGGAACTAACACAATAATAACCATCCTATCTTGATTCAAATTCCTAGTTCACATAATGGCATGCCTAGTGGGACAAGATGCATCCCATGTATGAAGGTAAGCATAAGGCAATTTTAAAATTTCAATTTGGATGTTTAGAACTCTCTCTAAGTGATTTTCTAACTTCATTTGGCCAGATTTTGTCTTCACAGGTTTACACAAGTAACCGTCGATGGTTAGGAGAACTATCAATAATTAAGTAAACCATCGATGACCATTTTCAACCATTTACAGTCAAGTGAAACTATCGATGGTTAGGTAAACCATCACTATTCATTGTGTTTTTTTAAAACATAGACCTAAGAGCTGCCATTTTAAAATACTTGGATTGGGGTCATTTGGACTCCATTTTTCATGATTTTTTTAAAAACCATGTGTTTTATTCTAAATTTTCAGAATTTGACATTATTTTAGCTTCAAGTTTCATATATTTTTCACAAAAATCTTAAAATATCTTTAAAATATTTCTAATCTAACATATTTGCTTTTGGGGTGATGCCTTAAGGGTCGATAGGTAACCAACAAACTTAGAATTTGTTAAAACATGCTATTAAGACATCTTTGGCATGATTTTAAAATGAATTAGGAATATTTTTTTTGGTTTTTAATAAAGCATTTAGGTAATTAAGTGAATTTTTTGATAATCTAGGCTTTCAAAGTTACAACATAAGACCAAGGGTCAAAAAAACACCACCCAATCTTTCAACTTGGTGCTTAAAAATGAACTCACCTTTCTAAGATTTTTGTATTCAATTAGGTTTTTGATCTAGTTTGTTTGGAAAATAGAGGGATGTTGTGTGTATGCTCTTCCACTTGTCCCCTTTAGGGAACCCTTGAAATAAAAAATGCCATTCCTATTTTAGAAATCCTAGTCCAAGGCTTAGAAAGAATGTCGTCTAAAGCACTCCCAAAAAACTCGTCATAGTTTGAGTGATCTTGATAACGACCCTAAAGTATTTCTATTAGTCTTTTATTTCATGAAAACTTAGCTTGCAAGGGGGATGTCATTACCTTTTGTGAGCTATTTAGGGAAACTTTGACCTAAGGTTTCATCTCTTAGCATTGACTTCACCCACTCTCACTAGGATTGGAAGGTTTGAGTGGTTAAACCACTTTCTAGTGATGGAGTTTCACACGAGACATAATGTGAATAATTAGACATTGCACTACAATGAGAAAATAGTAGGATGTATTGGTTGCAAAAAGGACTAGACCTTTTTGTAACAAGCCAAGTGTTGTGGACACAAAATATGTGCTTTCTTTTTAAATCGTTTGATGTGAAATTCATTGTACGAATTGATTCACCTAGAGACATTCGAAAACCAATTAGTTTTAGTCAACCCCACATTTACATACCCTTACTAGGATTTGGACGATTATGCTTAGAGTATTTTGGTCATTTTTTCTTGGTATGTTTTGAGACTAAAACATGATTGTTAGTTTGTAAACCATGCCAAAATCAATTTATTTATACATCACTCTTTTGTATAAAGAGGCATTATGATAGTCATTTTACACCACACTTGTGCCTTGATATTTTTTTATAAACTTGTTTGTATGTGTATTAATTTGAGTTAAAAATGGTAGTGTTACACTGCCAAAATCATGTCAAACCATTTTTGCCTTTCAATCTTTTGAAACACACCAGGACCACATCATTTGAGCATGATTATATTGTTAAGCTGCTCAATTATTTTTGATACTTATTTACCATTACACCAAAAACCATTTGTTTCAAACCATGTCACATCAGCCATTTGGAACTCATTTATGTGCCATCATGTTGTCTAATTTTATCTAACTTGTTTGGTAAAATCCTAGTTTTCAATTAACCTTGTCAAGTTTAGACTTAAATATTGATTGATTTATGTTTAGGCCTTAATTCATGGGGCCAATACACAGATCTTTCTCTTTTGGGTTGCATAAATTTGGCTAATCGATTACCCAAATTTGAAAACTATTAATGATTTGTCTGTTCAAATGATTATCTTCATCATTGTTTGTGCCTTTATTTGGGATAACATAACCTTTCTTCAAAGAGTCTTTTGTCTTATACATTATGCCAACTGATCATGTTTATATTTGATTTCATGTGTCAGGTCTATGTCAAAGTTGTTTAAAAAATTGTTAGATTAAATCCAATCACATTATGCCTTTGTTTCAAGTCTAACTTTTGACGTCATTTGGCCAAAAATCCTAGCACAGCCCCTTTGAGCTTAGCTTTTGACTCTGCATTTGGAAAAAAGACCAAGAGACTCTTTTCCCTTTATTAGTTTAGACCTTGTTTGGAAAACTTTGACCTAGACCTTTAACATGCTGATTTTTATTTAGACGCTTGACCTTTTGTGTGTATGACATTTGACATTAGACATTTTATGTTAGACTATTTTATGCCAAGTCTTAACACAAATAATTCTAGAGATATAATTCCACTTTCAAACCACATTGGAGATAAAACTCCACCTTCAAGCAAGTTAGACCAATTTTGAACCATTTGTCCTTTAGACATAATTTTTCATAGTTTGTATAAATCTAAGCCTTTTTGTTTTCAGAGCTTTAATCATTTATGTGGATATATCTAGCTACACCTATGGTGGAGTCACAGATAATATAACTTATGATAGAATGGATGCACAAAATGACTTTTTGGGATTTAGTTAAGATCCCAATGATTTTAATATGGTTTGTGAGACATATTTCTATCCACCTCATAATAATCATTCATGGGAACCAAGTCACGAATCTACTTATATTCTAACTCAAGACCTTGATTGGTATGAAGAGGCTTGTGAGGAAGACTTTGAAGACCCAAATACAAATAATATTGTTTGGGATATGGATCTATACCCTATTTAAAATAATTAGTACATGGAACAAGTCGAGAATCAACTTATGATCCAACTAAAGATTGGAATGATATGGCTTATCAGGAGGATTTGGATGCTTTGGCTTGTGCAAGCAATCAAGTTCCACAACATCTTTTTATTATCTAATCATTGACTACCCCTAACCCTCCTTTGGACTACATGAGCCATCAAGCTCCAAAATATCCAAGGAATACCATTTATATACCAAGATCTAATCCTTTGGCTTGTGCAAGTAATCAAGATCCACAACAGCCCTTAATCATTCCATGACATAGTCTTTTAGCTTGTGTGAGTAACCAAGCTCCACACTTCCCTATCGTTACCATTTTAGGACTTCATCCGTTGGCTCATGAAAGCAATCATTATCCCCAATGCCCTACCATTATCCAAATATAGGCCATTCCTCATCTGGAACCAATCCAATCAAAACCACAATCTATCCAATCATTTGAAGACCAAGCTATGTTCAAAACTAGCATTTTCCAACTCATTGGAAACCAAGGTCAAAATAACCAATCAATCTGAGATATTTTTTTTTGAACCAATCACTTGTGATAAGTCAACCTATGATCAATCACCTATTGATCCTATACCAGTTATAGAAAAGTCACACTCTGACAAGCCAATCTTTGTTGAGTGGCTTATTAATGTTTATAACCTCTTTTGGGAAAATCACTACCTTGACCATATACCTATTTTTCAAGAGCCAACTATTGACAAACCAGTCTCTAAGGAGTTGTCTCTTAACCTTTTTTTTGTTGAAGAGGAGTTTCACTTTAAAAAACCAATTATTTTAGAATCTATTATGCCATCATAGGCCATTACTTATTAAATACCAAGCATTCAATAAGGCATCATTGTAAGAGATTACCTATCAGATAAAGAATCAGAGTTAGAGTTAGGTTTTATTATTGAGCCAACATCAAATTTATCATCAAAATTAGAATCAACATTAGTCTCAACATTAGATTCAGAGTCTATTAAGTTGGAATCAGATTCTGATATAAAATATGTTCATGAGTGTTACAACATTGGTTATGCATGCCTTACAGATTAGTTTGAACATATTTTTGATCCTTTTATAATTTTTTAGGATGAGTACTTTAGCTTCGACACAATTTATCTTAGTATCTTCTATGAAGATTGTGTAGACTCTCCTAACTCTATTACCATTTCATAGGCTAATACCATCAACCAAAATAGCCATATTATTGACATTCCATTTCTCACAAGTGTCAATTAGTACCAATAGATTCACACTTTGTTGAACTACATCCATGGTGACATAGTAGTTGAAGAAGAGCAAGTAGGCCAAGACTAAATTCAAGTAGAAGAAGAACATTATCCTAGTGAAACCTTTTCAAAAGTGCTAGGGGATAAGTAAAGTTCCAACTCAGCATCTTTTAGTGAAAATTTTTTAGAAGCAGTAGAAGAAAATCAATTTAAAAAGCAAATGTTCATTATTGAAACATTCTTGGAGGTGCTACAAGACAATGAAGACAAATTCATTGGTGAAAACCTCATTGAGGCACCAATAATTAAGCACAAAAGTTCTTCACTACTTGATGAAGACAAAATCAAAGATCAAATCAAAATAGCTTCATATCTACAACCTACTAAAATGGTAGCTACTCTCAAGATCAAATAATAGAAAACATGGTGGTCTTATCAAGAGAATATTTAGAAGTCTTTAGACCTGCCATATCCAAAGTTATGTCAAATTTGGCATCAACAACATTATGTGTGACTAAACATCCTGATCTTTATTTATTTCCCAACCATTACCCATCCATTATCATCTACCATTCCATTTTATAAATAAAAATATCATCCAACTTTTATCCTTATTTACCATTTATGTCATACTTTCCTTTGTAGAGGATACAAAGATACCTTGTCATGACATTTGAAGGAGTCAAAATCAATGACCAACGAAGAGCACAAAAACATTCTTAAAATCTAAATCTATAGGTAGTTCTTGACATAGTAGCTATTTAGACAAGGTGTGGGCTATCAATTAACATGGTCAAGTATTCTATTTGTATCATTTTTTAATTAGGATATGCATCTCCCCATATCAATAGAAATAATAGAATCATATGCCATTTATCCTACCCAGGGCAACAATATGTACCATACCATTTCACATTGCCATGCCATTTTCATTGTTACATATCCTTTTTACATTATCACATATCCTTACATTTACCCCACCATTTAGGGGAAACCCTCTTACCATTTTATCCAATCTATCAAAAACCCATCATTATCCTAAACAACCATTTTACCATATCATTCCTATCTAGACCAAAGCCTATTTTTAGTCATCATACCCAATCTTATTTTGATCGTAGTTTATTTGGTTCTTCTTGCACTTTTCATGAGAGGATTCTAATCAAGTTTCAACTCTTATCAAATCCATGTTTGCAATGATAGTCTATGAAAGTAGTGTGAAAGTTGATCTGGAAAGAAATATTTCATTTTCCATCTTATATCAAAGTTGATTTATGTGATCCTGATGATAACTACCTATGGGTAAATCAGTGTTTCACCAGTCTTGTTACTAATTATAACCACCTATGGGTAAATTAGTATCATTGATCTATACCATTGTGTCCTAGTTATAACTACCTATAGGAAAACTAAGGGAAACACTTATTTACCATGCATTGTCACATCACCTTTCCATCATTGTTTTCATTTGACTAGTCATTTGCCAAATTTGATAACTTTTTGGGACCTAGTTGGTTTTTTCCCACCTTTTGTGTGGATGGAATTACTATGACTTGAGGCCATTTTAGGGATATGTAGGTCATGATTAATTCATATTGAGGTCACCTCAATCCCCCTTTCCATATGCTCTCACTATTTTATAAGCAACCTAAGTCAAATACTCATCATTTTATGAATAACCTATGCCAAACACTCTCATCATTTTACAAGTAGGTATCTCGTCATTCTTTAACAAGTTGAGATACCTCAAAATTTCAAAAACATTCATAACATTCCAAAAATCTAAAAACATTTATCTTGTCTAAGCCTAGTTAGTTATCCTCGATCCACCTTAATATGGCATGGTTATTGTTAGGATGCTTTCTTTTGCTTTTATTTTTAAGCTTTCTATTTGTTTTTTTTTTAGGTTGTTTTTTTGTTTGTTTATTCGATTGCCTATTTGTTTGCTTTTGATACTATTGCCTTAACTCAATCTATATGTGGTCATTGAGTGATTCCTTACACACATTATTATTGAGTCCATCCAAATTCATACATCAACATTATCATCATGGTTTTTATCATTGGTGCATTATTTTGAGTGTTTATTGGATCGGGATTCAATTCTTATGCATATTTTGGCCAAGTCTTCATGGTGTTCTATCATGATTCCTACCCTCACATACTAAAACAAAAATTAGCTTTAAGAAGGTCTAAAATTCATGGAGCTACAAAAGTTTCTCCTTGGCACTTTGGTAAATCTTCCCACCCTTGATCAAATCAACCCATTGACCATTCTAGTTGTATTATTTTTAACAAAGATGAGCATCTCCTCATTGGTAGATACAATTTAATCATTCACATTAATCATTCTTATTCTTCTATTAATCTCTTTCATCACTTTTAACCCACTCATATTTAATCTATATTCTAGGTTATATCCTTGAGATATGATTGCTAATCATTCCTAATGAGGGCACCATCATATTTAGCCAATCCAGGTCCTCTTAATGATTATAACCATCTATGAGAAATCATTATTTTGACTATTATTCTTGATTATAAATGCCTTTGGGCAAATCAGTAATCTTTTTTAAATTAATGTATGCAAGCATTTTATCATTTGGATTAATCTCAACCATAGGTTAATTCCACCTTTCTTCATGTTTATTTTCTAGGGACCATCCATGAATAAATTTGATGGCCACTCCCTCGAGGGGGAATCATCATAGGCTTCCTAAACACCATTTGGATCTTTTTCTTCAAGCATCATCATCTTTTTGGCATATAGACCTT
>JARHVA010000907.1:2447500-2820000 GCA_037957365.1 Torreya grandis | reverse complement strand
ATAGATTTGATGAAGGTAGATTGATAGGATACTCATAAATGATCTCTAACTATAGATGTTATAACAAGAGGCTATAAAAGATAGTGGAAAACACTAATGTGAAGATTATGAGACAAGGAAATCACACTCAGTCAAAAGACACTTTAGAGAATTAGGACTTCAATAATGAAGAGGAGACGATAGAGGTTGATGATGAAGAATTAGTTGAAGGGAGATATGACTCAAAATGACCCTCAAGACAAATTCAAAGAGATCACCCTGAATCTTAAATCATTGGTAACAAGAATGCAAGTATACAAACAAGGAGAAGACTGATAAATAATCTAAATCAAGAGAATTTTTATCTATTATCCAAGATTGAACCTAAGGATATTATATAAGAAAGTAAAGAAATTTTTTGGATAGGTGCTATGAATGAGGCATTATACCAAATAGAGAAGAATGAGACTTGGGAAATAGTTTCTATGACTAAATACAAGAATGTCATTGGCATAAAATGAGTGTTTAGAAACAAGTTGAATGAAGATGGAGAAGTCACTAGGAATAAGGCTAGATTGGTATGCAAAGGATATGCACAAGTTTAAGGGGTAAACTTTGAGGAGACCTTTGTACTAGTATCAAGATTGGAGGCCATCAGATTATTTTTAGCATATGCAAGATTCAAAGGGTTTAAGGTATACTAGATGGATGTCAAATCTAACTTTTTGAATGGGAATTTGGAAGAGTAAAGAATTTTTTTGGATAGGTGCTATGAATGAGGCATTATACCAAATAAATAAGAATGAGACTTGGGAAATAGTTCCTGTGACTAAATACAAGAATGTCATTGGCATAAAATGAGTGTTTAGAAACAAGTTGAATGAAGATGGAGAAGTCACTAGGAATAAGGCTAGATTGGTATGAAAAGGACATGCACAAGTTTAAGGGGTAAACTTTGAGGAGACCTTTGTACTAGTATCAAGATTGGAGGCCATCAGATTACTTTTAGCATATGCAAGATTCATAGGGTTTAAGGTATACTAGATGGATGTCAAATCTAACTTTTTGAATGGGAATTTGGAAGAAGTGTACATTGAGCAACCTAAGGGGCTATCACTATCAAATGATAAATACTATGTTTTTATATTGAAAACAACTCTCTATGATAAAAAATAAGATCCTAGATCTTGGTATGCTAAGTTAGATACATATATTTTGGATAAAGGATTCAAAAGAGGAGTTATAAATAGTAATCTATACATCAAGATAGAATATTGCCATCAATTGATAGTAGTTGTATATGTGTATGACATCATCTTTGGTGGAAACAATGAGAACATGACCAAGGCTTTTGTAAAGGTGATGAATAAAAAGTTTGAGATGTCCATTCTAGGAGAACTATCATTATTTCTTGGGTTGTAAATCACTCAATCTGAAAAAGGTATATTCATCTCAAAATCCAAGTACATAAGAGAGATGTTGAATAAGTTTGAGATGGAATATTTCAAGGTAATTATTACACCCATGATCATAGGATGTAAGTTGAGCAAGGAAGATGTGTCTTCAAAGGTCAATTAGACATCATATAGGCTAATGATTGGAAGTTTTTTACACACCACTACTTCTAGACCTGACATCATCAAGTAAGATTTGTGGGAAGGTTTGAAGCACATCCAAAGGAGAATCATCTACGAGCAGCCAAAAAGATAATCATGTATCTAAAGGAGACTATAAAGTATGAATTGTGGTATCCAAAAATCAAGGAGTTCAATTTGATAGCCTATATATATGTAGACTAGATAGGAATTATAGATGATAGGAAGAATACCCATGGAGGAGATTTATTCTTAGGTGGGTGCCTAGTTTCATGGATAAGTAAGAAGTAACCACTAGTAGCATTATCCAATTGTGAGGCTAAGTACATTTTAGTAGTTTCATGTTATACTTAGGTCATATGGATGAGATAGACCCTAAAAGACCACAATGTGGAGTATGATAGTCCTAACCCTATATATTGTGACAATACAAGTGTTATGAGCATCTTAAAGAACCCTATAATGCACTCAAGGACCAAAGACATTTCCATCAAGTATCATTTTTTAAGATAATAGGTAAGTGAAAAAAGTGTCAGACTTGCATATTTTTAAACACATGATTAGATTATAGACATCTTGACCAAATAACTTCTAAAGGTAACATTTGAACACCTCAGATAGTAATTGGGTGTAATTCATACCCCTAACAATAATTGAATAAGCCAAAGTACTTAGGGGGAGTTAATCAGGCTCATTATATCCAAGAATAGGTGAGTTTTTATAATAAGGTATACATGGAGATAGGGTGAGTATGTTTTTATTATGTTTCATACACTCATAATCCTATGTGTTGAGTATTTTGGTTACAAAGAGTGTGATTCAAGGAGTTGTAGAAATAAAAAATTCATTTATGACAAAGGGGGAGAAATATCAAAATGAGGAGATATGAATGATCAGTTTTTAAAATGTTTTACCATTAATGACAAAGGGGGAAATTATTGAGCATTGTCCTTGTTGTTGAGGTTTGGCATTGATGTTGTCATTGATGTCAAAGGTTCTTGAGAAGGTCTTCAGGAGGTCTTTGATGAGTATATATATAAGAGAGTATATTGATCAGTATTTTATTGATTATGAGAGTGTAATATATGATTTTTATATGTTATTATTACTACATGATTGATGTTAAGGTCAGCATGGAAGGTCCTTGTTGTCAAAGTTATCAAGTGCTTGAGCCTTATAGTATCTTGATAAGGCATGTGCATGGAATACCTAGTATTTTGCATTAATGAGCATGATGGATTGGTGAAATAAGTGAAAAAAAACATGAGTGGTTGTATGAGGTTGTTTGATAATGTATTTGAAACATTGAATCACTCATAAGAGTCTCAAAGTGAGCCTACAAGGGAAGGATCTATAGATCAAGTCTATAGCTAGACCATTTTTAGACTTTGTCTGGCCTAATGAGGCATCATTATATATTTTAAAAGCATATTAATGATGTAAATAAGTGTTTTATAATGAGATAGGTTGTTTTAGTTTTAAAATTAGGTGGAGAGTGAATGGAAAGAAGCATGAAGGTCATCTTTTAGGCCTAATATGGTTTACAGGTCAAGGTCTAAGAGAGCAAAAAGAGATAGTATGACCTAATGGGGTATGAGGTTATATTTTCAAGGATATTATGGAAAATTTAGTGTTTTAATAGGTATTATATGTTTTTTTAAGCACGCTCACAAATTTTGAAGTCATGGTTTTCAAGAAAAGGCATGAAAAGTGGTTTTGAGGTCTCTCAAGTGCATAGAATGAAGGCATACAAACTCAAAGACTTTTAGGTGTTAATTTTAATGTGTAACCTATTAATTATAACCTAATATATTAATTTTATATTGGTAAGGTTCCTAGCTCAAAATTCTAGGCATCAGTTTTTGGATTAAGGGGTTATACTATATGAATGATCGTTAAGAGTGGAAACAAGTTTAAACCCTCCTAGAACCCTAATAAGGACCAAATGTTGAATATATTGATTAAAAACAGCATATAATGGTCTCTAATTACTATAAAAAAATTATCTTGTATTTAACTCTCCCAGGCACCTCCAGGTGTGTGAGTAGACCCTACAAAAAAGTGCACATTTCTCAAAGATATGTTGTATTAGTCAAAGTTGACCAAGTCAAAGTATGAAAATAATTATATTGAGAAGGATGATAATTTTATTTTATGTCCATGTTGGTTTATAGATAGTTTTTATCCCTTAGGTCTACTAAATTGGTCATCCAAGTTGACCAGTCGCTAATAGGCCTAATGGTGGAAATAGTGAAAAACCTAAGCAACAGTGAGAAGATGATTAGGAATGTGTTATCATGGAATAGTGATGGAAAAAAATGTATGGAGGTGTTTTTTATGTCTTTTAAGACATCATAATTTTTGGTATAAGTCTTTTAGGATAGTGATTATAGTGAAAAAGTTGATCACAAGTTGACTTGTCTAGTTCAAATGAGATAGGTCTACAAGAACAATATTACCATTTGACCATATTATATTTATATCTGATAATGGTATAATTATATCATAAGATAATATTCATGAATAATAAGTATTTTTAAATTTTCATATAGGTGTTGAAGGTCATTATCACCATGACTGGTCTTTGAGGAAAACTAGTAGTTTTAAGTGAGCAAGTTGTAGGAGTGTTTTTGAGTCCTTTTGCCTTGTGTAATGAAGTTTAATGCACTTGGTGAATTTTATGAGGTATTGGACTATTTTTAAATATTATTTTTTTTACAAACATTTTTTTATATTTAGTTGTTGAAGACAGACCTTTCTATATGTGTGAAGGCTTAAAGTGAATAATACAAATGGCATGCTTCAAGTGGTGATTAGAGATAAACTGTGTTAAGAACATAAGATGATATTTTTAGGTGTCTATTTGAGTTTCATATGGATTTTTAATTTTGTGTATGAATTTTTAAAGTGTTCCAAGAAGATCAAATGGTAACATATACTAATGAAGGCCTAATTAAATTAGGTCTCCTTAAGGCCTAATGAATGATTTGGTCCAGTTGAACTATGGCCAACCTAATGTAATGTTTTATTAATATTTTTGGCAAGTACTAAGGCTTATTATTTGGAAATATAGGTGTTAAAGTGTGTATGTAAGAGGTGTTTTAGCAAAATCCTAGTATAAGAACAAGGCATAATAGGCCTAATTATCTAGTTATAGAATGAGTGAGTTGAAGTGAAGGATATAACACTTTGAAGAAAAAGAGAGTTATTTTAGACCATCAAAATGGTGTAGATAAACTATAATGAAGATATAAAATGGGTATTATAGATGAATATTAATTTCATATGACCTAATCTATCTTGAAGAGACCTAGTTGAGTGAAGGAGCCCAGAAGGCAGTTTATGAGGGATAAAAGAGTGTGAAGAGATGAAGAGGTGGTTATAATAAATTTTTTAAGAAACAAGGTGTCCCAAAGGTGATAAAATAAATAAAATTTTTGAGTTGGTGCTGGATCAACTAGGTGGTTGGTGCCTCCTTACAAGTTGGTGCTTACTAAATCCTAGCTGAGTTGGTGCTTAGCTAGTTGGGGTTGGTGCTCCATGTGGAGTTGGTGTTTCATTAAATTTTATGTTTGTCTTATAAGAATTTATTCCATTTTTATATATCAATGTTTTTTCTTCCTCTTGAGGGTTTCCCACTCAAATAATTGTTCTATGTGTTATGCTCTTATCTCATGCTCATATAAATGGGTCTTGATGTGTTGTTAGTTCACTATATTACTTTTATAGTTCATGAATGATAAAGTAAAGTTGTAAACTATTTTAAAATTTGATTTACCCCCCTCTCAGTCATTGTGCTTCCAATAATTAGATAAGGTAGCTATTATGTAGATTATGAAAGATAAGGGTCTAATAAGCAAGAATTAAGAGTTATGAGTAGTGAGGATATGGATTAGAGTGAAGAGGAAGAATAAAGTAGAATAAAAGTAAAACAATTAAAATATAGGGTTAGATCATATTTAAGAGGGAAAATATTATTTTAATTATTGAAATCATATTGATGAGATGAGATTATGCACAAGCATATAAGTATTATAGGTTCAAGATCATAGACAAAATAAGTCAAGGATATATATCATTAATTTATTATGCATCCCCATAGCCAATTTATCATTAGTAAAAACACCAAGTGAAAAGGAAGGGATAGGTAGAATTTGGTTTGAGTCATTTAAGAATAAATTTGGTAATATGAGTGAAAATTTTAAGAATTCCATAAATAAGAAGAGGTTATAAAAATTTAAATTTTATTTTGATAATAGTTATAAGATGCTTGTAAAAAATAGTACACAAAAACCTATAGCCATAATGACTAGTGTGTAGCAACCTATAGTTAAATTTACTAGTTCATAATAATGTGTAGTAGTAATTTAAAGCATGCCAAATATGGCATTTAATCTAACCATGTTTATTATGTTGATATAATATGATGGGTCTATAAACCATGAGAATTATTTGTTAACTTGTGACATTAAATGGTAGGTTAAGGGAATAACTTATGATGATGTAAATAAGTGAGAGATCATAGGATATTTAATAGGTCATGATTTGTAATTCATTTGTAAAAGATATGTTAACTCCCAAGATATTCAACAAGTTAAATCATAACTAATTACAAAATTTAAAATGAAAAAATGCATGAGTTGGACTATTAAAGACTTGAAGGATATTCAATAGTGGATTATAGAAGCCATAAGGGATTATGATCATAAATGCTTAGACGTTATGAATAAGATTGATTTTACCATGGATGATAAGGGAAAATCTTTCTATTTTTTAGAAGGGTTATGATCAAGAATTAGATTTGCCATTGTGTAGTCCCAATTCTTAACTAAGGCTAATACTTGAGTAGATACCCTATGAGTGGAAGAAATTGAGGATTATGGAGATGATCCAGTAGCTTGCTCGAAAGTGGAGGAAAAAATATACGCTTTCCTAAAAATTGTGGATGGGATGCATGGAAGTGATAGACCTAAACTAATTTATGGTCTATAGAGTGTGGTCAAGAAGCACATCATATTAATGATTGTCCTAAACTAAAGACATAATTTTGTGAAATTTGTAGATTAGTATGGCACACAACCTCAAAGTGTCATATATTACAAAAATAAATTCAAAAATATCAAAGTTTGTGTATTTTTTGTAAATCAAACAATCATGATGAAAAAAGATGTTGAATTTTGTAATAATTAAAGGAAGATATCACCAAAAATGTATTCATAGTTGTAGAAAAAAATTAACCGCTACAAATCAAGGAATTTTATGCACAGAGGTAAAATGACTAGTGCAACCCAAGATAATCCTGAATGGATGCCTTCATCACCTCGATATCAATTTCAATCCTAATGTATATCTATATGTACACCATCATCATCATAGTATCAATATCAACATTCATGGAACAATGTGATTCCTTAATTAACAAAAATAAAATTAGGATCCAACATCACCTAAACATCAATATGGTGGATATAATGTGTATCAAACACAACAAGGAAGATTTATTGGGAATCAGTCACATGATTGTGGATTTAAACATAATAGATGAGGATATATATGAGGATACATAGGAGGATACTAAGGGGTATAATAATTTATTCATAGTAATGATAATTGATATTCTCATTAGCCCATCCAATGTTATTTGTGTGGTGATTATAATCATTTTTTGAAATTTCCCCACAAATCCTTAAAGACATACATATTATGTGTATTATAGAGTTGAAGGACAACAATAAACTAAATATTTCATGGTATTAGAGAATAAATAAAAATACCTAATTGTTATAGGTAAAATCACTAAGAGGGGGGGTTAAATCAGTGATATAATATATTCTATCCAATTCCAAACTCTTCAAACCCTTAATCATTCAACACATACATTCATGAAGCATGCACATCATTCATAACAATAAACAAGAAAGGTAATGCAAGATTAAACACACAACACAAGAATTATGTGGGAAACCCTCATGGGGAATAAAACCCACTCTCAATCCTACAAACACATGGAATAATTATCCTATAATTTGATTATAAACATGATACTTTAGTGAAGCATCCACTTCACAAGGAGCACTAACCCCTAAGGATAGACAAAAACCTCTTAACCTAGATGTTAAGCACCCACAACAACACCTATGAAATGAACATCTCTTTATATCTAATTTCCTATAAATATTATGGAGATAAAATTAATATCATTTCTCTTCAATCCTGCATACTCTCTCTAGCCTTCACACCCTCTCAATGCATCTAAAACCACCTTTTGGATCACTCTACACTTCTTTACACAAATCAATAAGAAAACTTAAAAAAACTCTATTAAAACATCATCAACATGACCAAATGATCATACACACATACCTCAAACTCCTTTGATCCTCAATCCATACACCAAGCTCACACAATCTTTACCTTTCCTTTGATCACACTACACACTCTCTATATTTCACTTATCAACTCTACAAACCTCCAAGTACACTATTATGCCATTAGAATTATGACCTATAGGTAATACACACAATCCTCAACCTAATCCATTCTTCAATCCATATAATATTCACACTCACTTTCCTCTTCCATCACATCTCAACTATTTCACCTTTACACTCACTTAATCATCCCTTTAGGTCTTCTCACTCAAGTAGCCTCTTTTAGACTTATTAGATCTATTGACCTATGTATTCACCTATAACACCTTATCAAAAAGCATACTTATATCTCTTTATACCTATGATAGTCCTTAACAACCTAATATATCTCCTCAAATGATATCTTTCCTTCACTTGAATCCCCCAATTTGTCTAACAACCAAATAAGCCAATTTGGCTTCTCTTTATACCACACACTCACTCAATCAACTCTCCTTGTTGGCCAAATCACATTACATAATTGAATATATATATATATATATACATACATATATATATATATATATATATATATACATATACATATATATATATATATGTATATCTATATATATGTATATATATATATATGTATATATATGTATATATATATATATGTATGTATATATATGTATATATATATATATATATATGTATGTATATATATGTATGTATATATATATATATATATGTATGTATATGTATATATATATAGATATATATATATATATATATATATATATATATATATATGTATATATATATGTATATATATGTATATATATGTATATTATATATATATATATATGTATATATATATATATGTATATATATATATATGTATATATATATATATGTATATATATATATATATATATATGTATATATATATGTATATGTATATATATATATATATATATATATATATATATCAATTAGGACAAATTACACACCCTAAATAACCCCTCTTAGTTTGATTATAGCATCCATGGGTCACCCTTTGGTAGATACACCTTTCAATTAGGCCTTAGAAGCCCTTTTAGGTCTCATGGAGACCTATTCACCCCTTTACCACTTCACTAAGCAAATTAGGAACAAAATACCACATAAAAATGCATATTTCCATTCCAAATGATCCCTAATACACCTTCAAGTGATTATATCCATCATTATACTCCTCTGCATATGCAAAAATTTCTCAAATATTAGTCTTGTACAAAAGAACATCATGAACAAAACAAAAGTCAACTTCTAAGAATTTTTTCATATTAAATATGGATTGTTCAAAACTCCAAAATCCATCTATATGGTCCTCCTATATATAAAACACTATCTAATTTATAATTCATCATGGAACATCTAAACACCATCAATACAAACACAAACATCCTTCTTGGGTCACTTGCAAAAGATGGTCAAGCTCACAATCAACTTTAAAGTTAAATAAATGTAACTCAATGTCAATCCTTCTAACCAACTTATTCAGATATCCATTAGATTCATTTACAAATTTTATTTTTATACCACCTTTAAATTCATCTCCAATCAAATGATATAAAAATAATAATGAACACTAGTTTTCCTTTGTAAATTTGAAAATTCAAATTCCAACTATCATTTTTAATTTAAAATCTTTAGACACCTATCTTTATCTCATGCCCACTCAAAACTTGATAAAATTATCTTGTTTATATCCTCAATAGTATGCTAGCCTTGACTTTCAATGTTGGCCATTGATATTTTATTTGAGCTTCTAAGATTGTGACACTTGGCAGCCCCACATGCCTTCTATGTATCCTTTTGTTAGTCACCATTCAATTAATGCTCTTATGCCACTTGTCAGGCTTACATGCAATCTAAACTTATCTACGTATTTAATTGATTCACACCATCAATATCCATCTACATGGTTAAATACATGCCATCGATATTTGATCTACATGATCAAATGTACACCATTGATCTATTTTTAATTCATCATGTTTATGATCCATGTCACCATTATATTCAATCTCAAGATCCTTTGAATTATTGACCTCATGCTCACCATTAGATCTTCATATTTATCATTGAATGATCTATATTATATATATGATCTTATTGAGTGAGGTTTTGACACTTGGCATCTTATGTTCACTGTTGATCCTTGATCTGATCAGGTGAGATTTTGACACTTGGTAACCTTGTATAATGGTCACTTGATATTGCAAATATGGATAAGTATGAAAACTAGTGAAATTTTCCTAGGAAACCAACATTTCACCCTTATATATTTGGATACACACAACCTCATTACCTAAAATTTGGACCATAGAAACTAGGCTCAAACCTAAAAGTTACCATGTGACCATTTCCTTCTGATACTACCATATGTGAAAATGCTAATGTCATCAATCTTCTTACTCAACCTTAACTTCCAAGATGATTAGGAGAAACTATACATTCATATAACTACTCTAATGAATTCATTTCACTTCCAAAATCACTTCAAATACTCATAACACCCCATAATTTCTCTACAACATAACCACACCATCAATAACATCCATCAACCATCTCACTAAGTCAAACACTAAAGAACCATGCAAGAAAACTACAACACATTAAATCACACTTTGTCATTATCATTCTAACACATGACACCTCATAAAAATATTTGGACACCTTGGATAAATCATTGACAACTCTCCAATAATTTCTCCCTTTGTCATTAATGTCAACAATAATCATAAAGGTTATACTCACACTGTTTGTCTCTATTCAAGAACTTTCTCCCCCTTTGAAATAGTGAAAAAGTAGGCACCAACTAGTATTGAGGACCTAAAAAGACTTAAATTACCAACAAGAAGAAATGACCACATATGAGAGATGATACAAACTCCCCATAACACTGTGCATACTTCTTCTTACCTTGAACTTCTCAAGCATGCTCCATGACTACACTCTTCTTTGATCATACTTTGCTCTATGAAGATTAAACATACATGAACACTAGAAAATACTTGAACTCACCTCAAAAAAATTAATAAGTAATCCCCCTAAGTCATCTGAGCTTAGGTAGCCCTTGATCACCTTAAGACCATCTCCAACCATGAATAAATTTCATACTTACCTTCAAATTTTCTCACAAGCTAACTCCATGATCATCAGCAAATGAACAAACCAATATTTAAATAGGAAAGCTACATAAAAACAACTAAAAAAATCATTCAAGAATAATTTTACCTTTGTCATTTAGATAAAATGACTAAAAACCACTCTTCTCTTCATTAGCCTTGCCTATAGGCCTAATAGCCCTACCTAAATCTTGTAACACCCATATATTTCTATGTATGCACCTTAAAGAATTGAAATTTTATATTTGAATTACACTCATTTTCCCACTCAAGCATGCCATAAATCATCTTCCAAATCTTCTTTTGCACTATAGCTCCTTCAGAGACCTATTAGCTAATTAACCCTGCATTTACACAAATCCTCCTAGATGGAAGACACTACACACTTTAAAATGACTTTAAAGCACATTTTTACAATCCATCTAGACATTTCAACCTATTAAGCAACCTTAGACCTCAACTCTCTTGGGAAGTCACTTGACAATCATGATTAAAAAAACACTAGGTTTTCAAATGAAACTCAATCAACTCACCACCTTTTGGTCAATGTCAGTAGTTGAAACTTCTCTCACACCTGGAGGTCACTAATACACACTTATAGACCAACTTTTGAGCTTATAATACTTTGGTAACCCATATATCCTTGAAATGGATTTTGACTTGCAATCCTTAATGCAAGAATTGGGAAACTTGAGAGCACTCAAAATTCTTCAAAAGGCACATAAAAGATGTTCAAGACTTGAAACCACCTAGAACACACTATAATAAGCTCAACACACCTTTCTATGAAAATATAACATCTTGATAACTCACCATCCTTGATTAGACACCTGTAAATATCCATACTTTGTCTTTAGGACCAAAGTCCTTGAAATAACAAGAGCACATGTCCTTGCTTCTCCAAATGAAAAAAATCCTCTTAAGAAGCATAGATAGAGACACCCTAACCCATAATATCCTAGAATAATGTGAAACTAGTAGTTTCCCACAAATCTTTTGTTACTTCTTTGATCCTCTTGTAGCTATAGGACTGATTCTTCTTCTTTTTAGGCTTAAGAGAAATAATTTGCTCATCCACTACAACATTATCCTTATATTCTAAGACTTAATTGACAACACATGGAGACAACATATATTTATGACATACCTTTTCAATTGATGAAAGAACGACATCGTTATTCATTGATAACTAATGTTCTTTAGATGAAACTTTCTTAATAATAATAGGATGTTTATTTAGATCCATCCACACCTCAGAACTAGCCTCAACTAGCACCTTGGTATTCTCCTTAAGATTGGTCTCTTCATTCACAACAAGAGAAGACAAGGAGAGCTCTTAGCACTCTTCAAACTTTATATCATTATCCACCACAACAAATAGACCACTTGGACCTACAGACTCATCATGACTCATACTTTCCACTTTTGGTCTCCATGAGTTAACTAGCTTTCTTCCTTATACTCTAGAAGCCTGAAAGAACTTGTTTTGACTTGATAAACTTTTCTTTTAGAACCTATAAATGTGACTAATATTCTCATAGATTTTAACAAACCACTCTTCTTGAATGAAACTCAACTTGCCTTACTTTATTTGGATAATGTTTTGAAAAGTGTCCCACATCATAATAGTTGAAGCACTCAACCTTACTCACACCACTTTATTGATGATTCCAATCATTCTTAGTAGGTCTTATATACTCTCTAACCCTATGACCAAATTGATTACAAGTGTAATAATAACCATTGAATTTGGCATACCTCATGGTATTTGGCTATCTGATCTAATTTATCTTCATTCTACTAGAATATTAATTTCATGACTGATTATTGACCTTCAAGGTTTGATTGTCCTTGTTCACATTAGTATTTACCTTTTCTTGAGTTTCAATCTTCTATTCATCTCTTTAACCAAGTCTAGTTTTATCACTAGCATGATTTTGACTATTCATAATGTTGTCTAGATCACTTTATCTATTTTCAAACCTCACAAATGATTTCACCTTATTACATGTCTTCTCTAACTTAGCTTTCAATGTCTCAATTTCAATCACATACCTTAAACACTCATCTTTTTTATCTTTTAAGATTTTAGATAGGATTTTCAATAGACAACTGAGATGCTTGACTATACCTTCATGCTCTTTGGTGTCATCATTCATTCTTTCCTCAAACACACTAAATTTATCCTCATAGTCCTTGATTTGTGACTTCATCTTCTTGGTCTTCTTATTCTCAATCTTTAGATCTTCAAGGGCATTCATCAACTCAGTCTCATAGTCCACCTCATATTTATCATCATCTAAATCATCACCAAACCATGTAGAATATTCTTGATGTGAGAAACTTCCTTCCTCAACCATGAAGAGTAATTCATCTTCAATAAGACTATCATCTTCATTATCAAACTCAAAATCAATGTTTTCACTCTCATTTTATGAGCTGCAATCTTCATTGGTGTAGAGACTTTTCTTGTCATTATACCTCTTGAATCCTTTCTTGTTCTTATCAGACCTAAATGTCTTCTTATCTTCATCTTGGCCTTCAATGTGCTCTTTATCATCATTCTTCTTATGATTATGAGAGAACTTATTGTCAAATTATCCTACCTCTCCATAATTAATTCATTTGAAAGGTATTTTACCCTTATACTTACTTGAACCTATTTTTAATTTCTTTTTAAACAAAGTTATTATTTCATCATCAAATATCTTATCATACTTGACTTCCTTACCTTAATTTATCTTCTTATTTGGTTTCATTTATATCTTTAATTTTATTTCCTTTTTTGGTGGTTTATCTTCATTAAATCTCATCTCATAGGTAGTAAGGATGTCATGCAATTCATCCATATTCATTTGAGTAAGATCATGAACATACACTTTTGAATCAAACTTGAGGGAGAGAGAAATTAATACCTTTTATACTATAGAAGATTCTTCAAGATTCTCTTGAATACCTCTGATAATGTTCACAATCTCATCAACTCTTTGTAGAAAGGATGCCATAGAATCTTCTTTTCTATTGAGACTCTTAAATGGTCTTCGATGAGTCTCAAACTTATTAGCTTAACCTTTGAATCCCATTCATAAATGATCCCCAATTTGTCCTAGATCTATTTGGTAGATTTACAATGGATTACCTTCATGAACTTAGTATTTGAAACACCACAAGTGATGCCATTCATTGCCTTAGAATTGCAATCACATAGCTTCTTGTCTACAATAATAGTAGGAGGATTATGGGGTGAGGAATAACCATCCAAAATAGATTGCTAAATGTCAAACCCTAGTGACATGATGTAGGTATTCATCCTCACACTCTAAAAATCATAATTGGACCCATTGAACATACATTCTTAGTGGAAAATCCTAATTGCATTTGATGACTACCATATTGTACCTTAGATCACCTTCAAGCTATCAAACCTTCACCAAATAACTTGATCTAATACTAATTATTAGAGTTAAAATCATTGAGAGGGGGTTAATCAATGATGCAATATATTCAAACCAATTCCAAACTCTTCAAACCCTTAATCATTCAACACATACATTCATGATGCATACACATCATTCATAATAGTGAACAAGAAAGGTAATGCAATATTAAGCACACAATACAAGGAAATATGGGAAACCCTCATGGGGAATAAAACCCACTCTCAAGCCTATAAAAACATGTACTACTTGTCCTATAAGTTGATTACAAACATGAGACTTTAGTGAAGTACCCACTTCATAAGGAGTACCAGCCCCTAAGGATGGACAAACACCTCTCGCCCTAGATGTTGAGCACCAATAAAAACACCTATTAAATGAATATTTATTGATTTATGATTACCTACCAATATGATGGAGATATAATGAATATTATCTCTCTTCAAACCTAAACACTCTCTTTAGCCTTCACACCCTCTCAATGCATCCAAAACCACCTTTTGGATCACTATACACTTCTTCACACATACTCAATAAGAAAACATACAAAAACTCTATTACAACATCAAAAACATGACCAAATGGTCATACACACATAACTCACACTCCTTTGATCCTCAATCCATCCAACAACCTCACATAATCTTCACCTTTCCTTTGCTCACACTATAGACTCTCTATATTTCACTTATTAACTCTATAAATATGCAAGTATACTATTATGATAGCATAATTATGACCTACACATCATACACACAATCCTCAACCTTATCTATTCTTCAATCCATCCACTAGGAACACTCACTCTTCTCTTCCTTCACACCTCAACTCTTTTCCCTTTACACTCACTCAATAATCCCTTTAGGCCTCCTCACTCAGATAACCTCTTTTAGACTCATTAGGTCTACTGACCTATGTATTCACCTATAACACCTTATCAGACAAGCATAATCATATCTCCTTCTACCTATTATGGTCCTCCATGACCTATTACATGTCCTCAAATGAGTTCTTTCCTTTGCTTGAATCCCCCAATTTGTCTAACAACAAAACAAGCCAATTTGGCCTTCTCTTTATACCACACACTCACTCAAGCAACTCTCCCTATTGGACAAATAACATTACATAATTTTAAAAATGCACAAAGATAAATTAGGACATTTTACACATCCCAACTAACCCCTCATATTTTTACCATAACATCCATGGGTCACCCTTTGGCAATTACACCTTTCAATTAGGCCATAGAAGCCCTTTTAGGTCTCATGGAGATCTATTCACCCATTTATCACTTCACCAAGACAATTAGGAACAAAAGACCACTTATTAATGTATAAGTCCACTATAAATTACCCCTAATCCACCTTCAAGCTATTACATCCATCAATATACTCCTCTTCTATATAAAACCTACTCAAACATTAGCCTTGTACACAAGAACATCATGAATGTAAAAATAGTCAACTTGTAAGCATTTTTTCATACTGAAGATGGATTGGTCAAAAATAAATAATACATAAAAATAGTACTCATGTAGTCTAAAACACTCTCCAATTTATAATTCATCATGAAATATATAAACACCAACAATACAAACACAAAATCCATTTAAGGTCACTTGCAGAATATGGTCAAACCCATAGTCAACTTTGGAGCTCAATAAATGTAACTATATACACATTCAAACATTCTAACCAACTTATCTAGATATCCTTGGATTCCTTTACAAATTTTATTTTTATACCACCTTCAGATACATCTCCCATCAAAAGATATAAGCAAAACAATGAGCATTGGTTTTCCTTTATAAATTGAAAATTCAAATTCCAACTATCATTTTTAATGAAAAATCTTTAGACACATGTATTTATCTTATTCCCCCTACAATTTTGATCAAATTAAATACATCAATCCACTTCAGAGTCTCTTGGCCTTGAATTTTTATTTTTTCCATTTATCTTTGATTTAAGCTTCCAAGATTGTGACACTTGGTAGCCCTACATGCCTTTTATGTACCCTATTATCAATCACCATTCATGTAATGCTCTTAATCCACTTATAATCCTCAGGTGAAATCTAATATTATTGAATTATTAACTCAATTTTCACTATCAATCTCCATCTGTATGGTTGAACATGTGTCATTGATCTTTGATCTACATGATCAAACATGCACTATTGATCTACTACTAGTTCACCATGTTTGTGGCACATGTCACCATTACATTAAATCTCAATATACTTTTACTTATTAACCTTTTTATCACCATTATATATCTATCTTCATGATTGAACACTCACCATTATATCTCAAACTTGAACACCATGATGTGACCATTTCCTTTTGATATTGCCATGTACAAATGATAATGTCATCAATCTGCTTACTCAACCTTATCTGCCAAGATAACTAGGATAACCTAGACATTCATATGACTAATTTGATGAATTCCTTTAATTTTCATAATGACTCCAATCACTCATAACACCCTATATGGTTTCTACAACATGACCATGACATTAATAACATCCATCAACTACCTCACTAAGTCAAACACTGAAGAACCATGAAGGAAAACTGAAGCACATTGAAGCACACTTTATGATTATCATTATAACACACATGACACATCATCAAAATCCTTGGCCACATTGGAGACATCATTTATAAATATCTAACACCAATACACAATTTGAATATGATCAATGTGTATCCTAAGTAAAATGCATTTGTGCAAGCAATTACTAGACAATCGTGTGTAAAGTGAGGACTACCTCCATTGAAAATGCCATAGGATCATAGAATTAGGAAGGTGAAATAGGAAAAATATATTGATATTATGATAGATAAGAGCTTGATGTATCAAGATACACATGTCCTTCAGGACATACAATAACATAGTGTGTCAAAAGGATATGCCATAGTTATTGACACACAAATGATGGGCAAATTATGTGAATTATTAAGCAAGAAGGTGTTGTGATTACAATAATAGATTTTTTAAAAATAATCATCACTCTATATAATGAATATATCTCCAAAAATATTACAAATATATTTCATAATATTTTGGAGTGCATATAATAGGATAACAACATACCAATAATGTGGTTTGATCTGTCAAAACTAAGAAACCATGGGATGCTGACTCATAAATAGACTTTAAGCTCATAGGATATGAAATAATTAATGAAATATTTAATTTTAAAATTACCATAAATATGTTTCTTATATTTACTTAGGAGTCTATTTTTAGGCCACACTTGAGTTACAGACATGTCACTCTCAGTCTTGTAGACTATGGGAGGATAGAAAAAATTGGTCACCTCAAATATTTCAATATTATATTTCTTAAACTAAGTCTATGAGGTGATTTCAAGCTCATTGACATGAAAATATATGAGACCCATTATCCTTCCTTGATTGGTAAGAAATGGGCTTATGATGGTCATATGACTGTTAATACAGTACATAATCAATTATAGGGTCATCAAGGAGACAAGATAGTTATCATACCATTGAATAAATTAGAACTAAAGCCCTATATGATTCTAAAAGAACCAACGTCACATTATGCCTATGATGATAAAAATTATCTCAAATTCAAAATAGATATAAACAAAAATGCTTTTCAAGCTACAAAATGTCATTTTTTGAAACCACTATTGGATGAAAGCATACAAGTATAGACAATAAAGTAGCCAGTTTAAAAATGAGTAATAAAAAATCTCTAGCTCCCTAGTTTTAAATTTAAGGATGTACCTCTCCATATGTGCATTTCCAATAAATTTAGAGGTAGATTTACTATATAATATAGGTGCAACAATAATGGATTATATAAAACCTACTCCAAAGTATGTCTTACCTTTTGAAAATATAAATTTAATAAATGGCAACTCAGACACCCTATGTTGAATTAGGTTAGGGGAGATCATGAGATACAACCTATATGCATGGTGTTTACCACATAATGCTAATTACCATAGTATATTTCTACTAAATATCTCAATGTATTTGTATTGAGGTTGGAGCACCATGTACCATATATATATATATATATATATATATCAAATATTCAACACACTCAAATATGCATTGAAGGGAACTACTACGACTTGGTGGGTAGTTCATAAAGAAAAAGAGTTATAATGGGTTAAATCATGTGAGACTTTGTGGGCATGATTTTAATTATCACTCACTATGAGAATAGAGTGGCCATTCTTTCAAGAAGTCCAGTGTCCTAAGTTACACATTCATAAATGTGTATATTATTGTATATGCAAGGAGTTGAGCCAATATATTGGGTGCACATTTTTAGTCACATACTAGAACCACTTACAACTACTTGGTATATGAATTAAGAGAACATAAGGGAGACTAAACATTATGAATAATCAAAAACACTTTATTCAAAATTTTTTGTTTAAAGGTGAAAATCTAGTGGTGTACAATGCATTGCAAGAAATTCTATGTTGTGGTCAAGTCGAATATTTATGAGTTGTGATAGATTCATCATCACAATAGGAATTATCCTAGTATTTTAATCAAGTGATTCATAATTACAAGTCTAGTAAATAATAACACAATATTCTTAAAACCTATAATAGAATTATAGATTAGCTAATAGAATCTAGTGATAGTGATGGAGATCTAGATTTAGAAGGATTCTTCAAACTAGAGAAAGAAGCCAAGACAACAAATGTCCAAAGTAGAGATAAAGTTAAAGAGGTAATACTACATAGTATAAACATTTTATAATAGGAAGGAGGTTCTATGTAGTGGATAGATCAATGTAAATCAATAACCACTAAAGAAGATTGAAGAAAATATTGGAACATAGTCTGTGCCTAAACTTGCAACTATGGGAGACTATCGAGCACATAATGAGATTTTAGAGGAATTTAAAATTCTAAGATATTATCAAGATGTATTTATAACCAAGTTTACATAAGTGAAAGGTATAGATCCATCAATGGGGGAGATGTACATTGAAATGAAAGAGTGTGATAGACCCATTAAAAACACTCATAAAAAGTAAATTCCAACATGAAGATGAAAGTAAAGGCTGAGTTGGATTGCATGAATAAGTCAGGGATCATTTATCTATTTGAAAGGTAGATTATGTTAGTCCTATGGTTGTGTATCCAAATAATTTTATTGATATTTAGGTATGTGGGGACTAATACACACTAAATGATGCATGCATTTTTTTTTCTGATACCATTTACATATGAAGTTATTGAATAAATTTTAGGTCATGAGGTGTACTCATTCATATATTGATTCATTGGATACCATTATATTCCTATCATAGAAGAATACCAAAGTAAAAAAACCATTACAATCAAGTGGGGGTCATTTTCATATAGGTAATGTCAATTGGTCTTAAGATTTCTCTAACAATTTTATCTAGGGCTATGATAATTGAATTTAAATATTTCATTCATGATTTTATGGACATATATTTGGATGACTAGATTATTTTCTCTTTGTTTTAAGATAATTTATCAAAGACGTATTTAAATTAAAATGGTGTTGAGCCTTGCATATTGCTTTGAATATGAAATGTGCTTGTTTTTCACAAATTTTAGTGTTTTTATGGGTCACATCATATTTTGTGATGGAATCCTTGTATACTAGGATAAAATTATAGTAATAGTAGGGATGCCACCTCTAATTATTTATACATAAGTGCACACCTTTCTAGGTCATACAAAATACTATAGAAAAATAATCAAGGGACACACAATCATCTTTGAATAAATGAAAAAAATATTACATAAAGATGAAATGTTTGAGTGGACATCAAAATGCCAAATGACATTTATTGATCTCAAAGAAAGTTTAGTAACAATGCCTATATTAGTTTTTCCTAATTAGAATAATCCATTCCATGTACATATGTATGCTTATGGTATTGCAGTAGGAGGTGTCTTATCACAAATAGGGGATGGTGGGTTGGATCATCCCATACACTTCACTAGTAGATAAAAACTATATGACTACAGAAATATAATTCTTATTTATAATGTTTTATTTATAAAAGTTAAGACATTATCTTTTGGTCACACCATTTGAGCTTTTCACATACCACCAGGCATTGCGATACATGGTTAAAAAGTTAATGTTGGGTCTACATATCTCTAGGTGGCTAATGTTATTTCAATAATGTAAATTTATAATGAATTTGAATCCAATTTGATAGAATGTGGGACCTAATCATTTGATAAGGTTCCATAATAGATAAGAACAAAATAAAATAAAAGATGAATATCTAGATGTGTACTTATTTAGAGCCTCTACAATCCCTAACAACATGGAATACATCATGAACTTCCTATAACAAGGAATGTTTCCTATGAAATATGTTTAAATGCAGAAAAATTAAATGGTTACGTGAACCATTACTTATATCCTTATTAATGTATTTTTGTATAAAAATAGAAAGATGATGTGTTATACAGAGTAGCCTTAGAGCTTGAGGGACCATAAATTCTTTAATAAGCACATGAAGGAGTCCAAAGAGGTCATTTTGTAGGATAATATTCTACAGGGAATATATTTTAAAATGGTATTTGGTGGCTAAGTTTGTTTTAGGATGTGTATAGGGTGGCAAAACACTATGATGTTTACTAAAGAATGGGAAAACTTCATCATCATAATGAGATGACTTTATTACCAATGCTAGTAGAACAACCATTTGAGTAATGGGGCATTGAATTTGTAGGGCATATAACTCCCTTAATCAAATTTATTCATGTACAATATATCATTATTACAACTAACTATTTCATGAAACAGGTGGAATCTATTGAAACACCAAGTTGTGGTGTGAAGGATGCCACTAAACTTTTTATGAGAATAACATAACAAGGTTTGTATGTCCAATAAAATTGGTTAGTGAAAAAATTACTCAATTCATTAATAACACATTCAAGACTCTTACTAAGTAGTTTATGATATCTCACCACAAGATCACGACCTATTATCTACAAGTAAATAGGTAAGCTAAAGTTTAGAATAAAGTATTGGGTAAAATGTTGATGAAGATATGTAATGTTCGAAGGGATGAGTGGGAGGATCACATTTATATGAATCTTTGGGAATGTAAGACAAATTATAAATGTGTGATAGGTTTCACTCCCTTTCATATGGTTTATGTCTTTGAGGTAATTATGCAAAAGGAATACATTATTCCTAGTCTATGCATTACAATGATTATTAGGTTGGGTAATCAAGAATCCCTTAGAAAAAGATTGATGGAATTAATCAAGATGGAGGAAAACATAAAAATAATGTATTAGACATAGGAGACTAATAATTTAATTTAAAAAGTGTGGCATGATCACAAATTATTGTTGATCATGGTCATTGATGTTTAGTTTTCATTGATGTCAAAGATAACATATGGTACTAATGCATTAATGACAAAGTGATCAGATTGATATTTTGGAAAGTGTTTGACTTTGTGAAGAAATTAATGGATGATATTGATGATATGGACATATTTCAAAGACCCTATATGATGTTATGAGTACTTATAATTATTATAAAAGTGAATAGAATTCATTAGAATAGTCATATGAATGTTTGAGCTCAAGTAGTGATGTTGACAATAAATTTGAGTAAGTAGTTTTATGATGTCATAATTCACACATGTGAAATTTTCAATAGTATGTTCATATATTCATAGATTAATATATTTGAATATATCATATGATTCAAATTTTAGGTCTAGACATGGAGAGTAGCAAAAGTTATTAAGGTGCAAAGTTGGTTTCTCAAATAGAATTTACTAAGTTCCCATACTTAGTCAAAAAATTTATATCAAAGATATATAGTGAGCATTGAATCAGATCAATATATAATGATGAGTAATTTATTTGACTGGATAAAGATCTAACAGAACACATGATCTTATCAAAAAGAGATCAATGACATGTGTGAAGTCAAATTGCTAAAGGTTACTGAGATTGCATGTGCTAGTGATAAGTGTCTCAATATCATTAAGCTAAAAAAAGATCAAAACCACATAAGTGTTTGTAAAAATGGAGATATATAGAGTAGATTGAGTCAAATTATCAATGTACATAGAAGGCATACAAAGCTTCTAAGTGGCATGATCACAAAAATGAGGATCTAAATCAATGATGAGTGATTGTAGGTTAAAAACCAGGATACTTCCAACGATATCGATGGTGACTATTTATTCAAAGCTTCTAGGGAGCATGAGATGAGGTCAAAGTGTTTGATGTTTATTGTTTTAGTAGTGACCATTGGAATTTGAATATTCAAATTTGTGAGGGAAAACTAGTCTATAGTTTTAGAGCTATATCTTTTGATCCAAGATGAATTTCATGGTGGTGTAAAAAGAAAAGTTATAAAGGACTTCAAGATGCATCTAAAGAATATAGATATAAGGTTTGATTTTTTTTAAATAAAATTTATATATCTTAAAAGTTTATTATTTGTTTTTTCATGGTATTGCTATCTACAAAATATTGTTTAAGTAATTTGTGCTTTGGTAAATGAGTGTTTTGGTAGGAGTTTTGATTTGAAGATGTATTAGAGGTCATATGGAGTGGACCCATGTATTTCAAAGTGATCTTGTGTTATTATTTTTCTCATTGAAGTGATAAAAGGGTAATAGCTTTCTATGAGACCTATAAGGGCTACTAAGGCCTAATTGAAAGGCTTAGCTACTTAAGTGTGACCCATAGATGATATAGTTGACCTGTGAGGATGGTATTGAGCTATGTGTCATAGTGATACAAGTATTAATGGTTAAGGCAAGTGTTATGGCTAACCTATATGTTAATATTTACAAAGAATATATAAAGGTGGAGACCAAAGTAATGGTTTCTAGACTTGATGTGAATGTGTTGAGAGCAAAAGATAGATATTAAGGAAAGAGATCAGAGGGAGTGTGCTCAGTGGATGGATTAAATTATAGAGTAGATTGAGGATAAGTGAAGAAGACTAGAGAGATCTAAAATGGGTGTTTAGATGTATTTATTATATGATCAATTTTGAGTGTGTGTCATAAGTTTAAAGAAAGGTGTTATACATTATTTCTCTGATCATTTTGAAATGCAATCAGAGTTATAGAGTTGTTGATTTTATAAGGTGTTAGGTGGGTGCTCAACATATATAAAAAGTAGGTGCTTGTTCATATTTAAGGGTGGGTACTCCTTGTGGAGTGGTTGATTCACTAAAAATTCTCATATTTGTGATCATCTTATAGGACAAATAGTCCATGTGTTTATAGGCTTGAGAGTGGTTTTTATTCCCCAAGAGGGTTTCCCATAAAGATCTTGTGTTATGTGTGTGATCTTGCATCATCTTTATTATTCATTATTATAAACATATGTGTATGCTTTATGAATGCTTGTGGGCATTGATTAAGAGTTTTAAATGATTACAAATTAAAGTTTAAAATATCTTGCATCACTAATTCACCCCCCCTCTCAATGATTGTAACTCCAATAATTGGTATCAGAGTAGTACCTTCACTACAAGTTTAACCACTTGAAAGTGATCCAAGGTAAAATATAGAAAGTCAATAGATGCAAGGTTTATCTTTAAAAAATAATCATTATTTAATGGGTCAAATAATGATTTATAGAGTACAAGTAGGAGGATATACGTCATGTCTCTAGGGTTTGATATTTGGTAAACTATCATGGATGGTTACACTACACCAACTATGCCTCCAACTAGTGTTGTTGACAAGAAATTGAGTGAGAATAATTATAAATATATGAATGTTATCATTTATGGTATATCCAACATTTATTTCACCAAAGTGATCCATTGCAAGTATACCAAGGAAATTTGGGTCAAATTATAGACTATATGTGAAGGAGACTCTAAGGTAAAAATGGCTAAGTTGTAGACCTAAAAAAGGAAATTTGAAGGTCTCAAAATGAAGGAAGAAGATACTATGGCATCCTATCTTCTAAGGGTTGATGAGGTAGTAAACACGATCATAGGTCTTAGAGAGGATATTGATGAAACTAATATAGTATAGAAGGTATTGAGTACTCTTACACTCAAGTTTGATTCAAATGTTTTAGCTATAAAAGAAAGTCATGATCTCACTTAGATGAAGATGAATGAATTTCATGGCATCCTTACTACCTATGAGATGAGATTTGATGAGGATAAACCTCTTAAGAAGGAATAAAGCTGTAAAGTGATCAAGGATACAAAATACAAGAAGAAAAAATTAAATCTTGAAGACATTGATCTTATTGAAGATCAAATTGATGCCATGATTTCAAGAACATTGAATGTAGGATCAAGTAAGAATGAAGTAAAACTTCCTTTCAAATATTTTTCATGTGGTAAAGTTGGTCATTTCGTAGCTAAATGTCTCTAGGTAGAGACAAGTTTGAAAATAAATAAGCTTATAAGGAATCTCATGAGGATGAACCCAAGAAATATAAGGGCCCTAATAAGTACAAAAATTTATTTAGTAAGAAAAATGGAAAGGAATCATACAAAGGCAGTAAGATCCTTTACCATGAATAAGATAGTAGATCATCTATAGAAGAAGAATTAAACACATCTGACAATGATTATTCTATTCACAATGAAGACATAGAGATAAAATTCATGGATTTTAGTGATGATGAAGGTGAATGTTCTTTAAGAATATATTTCTTTGGCAAAGATAACTCAAAAGAAGAAGATGAGAAAGTCACTCTTGAAGATAAATATCTAGATACTATGGAATAAATGAGGATACTACAAAGAAAGAACAAAAAACAAGATTCCTTGATCAAATCCCATGAGGATAAAATTAAATTTTTTAAAGGAAGGCTAAGTAATGAAGTGAAGGAGCATGATGAGATCACATGACAAATTGAAACTCAAGTTTGTACTCTTAATGAAGAAGTAAAGATTAAGGATGAAGAGTGTATCATGTATCAATCAAAGATAGAGTCTTTGTAGATGAAAATAAATCATGTTATGAGTAAAGATAAAACTAATGATTTAGATAATAAGGATGAATTGATGAATGGTCTTAAAGATATGAAGATTGAGAAGAAAAAAACAAAGAGATGATGTCACAAATCAAGGACTATGAAGATAAATTTAGTGTGTTTGAAGCAAGATTGAATGATGACACTAGGGAACATGAATATACTATCAAACATCCCAATAGTCAATTAGAAACTATGTCTACAAGCCTAAAACCAAAAAATATGAGAGATTAAGGTATGTGATTGACATTGAGTCATTAAAATTTGAGTTAGACAAGACATCTTGTAACATGAAGTCATTTATGAAGTTTGATAAGAGCTCAAATGATCTTGAAAATATTCTAAGTAGTTAGAAGCATGCAAGTGATAGAAATAGTATTAGATACAAAGAACAAAAACATGTAACTCAAGAAAAAATAAAGAATTATGTGAATAAGGATAATTAAACTAAGAAGATCAATCATCAATCAAGGAATGAAGGTATTGGTAAAATGAAGACAATTCATATCAAACAACCAAATGTGATGAGGTATGCAAATTTCAATGGTCATTGTTACTCCTACAATCAGTTTGGTCATAGGTTAAAAGATTGTAAAACATCCTCAAAGAATGAATTTTCATGGAATTATGAGAAAGACAATGGCAAGCATAAAGAACATCATCACTCAATATGGTCAATAGTTTCATAAGAAAATAATGACATCTTTTGATACAAGTGTCAAGGATTTGGTCATATTTTAAAGTTGTGTAATATCTTTATCAAGAAACTGAATGATTAGGTAAATGATCAAATTCATGAAACTCAAGGAATAATCATACATATCAATCACAAGGTATGTACAATCTAATAAACCTCATTTATTTCAAATGTCATGAGATAGGTCACATAACAAGGTTCTGTAAGAATGATCAATATTCTACTTCAAAAACTATCAATCTTATCATAAAGAGAAGGATTCAGTGAATGAAGGCCTAAGCACGCAAATGAGAAATAGGCCCAAAATGGATTATTTGACATGACATAATAATGAACAATTTCAAGTATCAAGGAACAAGCCTTATCTACCCAAATGGAAAATGAAATGAAGTAACATTCTGAGATAAAAGAAAAGAATAAGATTGAGAATTCATTCAAATTCAATATGAAGATGAGGAAAGATTGTAATTCAAGTAACAACATGGAGATATGGGAGTCTCTTGAGTTTTAGGATCTTTATTTCCTCTATGATAAGTGGGTATATATACATATAGTTCTTAGGAGACATATTTCATGTGTGGAAGTAAGTGTGTGCACTCTAGGTAATAATCAAAATCTCAATCAATACATAGGTATGTTATTTTCAATTTGATAAATATACAAGATGTGTTTGGCTAAGGGGGAGCTAACTCAGTTAGCTTTAGTGTCTTGAAGAAGATGTGCATGATGTAAGGGGGAACATATGTTGAAATTAGCTACTAAGAGGGGGGCTAAATCAGTATACAAAAATGCACATTTAATTCCAAAACCATTCCATCAGTCATCAACTTGATCTAGCAACATAAGAATGAAATCACATACATCCAAAGCATGAACAAGATAATACATAAAATCAACACAACATATATGTGGGAAGCCCTCTTGGGGAAAAAAACCCACTAAACCCTACAAGATGGACTATATTCCTATAATGATAAGATTTAATTTAGACCAAATGCAAATGATAAAGGAACTACCACTTATGTTAGTGAGACTGTAATCCCAAAATGAGATTATACACCTATCTAGTTGAGCTAACACAACAACTAGAACTTTATCAAGATTCACCTTGAAAGGAAGATACAACCTCCTTATATTTTGAGTATCCAAAATAACAAATATGAAAAACTCCACCTTTGAACTGAATTTTTTAACACTTGATGATGGACCTCTAATTATCACTTTTCACCTTCACTCTTTCAACTAACTTTAGAACCTATAAGAGAACTTTTATGACATCATAAATATGACCTAAAATTCATATACACAATCATCAACCTAATCTAACCTTCAACCCATCCATTTGGCACACACAACCTACACCTTGCCTTCACTCACCATACACACTCTCTCAAATAGCCTATTGAGCATACTCACTCATTTTACCTCTTTTAGGCTTATTATATCCAAAGACATATGTGATCACCTTCATCACCTTGGTAAAATAAGCATGTATAATATTCTTCACTCTTTTCTATTCCTCACTAACCTATACCTTCTCTTTCAAATTTTTTGACCTTCACTTGGCTCCATATTCACACAACTACAACAAATAGGCCAAATAGGCCTTGTACTTATACCTTGATCTTGGTTTAACCCATATTGGTTGGCTAATATGTTTAACACACTTTTTATACATTTTAAATAAGTTATCATACATGTTACATATAAGAACCACATACTCCATAGGTCAACCAATGCCTCATTCCCCACAAACCACCATTAGGTCTTGGTGAGACCTGAACCCATTAGGCCTTCATACTCACACATTACATGTGAGACGACTTGGACCACCTTCATCATTTTATAATTTTTTTAACATATCAAACATATCTCAAATATCCCTTGCTCGCCCTCACATGGGTTTATTCCATCTAGAACACAAACTTCACACTTGGTCCTACCGATTAGGTTTCCTAGCTTTGTAGGTCTTCATACACAAAAACATAGTATCAAACATTTAAACCAAATAATCAAATATTTCACATATCCATGTGATTATATATCATGTGTCTAACCCTTTAGGACCTCATTTATACCTCCATGTGCTTTAGACACATCACTACATGTTGTAAGCACTCAAAACATCATACACAAAATGACCACTCAAATTGGTCATATACAATTAAAATATAGTCAAGATATTTTGATTCTAAATATATTTTGAAATTAATATCATGAAAAAACATTACTTTTTATAATCCGTAGAGACTTATAGAACATCTCCATGCTAATTTTCTTCTTCAAATCTACTCAGAACACCTTCAACTTACCTTTGCAAGATGGTCACTCAAACTGCCAGTGTATTCAACAAACACAATCAACTTATACATATTTATTCATACATAATATAAATTTTTAAAAACTATAAATACCATAATATTAATGCACAATTATTAAAAAATACTTTCCAATATCTAGGACATCATAAAACATCTAATCAACATTAAAACAAGCACAAATATCCTTCATATGTTACTTACAAAACATTATCAAACAAATAGTCAACTTTTGAGCTCAAAATATTTGACTATACATACATTAAGACCTTATAAATATGTTAAATATATGTTCTATGGAGTCATATTAAAATTTTATTTTTATATCACCTTCAAATTCATCCTGGATCAAAATTTATGGATAAAATGCAAAGCACTAGTTTTTCAATTTTCAAAATTCAAATATTCAAATGCCAATGGTCACATTTAAACCTTAGATACTATGATATCATATTGTGTCCTCTCTTATTATATAAATAATTAACCATCACTATTTTTTTAATGAGCTTGATTTTTAAACTTTGAACATGTTGACCACTTTGACTCCACTTGCACTATCGATCTCAATCACATGATTAAACACAAACTGATATATCCTTATCTTTTAACTTTTCTCAAAATTAAACCTCAAACACTTCTTACCATATATCTACTTCCTGATATCTTGGATAAAATGTGCTAATTTTATTTCTATCAAACTTTACCTTGTGAAAATTTGACTAAGTATGGTAACCTTTGTAATCTAATTGTAAGGTCAACTTTGCACCTTCATATCTTTTGCATTGGTCAAATGCATGTTCTAAAATTTGGACCATATGTTATCCATTAAAATATTAATCCAAAAATGTATTAATAATATATTCAAACATTTTTTAATGTGAGATATATCACCATTAATCTTATTACTCATATTTTTTGCCATAGAGCCAACTATGCTTATAACTGCTTAGAAGGCCAACTTTGCACATGCATATATTTTGACACGCTTCATCACATGACCTAAAATTTATAAAAAATTAACTAGGAAAACTAATAAACAAACCCATATGATAATATTATCATAAAAATAAAACACATGCAAAATATAACTACATCAAAATACATACACAACCTTTCTTGCCACATTGTAAATTTGGCTAAGTATCAGAAAACATTGTCAAACTGCTTGGGAGCCCAACTTTGCACATGCATATCTTATGTTTTGATTCATCATATGAACTTAAATTTATAACATATAAAATAGGCACAAATTTTATAATAACAATATGATCAATTCCCCCTGACTCATCCACACGTGGCATTTATGATGTCATCAAACTACCTATTCAATTTTTCTACCATTGGACCAAAATGTCTAGATGAACAAAATAAAGAACTGGGTAAATTAAAATTATGCACACAATCTATCCAATCAACCTTGACCACTAATATAAACCATTACACATGATCAATACTTTAGACTCACCCCTAATCATCTAAAACCATGCCAAAACTAAAGATCAACCAAGCCTTCTTCAAGTATATTAGAACAAGCACATTACACACTTTGTCATTGTCACTTAGAATATCAAGGAAATTCATCCACTCATATATAAATATTCATTACATCATTAAAAATTCTCCAATAATCTTCCCTTTTTTCATTGATGTCAACACCCATCATAAAACAATATACACCTCACCTTTCTTCTCTCTCTTTAAGCACTCTCATAATAAGAACTTTCTCCCCATTTTACACAATTAAAGTGGGAACCAACTTATATTAAGGATATAAAAATATAATAATAGGATATGACCACCTTATAAATATGATACAAACTCCCCCTTACCTTGAGCCTACCTTTTCTTTTCCTTGACAACTTCCTCTTGCAACATGCCAACACTCTCTTCAACCAAGCACTGCAACTAATGAATAAAGAACACACAAAACACTAAAAAATGATGGAATTAACCAAGAAACATATAATATGTGATCCCCATAATATCTCTAAGCCATTCCATATCTTGATCATCTTCAAATCTTCATACACCATGAATAATCACCATACATGCTTACTAGCCTCTTCTCTCAAGCCACCTCAGGGACCACCAAAATTAATTCATGCCACTCACCAAATAGGAAACATGATCTAAAAAAACTTAATAACTCTCTTTGAAATACTCACACCTTGATTTTTTGGATAAAATAAACACAAAACACTCTTTTTCTCACTAGGACTGTCTAGACTCCTTATATCCCTATCTAGAACTTGTAGAGCCCATAAATTTCATTAAGCATACCTTCAAAACTTGAAACTTCATATATGTATCAATCTCATATTCCCCCTCAATCACACAAATTTTCATCACCTAGATCATCCTATATAATATACTTTATTCACAAACCAACTTGCTAATTAGTCCTATCTTGACAAAAACATGAATAATTTGAAAACTAAAAACCTTCAGATCTATATGAAGCTTGATTTCATAACACATATGGCCCATTAAACCTATTAATAATCCTTAAATTTAAAAATAATAAGGCAAACCACTTTTATAGCATAGCTCAAAACCCTAGAATCTCAAAACATACAAAATCAATAAACCTCCTTCTGGTCAATGCCTATCTCTAAAACTTCTTGTACACCTAGAGACATCTATCACAAACTTTTGTACCAATTTTTGAGATTCCATACCTTTGGGAACCTTGAATTACTATACCATGTATTTTTGACCTTTTTAAGCACCAAACTCATCTTGACACTCCATCATCCTTAATCAGACACCTAGAAACTACCATTCCCTACTTGTAGACCTTTCACATATTATCAACATTCATTCATGAAAAATAACACTAAACTGGGCTCAACCATGCATTATAATCATGTCATCAACTAATGAAAATAATGCAATATTATCCACCTAATGTTCACTTATCTCCATATACCAAAATTGAGTCATTAACATCATAAACACATACCTTAGGGTTTGTTGACATCAAATCCTCAAGTCACTACCTTTCATTCCTTAGACTAGTTCTTCAAAAAACTAAGAGAAAACTTGACACATAGGTTTTCCAATAAATAAAGTCCTTTATAGTAATCCAACACATCTTCTCATGACCTTCTTTGTCTTGTAACATCAATCAAGACCCAACTAACATCCACCATGATTCCTTTTTGCTGTAAAATGTCTCCTTGAAGCTTAGAGAGAGACACCCTTTTATACATAGAGACTAAAACTCCAAAAACTATAGAGAATCCCATATATCCATAATCTAATCTAAATTATAGACCTACTTGACTTTGAATGAATCTTTGACTTCATTTTTTTCTTCGGATTTGCCAATAAATGTTGTCAACAAAAAATCTTGACTTTCCTTCATATCTATCATGGTAAACAAACCATATTTGGTCTCAATCTAATCTCTTCTAATAGGATTAGGTTTATATGCCCATTTTTGACATCTTCTTTGCACACTAGGAGCTCCATACACCTTTTTTTTTTGGGAACTCATTCAACCTATTCTTTCAATACTTAGAAATTTTACCAACTCTATGACAACTAAAACATATAATATCATTCATACCTTTTGCTTGATGATGATTGTGATCTTCGTTTTCTATCTATATAGAAGACAAATTCTCTTGGTAGTCCAATATCTTATTCATATCTAATTCCTTGTTTTTTGTAGTAGGTAGTCCACCTTGATCAAGATTATCCTTCATAGACTTGGGTCTCAACACCATTGATTAACTTTTAGGAGTAAAGTGCTTCTTCAAACTATCATTGTAGAATCTATAAATATGTCCTAATTTATTTCAACTATAGAAAAAAATATCATTCAACATACCTCTTGACTGATCTGAGTTATGATTTATGCAAGAACAATTGTTTCTTCTTCCAAGGCTCCATGATAACTCATTCTTGATTGACTTCCTTTTATAGTCCTTAGCTCTATGACCATAATTATTACATGTATAACAATGACCATGGAATAAACTGGCATTTGGTTTCCAAAAAAACCTTATTGCATTGCTTTCCAAGTTTTTATTCTCATTGACATACTCAAGCTTCAAGTTTATCCAACTTGACTACAACAAGCTCATGCTGACTCTCCAAGGACCCCATCTCAATATTTAACTGAGTGTACATATCTACTCTTACTTTCAAATTTGAATTTGCAGTCCTTAATTGATCCTCAAGAATACTAATCTTCTCTTCACCCTCTTTAGCCTTTCTAGCCATGTCTTTCAATGTATATGATTTCACTTAAATAGACTTTATCTATTCTTGATACATATTTTCTTCTTTCTTGGACATGCCTAACAAACTTCCCTCAAGAGAACTGACCTGTGATTCAAAACCTTTGATCATATTCCTCATTTTATGATTCCTCTTATTTTTCTCCTTTAGTTCACCAAGTTTACTCATGAGCTCAATGTCTAGATCAACTTATTCTTCCTTGCTATCATCTTCTCTACTATTATGGAAAGTTTCTTTGTCAAAATTGATGTCCTTTTCTTTTGAACACAAATTTATCTTGGCATCTACTAGGTGAACCTTGAGATCATTGATAACATTCTCATCCTCTTTGGCATATTTTTTGAAAGTACCTATCTACTCTTCAAGTGCCTTGATCACAACATTGCACTATTGATTCTCTTTCTTTAACTGATTAGCCATCTTTGTACGAATTTTAGGATCTCTTTCAAGCTGTTAAGCTTCCTCCAAAGGACCTATTCTAATACCAATTTTTGAAAGTAGGTATTGAGATGGGGGGTGAATCAGTATAAAATAATGCACATTAAATTCCAAAACCATTCCATCAGTCATTAACTTGATGTAGCAACATAAGCATGAAAGCACATAAATCCAAAAAATGAACAAGGGTATGCATCACATCAACATAAAATCTATGTGGGAAACCTTCTTATGGAATAATACCCACTAAACCTTGAAAGATGGAATATATTCCTATAATTATAATATTCAAATTATATCAGCTTTAATTGATCAAGGAACTACCATCCCTTATTTTAGTGAGACTGCAATCTCACAAGGAGATTCTACACTTGTCTAGTTAAGCTGCCACAACAACTAGACCTTTAGAAATTTTCACCTTTTAAGGAGGTTATATCCCCCTTAGATGTTGAGTATCCAAAAAAACACCTATGATTAACTCCACCTTTGAATTGATGTCTTCAACACCTGATAATGGACCTTTGATTATCACTCTTCACCTTCACTCTTTCATCCAACCTTCAAACCTACAAAAGCACTATTATGACATCAAAAATATGAAATATAGGTCATACACACCATCATCAACCTAATTTTCCCTTCAACCCATCCACTGGGCATACATAACCTTCACCTTGCCTTTGCTCACCATACACACTCTCTTAAATATCCTCTTGAGCATACTCACTCAATTTGCCTCTTCTAGGCTTATTAGATCCAAAGACCTATGTGATCACCTTCATCACCTTGATCAAATAATCATTTTTGATCCTATTTTCTCTATTTTGTTCCTTATTTACCTATACATTGTCTTTCAAAGGTTCTCATCTTCATTTGGCTCCACATTCACACAACTAGAACAAATAGGCCAAATAGGCCATGTACTTATACCATGCTCTTAGTATAACCCATCTTAGTTATCCAAGATGTTTACCACAATTGTTCCAAATTTTAAATAGGTCCTCATAAATTTTACATGTAATACCCACATACTTCATAGGTTAGCCAATGCCTCATTACCCCCAAACCACCATTAGGTCTTGGTGAGACCTAAAACCATTAGGTCTTCATACGCACATGTTACATGTGAGAATAATTAGACCACCTTCATCCTTTAATAATGATTTAAACATATAAAACATAAATCCAATATCTCCTTTGTCACTCCCACATGGTTCCATGCCATCTGGAACACCAAATCCATACTTGGTCTTACCAATTAGGTCTCCTAGCTCTTCAAGTCTTCATACATAGAAACATAGTCTCAAATTTATGAACCAAATACTCAAATATTTCATATATAAATATGATTATATCACATGGGTGAACCCTTTAGTACCTTATATATAACTTCATGTGATTTATACACATCAATACATGTTCTAAGCACTCAAAACATCATACACAAAATGAACACTTAGACTGGTCATATACAATCAAGCTATTTTGATTATCCATATCTAATCAAAGGTATATAATGACAAGAAATGACTTATCATAATACTTGGATACTTATATGAAATTTCCATGCTTATTTTCTTCTTTAACTCTACTAAGAACACCTTCAACTTACCTCTACACGATGGTCACTCAAACTGCCAGTGTATTCAACAAACATAGTGAACTTATATATATTTTCATAAGTAATATTGATTATTAAAACCTTAAAATACCATAAAAATAATCCAAAATTATTCCAAAATAATTTCTAATAGGTAAGAAATCATAAAACATCTGAATAACATCAAAACAAGCATAAATATACTTCTTGGGTTACTTGCAAAACATAGTCAAACACACAATCAATTTTAGAGCTTAATATCTTTTAATGTACATAAATTCATACATTATAAATAATTTCACTAGATGCACCATGGATTCATCTTCAAAGTTTATTTTTATATCAGCTTCAAATTTATTTTGGATCAAAATTTATGGATAAAATACAAAGTACTAGTTTTTCCCTTTCTAAAATTCAAATATTTAAATGCCAACAGTCACAGTTAAACCTCAGACACTATGATATCATCTCATGTCCTTGATGCTTAGATAAATCACACACCATTGATATTTTATTAATGATATTGATCTTTAATTATGTTAAACTTTGAATAGGTTTGCCCACTTTGACTCCACTCTCATTGTCGATCTCAATCGTATGATTAAATGTGAATCATTAGATCCCTATCCTTTACCTTTGGTCAGTATTAAACCTCAAACACTTCTTACTATCTTTTTGATTCCTAAAAACTTGGATAAAATTTTCTCTATCGATTTTTCTCAAACTTTACCTTTTGTAAATTTGACTACGTATAGGAACCTTTGTAATCTATCTGTAAGGTCAACTTTGTACATTCATGTCTTTTGCTTCACTCAAATGCACATTCTAAAATTTGGACCATATGTTATCCTTTAAAAGAGGAATAAAACCATGTATTAATAACCTCCTTAAACCTTTTCATGTGTGATATATAACACATTAATCTTCTCACTCAAAGTTTTCTGCCGTAGAGCCAACTATGCCTAAAACTGCATGGAAGGCCAACTTTACACATGCATATCTTTTGACAAGCTTCATCGCATGACCTAAAATTTAGTGAAAATAAACTAAGCATAAAACTAAAAAAAATAATATGATAATATTCTCCTTAAAACAACACACATGTGAAATATAACTACATCAAATACCTATATAGCCTTTCTTGCCATATTACAAATTTGGTAAAGTATGGGCAAACACTATCAAACTTCCTAGGAGCCCAAATTTGCACATACATATATTATGTTTCACATAGTTTAATGACCTGAAATTTATCACATAGAAAATATGCAAAAATTTTATCATAACCATATTATCAACTCCCCCTAACTCATCCAAATGTGGCATTTATGATGTCATCAAACTATCTACTCAGATTTTCTACCATTGGGCCAAAATGTCTAGATGAATAAAATGAAGAATAGGGTGAATTCCAATCATGGACACAATCTCTCCAATTAACCTTGACCACTCATAAAACCACTTTCACATGAAAAATAATTTATAATAATCCTTAATCATCTAAAACCATGCCAAAACTAAAGATCAACCAAACCTTCTTCAAGCATACTAGGACAAGCACATTACACACTTTGTGATTGCCACTTAGCCTATCAAGGCAATTCATCCACTCACCTGGACACATTCATGATATTATTGACAATTCTCCAATAGCATATGTGAATTTTATTTAGTCATGATATAAGTGTGAATATGTCTACTATAGTTATGAATTCAAGAAGATTGACATGATGACTTGATCAAACTAAGTCATGTATTTTGACAAGGTATTAAATATTCATGCATAAGCAAAGAGAGATTATGAGTTCTATAGGTATACATATCCAATGATCATAAAATCCAAAGTTTATATTTATGTATGTCAAATAATATATGACATAAGATGGAGCATGATGTTATGGGAGATTTCTAAGCTTTGTGAGCAGTGTGTTAGGTCCAAGAATCAGAGAAGTCCAAGTTCAAGTTGGTGCATGTCAAAATGGGAGCAATTGATTCATATGATTAAAAGTATATAAGTATCTTGAGCATCTTAAATATAATTTGAATGCATACATAATGTTGAGAAAAATACCCTTTGTAATTAATGTCAAAGGGGGAGAAAGATAAAAATGAAGAAGTTTAAATGAGTAAGAAGTCATTCTAAGGGTGTTTTTCCATCAATGAAAAATGGGGATATTTTTTAGCATGGTCATTGATGTCAATAGAGCATGTGGTACGAGTGCATTAATGACAAAGTGATCAAATTGATAGTTTAGAGAGTGTTTGAATTAGTGAAGCAATTAATGGATGGTATTGATGATATAGACATGTTGCAGAGACCCTATGAGATGTTATGAGTTCTTATAATTCTTATGAAAGTGAACATAATTCATCAGAATAGTCATATGAATGTTTAAGCTCAAGTAGTCATCTTGAAAGATAAGGCTGAGTAAGTAATTTTATGATGTCATATTTCACACATGTGATGGTTTCAAGAGAAAATTTATATATGGATATATTCACTTATGTGAGGAGATCATATGGTTCAAATTTTAGGTCTGGACATGGAGCGTAGCAAAAGTTATTAAGGTGAAAAGTTGGCTTCTCAAATAAAATTTACTAAGTTCCCATACTTAGCCAGATTTATGATATCAAATATCAATGATGAGCATTGAATTGGATCAAGATATAATAGTGAGCAATTTATCTGACTAGATAAGGATCCAAAAAAGTGTTTGATCTTATGACATAGAGATCAATGACATGTGTGAAGTCAAATTGTCAAAGGTTACTAAGATTATATACATTAATGGCAAGTGTCTCAATATATTTAAGTTGATAGAAGATAAAAAACATTCAAGTATTTGTATATATGGATATTGACAAAACAAATTAAGTCAAATTGTCAATGTACATGGAAGGCATGTATAGCTGTCAGGTAGCATGATCACAGAAGTGAGGTTACAAGATCAATAATTAACAATTATAGGTTAAAGAATAGGCTAATTCCATGGAGATTAATAGTGTGTATTTTTTCAAATTTTATAGGGAGCATGATATGTGTTCAAAGTGTATTATTTTTAGTGTTTGAATAGTGACCATTGAAATTTGAATATTCAAATTTCTGAGGTAAAACCAATCTATAGTTTTTGAGCTATATCTTTTGATCCAGGATGAATTTCATGGTGGTGTAAAAAGAAAAGTTGTAAAGGACTTCAAAGTTCATCTAGATAATATAGTTAGAAGGTTTGAATGTTTTTATAGTCAAATTTATCTATCTTAAATTTGACTATTTATTCATTCATGGTGATACTATCTATATAATATTATTTAAGCAATTTGTGCTTTAACATAAGAGTGTTTTGGTAGGAGTTTTCATTTGAATATGTCCTAGATGTCATATGGAGTGGACCCATGTATTTTAAAGTGATATTTTGTTTTTAATTTTCTCAATGAAGTGATAACATGGTAATAGGTTTCCATGAGACCTATAAGGGATACTAAGGCCTAATTGAAAGGTGTAGCTACTTAAGTGTGACCCATAAATGCTATGGCTAACATGTGAGGATGATATTGAGATATGTGTTAGTATGATATATGTCTTAAGGGATAAGGTAAGTATTATGTCCAACCTATATTTTGATATTCATGAAGACTCTATAAAAGGTGGAGACCAAGGAAATGGTTTCTAGACTTGATGTGAATCTATTAAGAGAGAAAAAAAGATAGGGACAAACTAAAGAGATTAGAGAGTGTGTGTTAAGTGGATGGACTAAATTAAAAATCATATTGAGGATGATCAAATAAGATGAGAGATATAAATAGAGTGTTTGGATGCATTACTTGTATGATCAAATTTGAGTGTGTGTGATGATTTGAAAAAAAAGGTGTTATACATTATTTCTCCAATCTATTTCTCCAATCAGATTGAAATGCAATTAGAGTTTTGGATTTGTTGATTTCATAAGGTGTTGGGTAGGTGCTCAACATCTAGAACAAGTGGGTGCTTGTTCATACTTAGGGGTGGGTGCTCCTTTTGAAGTGGGTGCTTCACTAAAAGGTCTCATGTTTGTGATCATATTATAGGACAAGTAGTCCATATGTTTATAGGCTTGAGAGTGGGTTGTATTTCCCAACAAGGTTTCCCATGTAGATCTTGTGTTATGTGTGTGATCTTGCATCATATTTATTATTCATTTTTATGAAAATATTTGTATACTTTATGAATTCTTGTGGTCATTGATTAAGATTTTGAAAGGATTATAATTAAAGTTTGAAATATATGGCATCACTGATTCACCCCCCCCCCTTTTAGTTATTGTACCTCTAACACTTATGATCTAAGTTATTCTATCCTGACCAAGTGGTATTACTCTACGATAGTAGCTTTAAGGAATTTCTAAGAAAGTTGTGAATAATATGTAAAGGACCCCATATTATTCATGATGTTTCATAATAGGGTATAATTGTTTTAAAAAATTTGTAGGGAACCATTTTACCAAGGAGTATCAATGGTTGTAGTCTTAATCTTTGCCTTCATTAATATCTATCAAGCATCACTATAAATGAGAGAGGGTGTTGAGTAACACCATGTAGTTAGGAATTTTATTAGATGTTATTATGTTTTTTATTTAGGTTTAGTGTGTTTATACAATATGATCTTTGGATCATAGCATATTAGAATAAAATGTTGACAATCAACATTGTAAAGTGTAATCAATATGTGAATTTAGCTTGTAAAGAAAGACAACTAATAGTTAGAACATGTTGGTCATCTATTAAGTATAGGAATAGGGTGTTGACAAGATAGGTATATAGAAAGGATGGCTAGTGTTCATTCTAAACCATTAATGAAAATGCACTTAAGAGATTGAATATTGATCGAAGTAAATCATATGGCAAAATGAAAGGATATCCCATAAAATAAAATGGATAGATCAATAGACAATGTGTCACATCAAATACTCACCAATGAATGGATTAAATAATTTAGACATATAATAGTAATTATCATGTCAAACAATGGTAGATTGACATAAATTTTGGAAATGCACTCATGCACAACTAGCTTATTGTATTTAAGCATGATGGTTTGATGGATTTGGGTGAGAAACAATATATAACATAAGGAAAAAATAAAATAAGGACATTACACACTTATATCACTAAGATAAATTTTTGATATACATCCAAAATATATTCTAGTGCACATATTTCACACTAGTACCAGACCAAGTGATGAAAGTGTTCAATGCAGTCCTACACCAATAACCATGGATAGGGCACAACTATTGATCCCAATCATAGATACATAGAAAAATGAATTGGAGTTTACCCTAGGAATCAGAAATAATAGATATCATTACCTTAACCCATTTTATTTCATTTATGTGGCTAAGCTACTCTATGTTTTCATGACCCACAAGAAGTAGCACAAGCAAAGGAACTAGCAAATCAACATCTGTTGTAAATATTTAATGCTAAGAAACTTATCAATTTCCCTAATTTTAGGTAGTTAGATGAGGTAATGTTTAATTTGATCAATTTAAATAATTAATGTGCCATTAATTTATCATAATGTGACCATATTCATTAACCCTATGACTATGATAAGATAAATAGGGCTTCCATCATGGGAAAAGTCTCTTCTACCTTATAAATCCATAATGTCACCTATTCACTCTAACACTAGATAAATGTACACAAAGGTAGGCAAAGGAATTCCCATTCATACTATCAAATATGATTTAATACACATCTTATTTTAATGCATCACCAAATAGATATGGCAGATAAAAAATAGGAAATTAAATGACTGGTGGACATTGTGTATCACATGATATGCCTATATGGGAATGTTAATTGGCCCAAGGTTTTGGCCTCTAAGCTCACAATGAATATTGATAATATCCTCATTAGCACTATGTAATCATTCCAATACCAAAATTTGGGCTTATTACTTTATTTCATGCATGAAAATCACTAAAAGAACTAGTCAACCCTACTAGAGATTTTCAGTCTACTATTGTGTTCACCAACATTACATGGGATAAAATAGGGAAATATTATAAGTAATTGGGTAGATTAAATCCATGGTGGTTGGATATACAATACATGATTAATTAATACCCTAGTGTAACTGAGGATGTGATGAAATATCTAGGACAACATGCATTAGTGACCAAGTTACACAATGGAATACAAATCAAAGTGTATGAGTTACCCAAATAAACTATAGTTCCAATATCATTTTTCATAACTATGTCAGATGTATAGGTATAAGTTTTGAGACATAAATAACTATCATATATATTAGTGCAACATTTGAATTTCATGCCTTAGGTGCACCAAAACCTATACAACCTCAAACACAACCTCAACTCCAATGACAATCTCAACTATAGGTAATACTACAACCAATACTAGCTCCATAACAAGTTGAAAAGGGAAATAAGAAGGCACTAGTGTGATGAGCCTCACTAAAACCACCTTAAAATAAGATAATCCACACAAATTCCTAGATTGATAACAAACATGTTCCCTAAAATATGAGTTGAATGCGACTTGGTGCATCTAAGAATTAGAGAGTATGAATTTCTAAAGTCTATGGTCATAGACATAGGTAATAATGTTTATGAGAAAGAAGAGTGTTTAGATATTGATGACAAGTGTTGTCATTGATTTCTGAGAGGCATTAGCAATTACAAAGAGGTCTCTGATGTTAGTAAAATGGAGCATGGTGGCATATTATGCTTAGTGCAATGTGATACTTATAAGGATGTGCATAGGTGTCTTGGGTGGATGTTGTATGGCTGAATGAAGCTTGGTATGATTATGTTTGAATTTTTATTGATGTGTTATATGCTCAATGGTTTCCTTCATATGTCCTTCATGTGGTATGTAGGTCAATTTATGTCTTGTAGGCTTGATCATGCATTATTACCTATAAGATTTTGAGCACCATAGGTTGTGTGACATGATGAGGAGATTAGTATGCTTGGAATATGTATGTTATAAATGTATAAGGTTATAAGAGGTCAGTTTTATGGTTATCAATAGATGGCTAGTGGTCTATAAGGTAGTTTAGGCATTGGCCTAGTTGGCCTAAGTGGGCTTGTGAGGCCTTGTGAAGGGTCAAAGGGTGTTTTCAAGTTGGTGAAGCTTGTTTTTTCATGAGTTATGGTCAATAAATTTTGTTAAATAATTTTTATGAGGTATTATGTTAGATTTTGATCTAAAAATTCAAAATTTTGGTTTAAAAGCTTCAAGAGGTGCTAGAAAGGTGTCTAGTGAGCTTGAGAAGGACTTTCTTATGTTTTTTAGCACGTGCAAGGTTTGCATGGGGAGTTGAACCTTTTGGAGATATTAGGGAGGGTCCTTAATAATATTCTCTAAGAATTAGTTCATATATTAATGTCCTATCCTTTATGAATGATCATTAAGAAACTAAGCAAGTTTTTGTGTGCAAAAACCCTATTCTTAGACCTGATAGAGAAGATCTTGATGGTTTGGGATCAAAATGGATTGGGTGATCACATATGATGATTAGAGGTTTTATAGTACTCCTTAAAGTTTTTTATAAAGTATTTTTGGTCTCTTTAAAATGTGTGGGTCCCATAGAAAATGGGTTGTTAATAGTATTCTTGTTTTTGAGGAAGATTTTTGTCAATGACCAGATGATCTAATGGTTGATTATTGAAGCTCAGGACTTATCCCAAATAGACATGAAATTTTCTAGTCAGATTAATATTTCTATGTCAAATTTATATAAGGTTAAGATTGACTTGTTGATATGAAAGAAATGGTGTCTTAAGTGAGAAAGACTGATCAGAGTGAAAAGAGTAATTAGAAGGTCTAATCAATGAATAAGAATAGGTCTGATCTCTTGAATGTGATGTATGGGATGTATTCCCTTTTTCCATGAGATTAGTATTGTTCCTAGTCACTTAGATTTTTTTGAATGGTTGACTCATAGTTGACCATGATGGTTTTTATAGAAAAAGGAACCTATTTTGAATGATTGAGTTTGTTTGTAGTTTAGATGGTTAGATCAAGTGTTCATAATGATTAAAGAGTATTGAGGATATATTGAAGATATTATTTAGTGATTTTCAAGATTTGACTAATCTTTATTTAGTCAAATATAGTCACACAAGTGGGGCTATGCTTTATTTGTGAGGTTTTTGTGAGATGATTTCATGGTATGGTATAGAAATATTCTGCATAGAATCATGGATAACCTTGGGGGACATGAATAATTCTTTCTAAGATATTCTAAACTAAGATGACTAACCATAATAATGAATGGTATATATACAAGATGATTTATCCCTTTTGGGTTTGTGAATGAAGTTAGACAAGCAAGTGTATATTTATTTTTGAAGACCCTTTGCAAAGGTTGTTGGGGGTATTGATGACTAATGTTTGTATGATATTGAGTAGAGAAAATTGTCATTAGAATCAACACAATTTTTTGATTTTATTGATTATTTTTATCAAATTTATAAGGGCATCACTCTTAGGGAGTAATTTTTATCAATTTTATTTTTTTTGAATTTAATAAGGTTTATTAATGCTTTGGATGACCTTAAAAGGTCTAAAACATGCTTATTTTTCATTTTGATAGCTTAGGAGTGTAATTAGCTAGTTTAAATTTCAAATCTAGGTGTTTCCCACCAAAACATGTAAGTTCAAAAAATTTGAATTCTTATGGGTTTTTAGGACTTGAAGGTAAAAGTTAAGGCTTGAATAAGTTTATAAAAAGGTTTTATATGTAATTTTATGTCCCTTTTCACCCTTGGCAAGGGTCAAGGTGACATGTAGGTAAGAAAACAACATTGGTGCTTAGTCACCCTTTTGAAACTTGTCTCATAACCATTGGAAAACCTCTTGGAGGTAGTTACACTTGGTGGTTTTCCATATAAAATTTAATAATTTTGAGAAAATATAGTCACTTTCATGTTTTCATGATCCAATACTTTGAAGGAATAATAAGAAGACAAGCTTTGTTCAAGAAATTTGTTGTACATACCCTATTTAGGCATGTTTGGGGATTGTTAGTAGACTATATGTATTCAAAAAGTTTCATGATTGATCATAAATTAAATTGGTTAATTTATCCACATGTTTTTAATTTTTATTTAAGTCTTATGATTTCATCATTTTCAATAATTGGTCATCTATTCATTCATGAAACAATAGTAATGTTATAGACCCCTATTTTTAGAATCTATTTATTGAATGCAATCTAAGATATATTTTGAATGAATGACATTTAGTTTGATTATTTTTATGATATAATTCATCTAAAGTTTATTTAAATTTATTAAGGAGTATAAAAATGAAGGAAATACCCAAAAAAATTTGTTTCTACTTGCAATTTATTGGAAACCCTCTGTTTATTATGGAAGTCTTTGCATAATTGAATATTGACTAGGTTTCATAAAGAAAGGATCCACAAACCATTCATAAAAAGAATTGAGAACATAAGGTGATTCTTTTGAATGTATTTATAAAGGTTCTTAACATTAAAACTAGTTTTTCATGCCATATATTCATCTTGATAGTTTACAGACTTGTGAGTGCATAATTATACACACAATTAGTTATGTTTAGAGTGGGTATTTGATAACGATAGATTGATAAATATATTCTAGTGTTTTGTAAAGTTATATAGTGTCTTGATAGACCTTATAAATATTATTCGGATCCTTGAAATTCCTTACAATGTGCATAGTGGAATTTATACTATCCTTGGGTAGTCTTAGGCCACATAAAAAACCCTAAACTAGGGTTTCACCATTATCTTGAGTTTAAATAAGCCAAAACTCACAAAAAATAGTAGTCTAATATATGTTTAATGATATAATATATTTTAGATTTTTTAGGACCATAAAAAATCTATAGTATAGATTTTTAAGGTCTAAGGTGGAATTAGGCATAGAGAGGGCTAATTAAGAGGGCTACAAGTAAAAAAGTGGACCTAATCAAAGAGCTGTGTTACCCAATTTAACACATATGTGTATTGGGATAGGGGAAACAATATTTTGATGATTTTTATCCATAACCAATTATATTATGACATAATAAATAGTAAATAGGGTCAAAAGGGCTAGTAGGAAGTGACTAGAAGTCTAATGTGTTTGAGAAGGAGTTGCAAGTTGAAACTTTGCAAAGGGAATCTCTGAATCACACACACACACATAGATATAAATCACATATTTTAAAATGATCAAGACATACAAATCCACATGGATACACATTTTTACATTTTATCTAGAATATAGAAACACTAATAAGAAATATAGTCAAAGTTCAAGGCATAGTCGAAGATATCCACCTCTGATGATTCATGGCTAAAAATTAGCATGGTAAATAATATATAAGAAAAATTTAATAGCTTATAATCATGCACAATATGGAGATAAGTAACCCATTATATCCTTGAGAATGTCCTTCCCAATATGATAAATTGTTAGTTTTTAAGCCATATTGAGATGAACATAAAACAAAAAATTGTAGTCAGTTACATGAACCAAAAGAACATTCACATGAATATGGAATCCATATAATTTCACCATGGATTATTGATATATAACATAATAAATTAATATGTTGTAAATGATATATTGATCAATGTTAAAATGCAATTTTTTTGTAGTTAATAGACAAGTTCTCCTCCAACTGGGATTTCTAATTCCATGACCTCCCCTTATAAATCCATTACTTAAAACACATCTAGATAGGAATTTAAAAAATTTACCACCACCATGACCTTTGAAGACACATGGATATATGTTTTTATAGCTGATCTAGAATACAAAAAAACTGACAACAAATGTTGTCAAAGTTCAAGGCATAATTTAGGATCCCCACCTCTAGTACTTTCTGGAAAAAATGGAATCCCCACCATGTAAATTATGGTTGATAACATCTAGTATTTTGTTCATTTCCTCTAATCATTCCTAGTCAGTAGATGGAGTACCCATTTTAGCCTCAATAACATCCTTCCCAATATGATTAAATTAAAGGTTTTTATGCTAACTTGAGATGCACAAAAAAAATTGTAAGTCATTTTAACAAACCAAAATAACCTTAATATTCATGTTTAATCCATTTAACTTAAAAATAGAGAATGGACATTGAACATAAGAGACAAATTTATGGTAGATGGCATAATGTTCAATTTTGAAATGTAATTATTATGTAGTCAAGAAAAAAGTTCTTGCCTTCCAACTAGGATTTTTAATTATGTGACCTCTCCTTGAAAATTCATAAATTCCAACATGTATACACAGTATAATCATGTGTTCCAACCATGGTTACATTTGAATCCATACAAATACATGTGTTTACAATTGATCCAAAATGCCAAAACATTGAAAAAAAATGTTGTCAAAATTTAAGGTGTAGTTGGAGATTCCATGTCACACTCTTAAAAAATGTTGTCAGTATGAAAATTACAATGTACATGATGAAAACAATCACAATGAACTAAAAATTAAACATGTTTCCTATAACAACTCTGCCATGTGTGATTTATTTTGACATAAAAGGGTTTGGACATCTCAACATATATATGGCTATTATAAATTCTTTGATATTACTATAAAAACTTAGAGTACATTTGTGTTTGGGTCATATCCAATAAATATTTTGGATGTAGTTAATAATTACAAGAACCAACTATTATTTTCATAACATCTCTTATATTGGGTGAAACCCTTGTGTTGTCTTTCAAAAATTGTGCATGTATATATTTTAGAGCATGAGTTATATCCTTGTGTTTTCATGGAAGTCTAATAGAGAAAGCCAATAACTCACTATTATTGGCATCATCAAGTATTTTACATATCTTGATGGATTTGATTAGTTTTTTATAGTTATGTTCAGTGGTTTTTTTAGTCAAGCATTTTCTACCTATTTTTCCATTTACCGTACAAGTTTTAATTATGTGTTGGGAAACATAACTATCTTTGGTGCATTATTTCACACCTATGTTATTATATGCATCATTTAGATTTTAAATAATTGTCTTGTTTTCAAAATAAATATCAAACATTATTAATCCTAGGGCATACATTCTAGGTCTCATCTTAACTAATTTCATTAGTGAAATAATTGACATCTTTGGCTATCTTTTAATCTTTTAAAGTGTTTATCCCAAAATTTTTTAGATATTATTATTGAATGGTGATTAGAAAATTAATTAGGCATTGGTTTAAAAATGTTTTCATTAACATAAATTAAGTACATGGGTCTTATACTAAAAATAGTGGGAGGTATTACTAATGGTACAATTTATTGATTTGGTGTTTCTATGTTGTTATCTTCAATTCTAATTTCTTCATTTTGTGTTCTCATATTTTCACTACTATTCAATGTTTCCATGGAATTTTATTAATTGTTACTTTCACTATTTCTTATTTCCATGTAATTTTATTCATTGATATGGGGTAAATCATCATGCATATTATCCTCATACACAAATTTTAAAAAATCATTATTTGAATATGGATGTGAAACACAATTTGGAATTTTGAGTAAACATTCATCATCATTATCCATAACATTTTTTTGATTAAGGATAGTATATGTATCTTGTATTGAATGAAATGTTTGAATTTTTACATTTTGTTTTTCTCTCAATAATTGTAATTGCTCTAGTATTTTGAGTTTTAATTTTTTCATCATTTTAGAATTAAATCCATCACCCATGATTAGACAAAGTTTATAGTTTTTAATGATTGGGACAAAAAAATAATTGGATAACTTTTATCTTCCATTATGTAGGGCCCATAATGATGTAGAGAATAATATTGGGGATAGGAATTTTGAAAGAGGTAAAATATTAATGTTGGAAAAAGAATTGTATAGGTAATGCAAGGAACACATACATGATATAATGTGTACATGTTATAATGAATATGTGTATTTATATACATGTTATTTATTCATTTTATTCACGGGTTATTTATACTTTTATTCAAGTGATTACTTATACCTTTTAATTCTTTATAATCACTTAAATTATTGAAAAAATAAAGGTATATTAACCATAAATAACATTTTATACAATAAATTTGGTCTCAATTTGGCCTAATTCAAATCACTAATTGCACCAATTGACTAACTGGATTAATATATAAAGAATTACGGATAATTGATCACCCACTTAAATCCTATAGTTATATTTAGGTTTAAGGTACTAAAATTGGCCCCAATTACCTCCATTATTGAGGAAGTAAATGTTATTTGGTTCATTATATGATGCAATTAGGGTTGAATGATGCCCAAATCACATCCTATATAGTTGAGACACTCAGTTTGGCCCAAATCACATCCTATATCCCTAGTTAGGTTCAAGGGGCTTGGATTGGCCCCAATTACCTTTTTGATTGCATTAGTGATAAAATTAGGTTAATTAACCCATAAATTACATCCTATACAATTAGTTAAGTTATAAATTAGGTTCATGGGGCTTAATTTTGGATAAATCACATCTGTAATTGCACCAATTGACTAACTAGATCAATCATGATGGAATGTGAGATGATTTATCTCCAAATCACTTCTTACTCTCACATTTAGGTTTAAGGGGATCAAATTGGCCCCAATTCCTTTTTTGAATGAACCAATCAATTATTTGGTTTGAGAAATGATATAGTTGATGTTGATTGAGCCCCATATCACATACTATATAGTTAGAATTAGGTTTGAAAGGAGTTCAATTTGGTCCAATTTACATCATTGATTGTACTAATTGACTAATTGGCTCAAACTTTGATAAAATTAGAGTTAATTGAGTTCTTAATCAAATATTATAGTCACAATTAGGTTAAAGAGAATAAAATTATCCCCAATCACCTTAGTTATTGAGTGTTTTGACTATTTAGTTCATTATGTGATCTAATTGGGGTTGATTGATACCCAAATCATATCCTATATAGTTTAGGCACTCAATTCAGCCCAAATAACATCATATACTTGAAATTAGGTTCAATAGGCTTAGATTGGTCCCAATTACCTTTGTGTTTACATTTTTGATAAAATTAGGGTTAATTAAGCAACAAAATTCATCATATACAATTGATTGAGCCATAAATTAGGTTCACAAGGTTCAATTTCACTTGAATCATTTATATAATTACACTAATTGACTAGTTGCATAAATTCATGATGGAATATAAGATAATTTATCCCAAAACACATGAAATAATTGGTGTTGATTGAGCCCCATTTAACATCTTATACATTAGGTTTTAAATAAGCTTAATTTGTCTCAAATCACATCATTGATTACACCAATTAATTAATTAGATCAATCAATGATAAAATTAGATATAATTGAGTCCCCAATGAAATCCTATAGTTGTAATTAGGCTGAAGGGACTCAAATTTTCCCCAATTACATTTATGATTGAGGCAGGTGATTATTTGGTTAATTATGTGATGTAATTGGGGTTGATTGATGCCTAAATCACATCATATACAATTGAAATTAGGTTCACAAGGATTAATTTGTCCCAAATCACATCCTATAGTCATGTTTATATTCAAGGGGATAATACTAGTCCCAATTCCGTCCATGATTTCATTTTTGATAAAATTAGGGTCAAATAAGCCATAAATTGTATCCTATATAATCGATTAATACATAAATAAGGTTCACATGGATCAATTTTTTCTAAATCGCATCTCTAATTATAGCTCAATTGACTAATTAGATCAATTCATGATGGAATCTGAGATAATTTATACCCAAATCATGTCATACTCTTGTATTTAGGTTTAAGGGGCTCAAATTAGCTTCAATTGCCTCCCTAATTGAATGAATTGAATTTAGGTTTGAAAATGGCTCATTTTTTCCAAATTAATATCACTAATTGCATCGATTCACTATTATGATCAATTTATGATGAAGTTAGAGATAATTTAGAAAAAAACTATTTATATATCCATAGTTAGGTTTAAGAGGCTCATATTAACACTAATTGCCTCCATGATTGAACCAATTGACTATTTCATTAATTATGTGATGACATTGGAGTTGATTATAGCCCAAATCACATCCTATACAATAAAAATTATGTTTTTAATTAAACCAAATGATTCTTTGGTTCTTTATTTGGTGAAATTAGGGTAGATTAATACCTTCACATTATATAGTCATAGTTAGGTTTAAGAGTTTCAAATTTGACCCAATTACCTTCATGACTGAACCAATCAACTATTTGGTATTTATCTAATAGATAGATACAAGATAATGTGTGTGTGTGGGTGGGGGAGCTTAAAGTGCCACTTTTATTCTTCTAAAAATAATGATAGTTGAATTTAGAGAGAATTTTAGAGATACACAGATAAATAATTTGACAATACTTAGATGAGAAAATTGAGAAAATTTAATATAATTCTTACAATGTAAAGGTACATTTTTTTAAAAACATAAATAGATTACATGTGTATGAACACATTTTTTGGAGTGAATGAATAAGTTTTTCTATAAAATTTCACATATGGATAGAAAATGTTGAAGGTCGTTCAAAATATTTTTATTAATTTTTAATAAGTGTGTGTGTTTGTGTGTGCATTTCTTAAATAGTTTTACAAGTCAAGACAACTAGAAAATTAAAACTATAATTATACAAACACAATTTTTTTGCCTTAACTTGATGAAAATTAATTTTTTTTTAATGCATAGCCAATGACGTCTAGATTTTTAACATATATGTTTTATAAATTTTTGAATAATGTTTAAAAAGTTATAAAATTATTTATAATCATATATGTATAAACCATAATTAGATATGTTTTGGAGAAAACAAATAATATTTATTATCTACCCTAGTTTAACCCTCTTGAAGAAGACTATTCAAACCCTCCTCAAACTTGGACTAACATGGGATTGACCTATAGGTTGTGGTCTACCTACAGCCTAGGTCAAACCCTTATCTTATGGGTATATATCCCTCCCTCTCTCTCTCTCCCTCTCTCTCTCTCTCTCTCTCTATATATATATATATATATATATATATATATATATATATATATATATATATATATATAAGATCTAATTCTATTTGGATGAAAAATAATAAATATGAAAACTTAGAAAGAAACCTACACTATAAGTGGTGATGCACCAATACTTGACTATCCTCTTTTGCTTTGTTATTTAGACACACTTATGAATTCTATGAACCTAAAAATTGATCATACCTCTTAACAATGTCCTAGAAATGAATATTTCATTTGAATATCAAGTGTAAGTTCTATAACTTGAAAGCTAAGAACATAGGTATGCATAAGACACTATTAGCCCATTAACACTTCAAGAACACCTATACCTATTGATCCTTCACACAACCTGCATAGACTAACAATATGACATTAGGTGCATGAAAAGGACATAAATAAAATAATGAAACTTATACACTATAAAATTAAAATATGATACTACACACTAACATTCAAATAAAAGGTCTATAACTATTCTTTTCTATTGATTCAAAGGCACAAGGTATAATTTTGGTAGAGCTTTATTACACCTAGTCGAGGGATAAGAACAAAGAATTCAATGCTTTAATATATAAAATGTTCAAGAGATATAAATAAGGATATAGGAATATGAGAGGCCATGAAGTGACCAAGGTGGCCATATGGTAGTTATAATAGTCATAATCACTCTTTCCATGCATTGACACTCTTCGATGACTCCCTTTTGGAATTGAGGTGAGGTGTGAAGGTTATAAATACCCTATTTGAATTCATAAAAATCATTAAAATTCCAAAATACTCCATTAATCTTCCAATTATATTTAAAAAATGCAAATGGGGTGTGATTAGGCCTTCAAGTGGTATTAAATAGCCTCCTCTGTAATGTGCATATTGACTTAGATTTGAAACTATCTCTATTCCTTGATAGTTGTCTTCAACATTGGGTACGCTCACCTAAATGGACAATTATAAATGTCCCAATGTGGATCATTAATATCTTATTTCCATTCTATACCTATTAGGACCTTCTACTTGTTGATTAAGTAAGCCTCCCCTACAAGTTCATCTTTCTTCATATTCACTATTTTAATAACTAGATTAATTGAACCAGACTCTAAAATAATGTAATAATACTTTGATTAATCCTATATTAACCATATGAATTTTAATTTATACCCTTAAATCATCCTTCATCTTCAAACTCATCTACCTTGCATGACTAGGCCATTTAGACTAGCCCCATAGACTGACTGATCAGAAGAAGTTAGCAAAGATATTTATAGGTAGATATATGAATAATTTAAGCTTTAAAGGAGTGAAAAAAAATTTTAAATAAAATTTCCCATGGTTTAAAATTCTTGACTAGGTCTTATACCCATTTTATACTCAAAACCCTACAAATCTACCTTTTATAGAGGTGTCTGTACATCCTCTATACAATCAGGTACCATGGGTATGAATTCACCTATGTGGAAAACATGTTCTAAGTTTTATTCAAGTGGTTCCTACCTATTTAGATTGATAACTCATGAAATATCTCTAATTGAGTCTGTATTAGGGTTTTAAAGGGGTTTAAGAGTGACTAAGACTCTTAGTGATGGTTCATAGAGATTAGGGTCTAAATATCTAAACCAATTGCATTGAATTCATGTTTATAAACCCCTCTACCTCCCATCTATTACTTGAATTCCCATGCAAGGTTTTCATATAGTTGTGATCATTTGAAAATGCTCCTTAGGTGGTAAGCATGTTACCTGAGTAGTGTTAGGGTATCTATTGACCAAAATGACAAATTGTATGAACTTTCATGGAACTCAAAATGACCAAAAGGTCCTTAATCACCATGATGACCTCTCCCATGAAGGTCGAAGGTGATATTGCTTCTTCATTTTATTTATTCTCTCCCTTCTAATGGTAATATTATAATGGAGGTGTTATACCAATCTGTCTAAACACAAGAACCCTAAACTTTGGTCCTTATCGTAGGGTTGTGAGGCATATCTACCTTGTTCTAAACTTGGAGATCACCTCAGAGGTTACATGGAATGGAAACATTAATATAATTAGGACATTTGGCTTCTTTTAAATACATACAACTCCTTATTTTAACATTTGTGTCTATCTATAAATAAAACCCAACATTGAGGTCTTTATAGATTAATAATAGAGGTACATTTAGAAGCTTTATGACCCATTCTCTCTCCTTAACCTCATGATGCAATCAAACACTTCCCATTTCACTATTCTTAGGATTAAACTAGTCTTCTCAGGAATGTTCTATATAGTTTGATCCCTAAATGTGCCAATCAATGAGTTGTCATGGTGCTCATAATACTTGAGAGGACTTTTAAGATATTTTTAGGACAAAAAATACTTAATATGGATGTTTTTTAAAGAAATAATTCACCATCAGGTACTTTTTACAGTTTTAGAAGGTTTCAAGAAGTCCACCATCTTAATGATGGTTCATAGTGTATGGATATCCAAACCAGAACCAATTACAATGAACTTTTAGTGCATTGACCCCTTCATCTTCCCTCAATAACTTAGGGTCCTATGCATAGGATGTGTGGAGAGAAGAACATTTAAAGCTAACCTTCAAGTTTTTTTTTAACCAATTTTAGTAGGTTAAATTCTTAAAGATCATTCATAAAAGTTATCCCTCAATTTCTATCATTATTTCATTTATTTTTAGTCCCTAGGGGGACTTAAATTTTTTCAAGAGCCCTAGTCTTGAGCCTCTTTGTGGTGAAGTGTACAAACACTTGAGGTTTCACCTTGAGCTATTTGTGTTGGGTTTTTTTTACTCAAGCAAGGTTTTGAGGCCATTATAAACATTTTATGTCTTACCTTAACTTGAAACAATCTTATCAAGGCCTAAAAAAATCTTAAACATCCTTCATGGCCATAAATATTGTTATAAGGGCTTGTAGATGCTTCAAGATGGCATTAGGTTTTAAGACTAAGCTTAGATCTATCTTATTTTGGATTACCCTTGAGGTCATATAACTATAAAAATGAATTTTTCTTCATTTAAAGGGTGTATTAAGAGCTCCATCATCATATTTCACTACTTTATAACCACTTGTGGACTCTAATCTAACTACAAGCCCTTTAAAATAGGCTAGGTCTGAGAGAAAATAGTGGGTATACCCACTATTTTTACAACCTAAATAGGAGTATGCATTCATTGAAATACTCATAATGACCATTTTAGTGAATTTAAAAGCTTGGTTATGCCCATAAATAGCTCACACTATAATTTTTTCTTGACTAGATGTAGGTTACCTATTGACTGAGTGATTGGAACCATGAGGTTTTAAATAGGCCTTTGTCCTTTATTTTTTGAGATGCCCATGGTGATAGGATGCCAATAATGTGTTGAAATTATAGGTACACTCTTAGATAGAAATTTTCAAACATCCTTTCCTCTTGCATACCTTATCCTTCTTAGCCTTAGGGTTTATGCCTAGTTGGCATGTGTTATTTTCAAATCTGTGTTTGATGTTTTATTTCCCTTTAGATGAGGTAACTACTGAGGATTATCCTCATTTTTAGTTTTAATGTTTCCCATTATTATATTTATGTTTTCTCTTACCCTAAGTAATATGTATGTCTCAATATGCACCAATAATGGTGTATGCATTCATCTGCCTACATTGACTGTCTACAGGGGTTTGAGTAATAGCCTTATAGGTGAAGAGGGTGACTTGCACCTATTTAAATCCCTTATGACTTGTTCACATATTCATATAATTCCCTGGGGTATCTATTATTTTATTTTCATAACACTTCCTATGCCCATGAGTGGTTTGATCATAATTCTCTTGAAGGTTCTCACTCAATATGCTCAGGGTGGTTTCCTGTAGATGGTCATTTTCTACTTCAACAGGGTATATGACCGATATATATCTATTCTTCTATTATCTTATGGTTTTTATGGTCCCAAGGGGTATTTATATTTATTTCACATGGTTCAGACTTGGAAGGAAGGGTGGATGAGTAGATGAGTATGACTATGGAGTGATATGGGGGTGGGAACATCGAAAACATGGTTGAAACACAATGAAAAGGAAGTGAAGACAAAATGAAATGGTAGAAGTCTAAAAAATGACATGAAATTAAGTATGTAAACCATTCCAAGACAACCACAAATACTTTTAAGATGTTAAAGAACATACCTATGAAAACACAATACTTTTGAGGTAGGAAAAGGTGTACACATGGTCACAAAATGAAACCTAGGAGTCTCTGAGGAACCTTAACATTGGCTAAGAACTCTTAACTTTTGCTAAACTGAATGTGTGAGATTTGGAGGCAATGAGGTGTTTACAGGCCCTATGAGGATATCATGGAGGCTAAGGGACCTACTAATAAATGTATGATGATGACTTATCATCACTTCAACACTCCACTTCATAATCTTGATTGTGTTTGAAGTTTCTGAGGGCAATGATAAACAACATATAGTGCTCTCACATAGGGAAGTTTAGGCACATATGAGCCTTTTACTTAAAGACACCCTGAGATGATAAGAGGATAATGTTAACATCAGCCTTAAATAAAGAGATATTGGGAATATTGAGACACTCAACTAATCTTTTAACATTATCAACTTCTTTTGGTGAGATTACTCAACACTCTGCTTACTACCCAAATCTACATGTAGACTATAGACCTTACCATTATAAATGTCTCATGGTTCCATAATCTCACACATGTGGGCCAAACACTAAAAAATCCATGGGAGGTTATTTTAAGACCTATGGAAATAAGAACAACCATTGGTTTAGCCAAGTAAGATAAAAATCTATCAAAACCATTATGTTCCATTCAGCTTGTGTAGACATGAATGATGCTCAGATCCATAAATTTATTAAGTAATATTCATATAGCTCTAGGACCAATCCAGAGACCAATGACCATGAATGAAAGATGAAAAATTCTACTTCCTCTGGCTAAGAGCTTGGGTCTTCATTCTCTCTCTTTTGTATGGTTTGAGCACAAACTTGAAGTGTCTCTCTAAGCCTACCAATGAGCTTGATGGGAAGGTGGGTTATTTTTGAGATCTTCAATAATTTAAACAATCTAGTTTCTCCTTCACTTTCCATTATTGACTTCCCCCTATAGATCCCTAACTCCACTTATGTTAGTCTATACTATATAGATCTGTACCATTTGAAAAACCTCTAAAACCTATAATCTCCCTATGTTTTCTCAATTTTCAAACCAAAAACCATTGTTAACAGGAATTATAAAGGGAAAATAGGAGTTAGTGATTATTTTAAGTATATGGTGTGAATTAGGGAAGCTAAAAAGGCATAAATTAGCACATGTAAGGCCCATTAGAGAGGATTTAGATGTTGACATTTGTATGAATGGGTTAAATAGTTCATGTAATACCTTAGTTATGGCTTGATGAAGATCATGATGTCTATGGAAGGCATGTATGGAGGTTTAGTTTCCCATTAAGGTAAAATTAGGTCTAAACATGGTCAAAAATATTGATTTTAAGACACACACATGACCTTAAGGAGGTATATCAAATGAATATCATTCTAACATATATAAGGTGACCTTTATAACCTATCAAAGACCTCAATTGGACCCCAAAACACTCTCATGATGTTCTTAAAATTTTAAAAATGAACATACCTCACATGATTGGGCAAATCAAATGTGTTTATGATTCTTCACTAGGCTGCCTTGTTAACTCACCTCCACCATGGCACCTTTGAATGTCGAAGCTTCATCAAATTAATCAAGGACCTTTATACATGTTCAATAATTATGAAAAAACTTGACACAAGTTGGAATAGAGGTGAGGGTAAATATCAAGAATCACATAATCATGAAAAGATAGTAAAACAATTTGAGCAACCCAATCTCATAGGGCAAATTGTAATCATGAGGACTAATGATGGATTAGGACTCTAAGACTTTAGGTTGACCCCTTTCTAGGTCTAAGACTATAAAGTGGTAAATAATAGCCTAAATATATATATATATATATATATAAGATATATATAATATATATATATTAAAAACACTACATTCTCCCCAATAAAAAGACACACACACACACACACACACACACACACACACACACACACACACACACACACACACACACACACACACACACACACACACACACACACACACACACACACACACACACACACACATGTGCATGCACGTGCATGTACGCACATACACACACACAAACAATGAAATATACCTAATTATATGTGTTTGTGAAGATGGAAAAACACATAAATTTATGAAAAGTCATGTGGGATAATACATGATATGTTTTAGGATATGTTTAGACACCCCCTACCTTAACCTAAATTTAAACCATATTTGGAGGGAAACTAAAAAAATTAAAGAATATTCTTTACAAAGGACATCACCCTTTGAAAAGGGTGTAACCCTTTGAAAGGGGTATACACCTTTATAAACTGTGTACACCATTATTTTAAGGGTGTACACCCTTTTTAATACTTTATATCTTCATTAATATAAAATTTTATTTGTAACTATTTTCAAACAAGGTGTGCATGCTTTTCAAAATGGTACACACCCTTGTAGTCAATGAATTTTACTTATTTATCCAAAAATCTTACCCATTCATTTTGTGTTTTAAAAACTTGGAACTAATTTTTATTGATGAAACTCTACAAATTTTGAAAAAATCATGATTTACTTTTTCTCAATCACTATAAATTCTTCAATTTTTTTTTACTTCTTGGACTTAGTTACATAAAGATAAATCATGGGGTTAAGTAGTCACTAAAAAATACCAATTGAGATAAAAATGAGGAAATTGATTTTAAGAGAGAAAAAAATGAAAAAGACAAGTATATAGGAGAGCATCCATAAGAGTTTATAGACAAGGTGAAGGTACTTCATCCACACCAGGTAATTTTTCAAAAGAAAATAACATGCCTAATTCTATGTAATTCAATTTAAATACATTTTTAAATGAGATAATATAACTTAGTCAACCATTTTTTAATGATGCAATTAAAAATGTAGACATGTAACTAATCAATTTATATTGAGTAATGAAACTATAATCATACTTCCCATGACCCTACTATTCCATATGATTACACATCAGCTCATGTGTAGACTACCAACCTTGGTTATCCCAATTGGAGATATTTTCCACTCACTTGGACCTTTCTCGCATGATATTCTCATCCCTTACACATCCCCAGTCCATCTTAGTCTTTTCTCATGATAGATAGAATTTATAGGGACCCCTGAAGCCCTTTTCAGAGGCTCATTGACCATCTTAGTCATCTATTTGACCTAGGCCCTAGCTTAGGAAGGAAAATCATGGCTTAGGCCACATGTTTCCTTCACAAAATCTGTGGCCTAGGTAGAACACATGAAAAATAACCCTTTTTGGACCCAAACTACTAAAAATGGCAAGTTTTTGGTTTTTTAATGGATTAAGGTTGAGATATATGCCTCTTTATCATTAATTTGAGCCTTTCCTCTTGGATATATCTCCTTCATTCTTTATCTAATATTCCCACTTGATCATCACACTCAACACTTGGCTACTTTCTTGAATCTCTCTTGGTTCTTGCTTGGAATAATAACTTTCATGGTAATAGGGGATGCCTTATTCTATTACAACTATTTTTGGTGATTCACATTGTTATCTAAAATGTTCCTAAAGCTTTTGGGATGATCCTTTATCCTCAAGACTCTATTTCACCTATCTTTTATGTTCCTTACATTGGCTCTTCCATAAATTGGTAGTTTCTCTTTCACCTCTTCCATAGATTTTAGCTCTTAGTCTGGACTCATCTCACACAGCCTAATATTCTTCCTCTCTTACTTCCTAGTTTGGATAATCAATTGGTAAAAAATATGCACATATCCCTTGAGTTTTATACGAGGGTACTTTGCTTTACAAAGTGAAATTCTTGTTTATTTGCATTAGTATACATGTTAGGGTTTGATTTTTTTAGTGATTTAACTTATTTAGAGTATTGCTTAGAATAGTTTCTAAAGTTTCTTGGATTTATATATGGTTAAGAATAATTTCATTTATTGAAATATTTACCATTACATGTCATGCCCTCTTTGGAAACATTTATCATTGCATAATAAAATTCTACATGCTCAAAACAAAGTATACAAGTTGCATAAACATTCTCTCTCTCTTGCTAAACTAGAGCATTGCATTGTTAGAAAATAATAGTGTTAAAAGTGAAAGATATATCAAACTTAGATTAGGAATGCTCTTAAAGCCCTTCCCAAAAACATTTTTATTACTTAAAACATTTTTCATTTGGCTTGAAAGTGAATTTGATTCTAAGTTTACATATCATTTATCATCTCTCTTTATTTAGTATTATTATTTCCACAATTCATATGCAATCAATTGTCAAGTCTTAGCTACTTTCTTTAATGTGGTTAGATCCTCTAGAGATAATTGTATCCTTTATGTGCTTGATCATGCTAGCCCTAACCTATTTTACAAGTCTATCTATATCTTGGTGCAAGCTGATAAATCAGATAGCCACTATAGATCTCTTATAGCCCATAGAAGCCCTAAGCCTTCTATCCCTCTAGTGGTTTACTTTAACATCCTATATGACCCCTTACCAAACACAGTGGTTCCATTCAAATAATTATATCTACATTCAAACATGCCCAGTGGGACCTTACATATGGTCTCATGATAGTTCTATCCCATTTAAACCTCTCTTAGACAACTCCACTCTATTAGCGGTTAGGATTTGCTTTTAGTTGTGTTTTAACTCTCACATTAGTTATTTTTCTCTTTCTTTGGTTATATTTCATTCTCCATATTGGTTCTCCATGGATTTATCTTTTTGTTGTCTTTTGTGTTTCTCTTATTTCATTGCATCCATGGCTAACCTTCTAACCTTGGGATGCCAATCCTATCAGGTTTAGGCCTCATTCTTAAGCTCACTAATGATCAAGCCATGACTTAAATGTAATTAAATAGATACCATAGGATCTAGGAGGTCCCCTAGACCCAACATGGTACTATACACCCTCTTACATTCAAAAGGGAATAATATTAGAAGGGTTATAACCAATGGAATCAATATCCTTTCCACTAGTCTAAGATTCATTCATTTGAGGATGTTTCTTCTCATCCTTGTGCTAGGTCTCATTCATCCATGGCATCATTATGAAGGGGAATGATGATGCTAATTATGCCACCCAAAATTATGGTGTGCAAACCTTGCCTCCATCTTAGAGTTATCCTCTTATGGAACCCAAATATAATTCAAATGTGTTAAATGAGCCTTTACTTGACCAAAACAAGGAGAAGAATAAAAAGAAAAAGAATAAATCAAAGGCTAAGGCCCCTTGTTCTCCTTCTTGCTCTTCCACCTCTTTTAACTCCTCTTCCCAAGTTGACCTAAGATGGAAAGCCAAGTGTGAAATTAGTAAGGTAATTATTGATATTGACATAGCCTCTACTAAGTATGAATTCTTTGTCAACACATGCTCAAGTTGGGTCATTGACCCTACTAGAGAGACTAGTGGTGTCGAGCCTCTTATCTAGCCCATATGGGCAAGGAATCCCAAAGTTAGATTTGCATTTCAATGTAACATCCCTCCCTAGGCTAGATTTAACATCCTTAATCCATCATAGAGGAATTATAGGGCCTCTCAACTAGGATTCCCATTTGGAACCTTCTTCACCTTTACCATGAGAAAAGGGAACTCATCTTTGACAAGATTGGTCTCTCTCATGAGGGTCCACTATGGGATGATGTTGAAGTTTTTTTCAACTCTAATGCTTATGAACACTCTCACCCTCCCATCTTATCTTTTAACCCTACCTCTTTGTCAGACACTTTGATTATGATAAAGAGGGCTAGGTTATATCTCCATATTGAGACCTCTATTGATGACTATTACATTAAGTGATGCATCATTGATGAAGGAGTTGCATTGAATATCATGCCCTTGTGTGTGTTTAATGAGTGCGGGATTAGTTGGAAGAATATTTCCATTTTTTTCCACAACTATGTTGGTTTCAATAATGACATGATTACATTAGTGTGGAATACGAAGTTCTTCGTCAATTTTGGCCCCAAGATAGTTAGGATTGAGTTTTGTGTGTTAGTCCTTGACCTTTCATACAACATGATTCTTGGCCATCCTTGGATTACTGCCATTTAAGATATCATGTCAGCCATGTTTTTTATGGTTCAATTCATGAATGAAGGTGAGGTTCATGCCATGGAGGATGACCTAGATCAATGGGTGTTTATCTATTCAAAGACAAATCCCTCAGGTGAGGCTTTGGCTATCTCCTCATAGGGCTCTATAGATTCTCATGCACCCACTTATTTTTGAGTCTCATTCTCTCAAGGATGAGCATTATGCTACAACTAAGTACCAATCATAGTTAATTCCTTTAGAGTACAACATACATCAGCTAATTCCTTCTTCCACTCTATGATGCTAGGTTAGCTCATCTCTTCTTGAATACCTCTTCTAAGATGTCTCCCTAGATGTTGATCTTCCCTTTACATCACGCTTTTCCCATTTGAGTATAGGCTCTCTCAATACATCTCCGAATAAGACAACTATATTATTTGAGTACAATAAAAAGTGTTATTGCATTCATGTTATGACACATAAATTATTCAAGGAGAGAAAGTTTTACACCAAGCTCATGCAGGATTGTCATAACCACCATTATCCCCTTGACTGTCTTGTTTTAGAGATCTCTCTCACTAATGGCCTAACCCCTGACATTCTTATCATGAATGTCCTTAAAGTTGAACCTAAAGTTTTAGATCAATCACTCACTCTTACACTTGAGTGTTTCAAGGAAGGCAATGCTATGGATGTTGAAGGATCCATAAACATCAACCTTAGCACTTTAATAAGGCCAAAGATCATTAATATCAATGTTAGCCTTGCTCTAAAGGAATGGGATGTTTTGGTCACCTTCTTCCATAAAATTTTATATGTATTTTTTTGGAAATACACTAATATAAAGGTAATAGATACCAACATTGTTTTCCATAACCTCATTATGGATGATGGGACATGGATCATTCACCAAAAGTAGTGACCAATGGTGGTTAAAGTCTCCCAACTAGTCAAGGCTGACATTGAAAATCTCATCTGAGTTGGTTTTATCCAAGTTGTTGACTACCCTTGATGGGTTTCTAACATTGTTCCTATTCTCAAGAAAAATGTATTGGTTTAGATTTACATCAACTTTTAGGATCTTAATATGGCTTACCCAAAGGAAAATTTTCTTACACCTTTGATTGACCAAATTATTGATTCCACAACTAGTTTTGAGATCATGTCCCTCATGGATGGATTCTTAGGGTATAACCAAATGTGGATTTCACCTAAATACTAGCACAAGATGACATTACCTACCCCTTGGGTTACCTTCTATTATGCCATCATGCCTTTCAGTCTGAATAATACTAGGGCCATGTATTAGTGTGCCATGACCCATGTTTTTATGACCTTATCCATAAGATTATTGAGTTTTGTGTCAATGATATCCTTAATAAATCCCATAATTAGGATGAGCATGGATAAGACCTTAGGACATATTTGAGTGTCTTAGAGAGTATTACATACACATTAACCTAAGGAAGTGCATTTTTAATATATCCATTCAAAAGCTTCTTGGTTTCCTCATTTCACAAAGGGGAATTGAAGTGAATCCTAATAAGATCAAGGTGATCTTTGAGATGCCTCCCATATGAAACCTCATTTATTTACACTCCTTCTTGGGAATGACCAAATTTATTAAACATTTCATAGAGGAGTATGCTCACAAATCCATACCCCTCACATGTCTTCTACATAATAACATGTCATTCTTATGGTCTACTAAAGTCCAAGTGGATTTTGAGGAATTAAAGTACATGATTCATAATCCTCCCATGTTGATGGCACCCATTTATGTTTAGGAGTTCATCTTGTACACCTCTATCTTTGATATATACATTAGGGGCATGTTATGTCAAAAGGATGACACTAACAGAGAGAGAGTTATTTACTACATCTCTCACATGTTAGTTGGCCATGAGCTCAACTAATCTCTTGTTGAATGGTAGTACCTATATCTCATTTTTTCTATGAATAAGTTGAAGCATTACATGTTGGTCCAAACCACTAATGTGATTATCTAGTTTGATCCAATTCACTACCTGTTAGGCAAGACACACCTTGCTAGCAGGATTGTATTTTGGATCATGCTTCTTCAAGATTTTAACCTTTATATTATTAACCAAAATTCCACCAAGGGTCTATGTATAACTAAGAAACATGTTGAGTACCCACTACCTAATGCTAGTATAAAATTGGTTGATGATGCCTTTCCTGATGAGATGGTCTACTCAATCTATCATGTTGAGGTCTCTGAGTGTGATTTGTATTGGGACATTATCCATTACCTTAAGACTCAATCTTATCCCATCAATACTCCTTCATAAGTATGCTATCAAATCTACAAACTCACCATTCACTATGTCATCATAGGGGGTGTCTTATTTAATAGGGGTATAGATGGTGTGTTGATGTAGTCCCTCACCCCTGAGGATATTACTCTCATGTTGGAGGAGTCTCACAAGATAATTTATAGTGGCCACCCAAGATGGTAATCCATCACTCAACATATTATCAAGATAGGCTACTAATGGCTCACTCTTGTTAAGGATGTAATCCAATATGGCAAGAAGTGTAAGATGTACCAAGTCATTAGGGATATCATCAATGCCCCTTTAGGCCTATTACATTCCATTTTATCCCCTTGGCACTTCTTGGTTTGGGTTCTCAACTTTGTCAATGAGTTCAAACTTGCCTCTTCTGATGGCCATCACTGGTTCATCACTACCGCTAACTATTTCATGAATTGGGTTGAGGCCATGCCTCTTAATGGTATGTGTGGGAAGACCATCATCAATTTTATCCTTAACCAACTTATTTATAGGTTTAGGGTACTCATTGTGATTGTGGATGAGAATATCTCAGTCTTTTAAAGCCCCAAGATGTGTGAGTTCATTGAATAATTTAGGTTTAAGGTCTACTTCTCCTTCACCCATTAGCCCCAAGGAAATGGTTAAGTAGAGTATTAAAATAAAAATTTGAAGAATATGCTTCTTTGTATTGTTTCCTAGTCTAAAAGGGATTGGCATCTCATGCTCTATCCTACCTGTTTGACCTATTGGACTAGCTTTTGGATAGCCATAGGGGAAACCCCATACTAGCTCATGTATGGGTCCAAGGTTATTATTCCCTTAGAGGTATAAATCCCTTCATTGTTGGTTAATATGTTTAGATCTCTCTATTATGAGAAAGAATGTGTTTCTCACCTCAATGAGCTTGAGCATCTAGATAAGTTATTCCTAGATGCTCTTGATCACAATTGTGCTTACCAACACTGTCAACATCACTAATATGAAAAATTGGTGCACCCTTTTCCATTCAAGGTATAGGTGATATGGTCCTCATTTTTGACAAAGAACACTATAAGAAGGGAAAACTCGTGCACAAGTGATTTGGTCCCTTCATCCTCGCTACCTCTCTAGAAAATAGGGCTTATCATCTCTCAACCCTAAAAGGTGATCCCCTATGGCACCTGATCAATGGGTTCTACCTCAAGACATTTCATTTCTAGGGCTTTTGTGGCCCTCTAATAAATATTCCTATGGTGGTAAGTCAAACCTTTCCTCTCTTTTAGAACCACTACCCTTCATTCCACTTGTATATGCATGTGCATGTGGGTTCTTTATTAGTAGTAACTACTATCTAATCACATGTATCTAGTAGTCTATATCAGATGAAGCCTACACATCATAAATAAAAATCATATACACAAATATGCTAATTATGAGAAAGAGTTGTATATATATCACAAAAAATACATGTTTTTTCTTTATGTACATCACATGGCTTCTTCTAAACTTAGGCTCACAGTCCTAAAAACTAACATGTGTACAACTATACATATGATGTTATCCCAATCATCCTATGATTGGGCTCTATCTATGGTAGTCATGCCTCTAGTGGAGACCTTAATCTCTACTTAGTGACTAGTCAAGCCATAGTATACTCTAGGGTAGCCAACTAGTCTATTGCATGTCTAGGTACATCTACTCCTCTAGTCTACTCTCAGGTTAGCTCAAATCATAACTAATCTATATCAGTATTTTCTATTTCTAGTCATTCCTTAGATCATGTTATAGTTATTTTATGATATGTTGTATCTATTTATAATCATGTCATCACTACCTTATGTCATGATGACTCTACCTCTAGCATTGGTATCTAGTGTCATGCCCTTGCTAGCCTGAGTAAGGATCATACACCTACCTACTAAAATTGAGTATGTGGCTTTGCCTCCACTAAGATGAAACACCCACTTTATTAGTGGTGTCACTACCACATTAGGGAATACCTCCTTTAATAATAGGTCCACCTAGGGTCTAGTACAACTAGGTTGGTCTCCTTCACACACACATATAGCACATATGTTAGTCACATATCAAATATCATTAAGGATGAGTATAAAGATAAAGTGATATCAACAAAATACACTTGTTTTACTTAGTCATACATATACCCTATGTGGCCCTCTGATAGGTCATGATCCTATTAGTGGTAGTGGTCCTCAGTGAGTCTACCTTTCTCTATTATTTCCCCTTACTATATCTTGGTTTCCCACCATGATCAATCCTAGCTTTCCATGGTTGTGCCTGTCTCTCCCACATTGCCAAAGACAATCTCCTTGGATGATATTATGGCCCTTATGGACCTTAGAAATCCTCCTATCCTGCATGGGTCTCTACCCCTACATCCTTTAGCCACACTAAGGATTTGTATGGATCATATATGTAGCTACCCACCACATTTATATCTAAGGTGGTCTATACAGGTCCAACTCTATTTGTGAACCATGTAACCCATGTACTGCCTTCCTTTAGTATAGGGTGCATTGATATCCCATGGTGCCCTTGGTCATGTCAGTGGGAACCTCATATAAGATTAGGAAATGAGTAAGATAGGTTGTGTCAATCCACTTAACCCTATATACTAGATGTGATCTAGCTACTGGTATAGTCCACCCAAGATATATTAGCCCCATGCATATCTCTATCCTCCCTCTACACATTAGACAAATCCTATCCAAGATAGTTTTATTTTACATGTACTCTAGCCAATGTATATCCTCTTAACCATAGTGCCTACTATCACTATCCATAGTGGTAGTACCCCAGGTGATAGCTGTGTGATCTACATGCTATGGATATTCCATTATGGGGAGGGTCCCACTAGGTAGAACTTAGTTATATCTTGAACATATGGTAGCTCTATCTCTCTCCCCATAAGCTCTACCCCATAGATATAGTAGATATTATTAATGCTTAGGATGGTCTCTATATTAGGCCCTAGTTGGAACACATGTCTCTTAATTACCCATATGGTCACCAATGCATTCACTAGATCCATAGAGTAATGTAATGAAGGCACATGTACTAGTTTCTAAAGTCTTTTACTCTATAGGTGATCATGGTCCTCCATAGGTAAAGAATCTACCTTCTAGGCTAACCATGATAGGAATATCTTCCAATTGGTCACCTTGTATAGTTTCTCTCTCTATGCTAGCTGCTCCCTTACCTATGAAGGTTTTCCATTTTCTAGTATACTAGCTCCTCCATGTGTTTGAACAAGTGATAAACATGAAAATGGATTAGTATACTCATCATGAATTGAGAAAAACCAAGTAAAAAATAGTTTTTTATCTATCTTACTCATTTCCCTCTCCTCTATCCTATTTTGGCCCCTTTTAGGACCTCTTGAGCTCTTTTGAGCTCCCTAAGGTCTCATTGCCCCAAGCCATAGCTTTATAGGCAAAGTTGTGGCCTAGAAGGGGCTAGGCCATAGCCCTCATGGCCTAGTAGTGCCCCAAGTCATGGGTTTGCTTAGCAATACCATGTCCTAGGGTGTGGCCCCTAGAGATCCCTAACGCTCCCCATTTCTCACTTTTGAGGCAATAGTTTGAGTTGTCATTTGTCCCAATTTTTTCATCTTGATAATATCATCATTTTAACTACTTTTTCCACTTGATTCATCCACCAAATTGTTTAGAATGAGTCAAAATTCATTTAATGTCTCCCAAACCCCAAAAATGAATAAAATTTGCAAAACATTTGGTCAAATGACTTAACCATACCATCATGTGCATCTGTGGCATGATCTCGCATCCTCATTTACTCCTCTTGGGATTTGGTGTCTTTTAGGCTCTCTTTTAACTCTATCAGAGAGAAAACAAGAGTGAAAATGACTAACTTTTTTCCTCTTTTAGCCCTTTTTCTTGCTTTTATGGGCCCTTTTTACGTGTTTTTACATTTCAGACTACAAAACCTCTATCTTAAAGGTTTTGGCACATTATGAGCACATTAGTGGCATATATTTTTTTATTCAAGTCTTCTTTCATCCTATTTTATCCCCATTTTGATCCCCAAGACCCTTTCTGGGTCCCTATTAACCTCCTAGGCCCGTGTCCTATCTTGTGGGCACCTAGGGATAAAATTTACTTATTGTACTTATTTTATTTAATCATTTCTATAATCTTTCATCATTGATCCATTCTAACTTGCTCATTCTTTTTTGGATGGTTATAAGTAGGTGTATTAGCTAGTTATGATGGTTTAGGACTTGCTCTAATCTTATCGACTGGTCTTTATCTTCTCTAAACTCCCCACACTTTCCCTTATTACCTTTTAATAGGGCTAGTGTTGGTTAACTAATTTGATGTTGGCTTGGTTTCATTATTTATTCCCTCATGCAACTCACTTATACTACCTTAATTTGAAATTACCTTTCTATAGTTACTCATCTTGCATCTTTGACCCCCATCATGGTATACCTCTCAATGGTAATTCACACAGATGGTGGTAGTTGAGGAAACCTAGGACCTATAACTTTGGCTTGGGTTATCGATGATCCATGGGGCCTTGAGCTTGTTACATCTAGTTTCTTCCTTACTAGTGAGACAAATAATTCTATCAATATAATTCAATCATTGACACCTTGACTAATGCATGTGAGTTAGGCATGTGTTATGTGCATTTATTATCTGACTCACTCTTTGTCATGTCTCAACACACTGGTGCTTGGGCCATCCTTAGCTTCGAGTTTCTCTCCATCTTCAAGGTGGCATATGATTTACTATCCTTCTTTAAAGATGTCCAATTCATGCACATCCCTCATAGGGAGAACACTAGGGCTAAAACCTTAATAAATGTTATTCTAGATTGTAATATTTGATTTGATATCACTTGTGTCCCTTATTTTTAGGAGCTAGAGCTAGAGTTGATTTTGGATTACACAAGATTTTCACTCACCCATAGATCCCATCGTCAACTTATTTCAATTCCATCCTTATTTGGTAAGTGTAGGTAATGTTCTCTTTTATATTTTCAGTTCTTGCTTTCTTTAGCTTGTGTATGGCTTTTAGGTACTACACAACACTCCTTTTTCATTTGAACACTGACTATTTATACCTTGGGGTATATGTAATCATAATTATCATGACCCTACTCCTCCCTATGATTACACATCAGATCACATGTAGACTACTAACCCTAATTATCCTTCTTGGAGACATTCTCCACTCACTTGAACCTTTATTGTATGATATTCTCATCCCCTACACATCCTTAGTCTATCTTGGTCTTTTCTCATGCTAGACAGACTCTCTAAAGACCTTTAAACCCCTTTTAGAGGCTTTTTAACCATCTTAGGTAGTTATTTGACCCAAGACATGGCTTAGGGAGGAAACCCATGGTTGAGGCTACATGTTTCCTTCATAAAAGTCATGGCCTAGGAAGAACACATGAAAAAAACTCTTTTTTGGACCCAAATAACTTAAAATGGCTAGTTTTTGGTCTTTTGGTAGATTGGGTTTGAGATACATGACTATTTCTCATTAATTTGAGCCTCTTCTCTTGGATCTATCCCCTAAATTCTTGGATCTATCTCCTACATTATTTCTTTGATATTCCCACTTGATCATCACACTCAAAACTTGGCTACCTCCTTGAATTTCTCTTGGTTCTTACTTGACACAATAGCTTTCATTTTGATTGAGGATGCCCTACTCTAATGCAACTATTATTGGTGATTCACATTATTATCTAAAATGTTCCTAAAGCTTGTGGGTTTCTCATTGCTCCCTCAAGATTCCATTATACCTATCTATTGTGATCCTTACATTAGATCTTCCATAGATTAGTAGTTTTTCCTTCACCTCTTCCATGAATTTTGGCTCTTGGTCTAGACTCATCTCACACATAGCCTAATCCTCTTCCTATCTTGCTTCCTATCTTGGATAATTGGTTGGTATAAATTTTTCACATCTCTCTTGAGTTTGATATGAGGGAACTTTGATTTTTAAAGTGAAATGCTTGTTTGTTTTCATTAGTATACATGTTAGGGTTTGATTTATTTTAGTGTTTTATCTTGTTTAAAGTATTGCTTATAATAGTTTATGAAGTTTATTGAATTTTTATGTGGTTAAGAATACTTTCATTACTTGAAATATTTACCATTACATGGCATGCCCTATTTTCAAACATTTCTCATTGCATAATATAATTCTACATGCATAAAACTAATAGGAATAAATAAAAAAATTGATGTAGAATAATTTCACAAAATTTCAATAATAGATATAAATAAGGATGTGTAAAGAACAAAAATAAAATGGATAACAAGAAGACTAGATATAACATGGTTCACCCAATATAGGCTACATCCACCAAGAAACACTTTCTCAAATTTTATTACAAGCCATGAGAGTAAAAACCACTCTTAGATCAGTCTTCTCATAATTACAATGCACAAATATTGTTTGGAGCCATGCTCAACAAACCCTCTTGAATTCACACAAAACATTCTCACTTCTCAAACCCTTATTCTCATGATGTATTACCTAAAAAATATCCATCAATACATAATACATCAACAAAGTCATGTTATAAAACAATGGGTACCAAAACCATGGATAGAATCAACCCAAAAATGGTTTCTCATTAAAAGGGGTCTAGAAATTTTTTTGGGGGCTACCACCCTCGAACCACTATTTGTTAGGGGCTTCCACTCCCAAACCCCTAAGTTTTATGGGTTACCTCCCCCAAACCCCTGTTAGAGGCCTGAACCTACCTTAAACCCCAACAAGAAAAACATGTAGAGTGTACAATACATTTAAAATGTACAGTATTTGAAAATATATTGTAATTTAGAAATAGGCTTCAAAACACAATAATCTCCCACTTAGAGACTGATTTCCTCTTAATAAGCTTCTCAGTCCTTCACTATCAATTATGAAGTCTAACTAAAATTAAACGTAGCTTCAATTTCTCCCTTGTGACCACTTTGGTCATCATGTCTATAAGATTCTAGTTGGTATGAATCTTCTTTAGCTTCAACTTCTCTTCATCTAAAGCTATTCTGATCAAATGGTACCTTAATTGTATATTCTTCATCCTAGAGTGGAAAGTGGAATTATTTTCTAGATGTATAACACTCTGAATATCACTATATAGCTTACCTTCCTCTTGCTTATGCCCCAACTCTTCAATAAATTGTTGTAACCAAATCATTTCTTTGCTTGCCTATATGGTAACAACATACTCAACCTCTATGGTTGACAAAACCACAAGTTTTTGTAGTAATTAAATTTATCTCACCAATGTGTCACCTAAAATAAATACATATCCTATTATACTCCTCTTTCTATCTAAATATGTAGCCATATCTGAATCTAACTAACCATGCAAAGTTGTGTCTAATGCACCATATCTTATTACTATCCCCCATGGTCCCTCTTAAATATTGAAGGATCCACTTTACTACCTTCTAGTGTTCTCTACCTAGATCACTCATGTACCTACTTACTACTCCCACTACATGGGAAATATCTAACCTAGTGCACACCGTGGCATACATTAGCTACTAATAGCTAATGAGTATGGTACATTTGACATCTGGATTCTCTCTTCCTCTATCTTAGGACACTATTCTTTTGATAACTTGAAATGACCTACCAAGGGAGCCCCACTTAGTTTAGCATCTTGCATACTAAACCTCTCCAAGACGTTTTTGATGTACTCTTATTGGGATAAATTCATCTTTCATTCCTTCTTATCTTGATTTATTCTCATACCAAGGATTTGTTTTACTGCTCCCAAATCCTTCACAACAAAGGAATTACTAAGTTTTTCTTTGAGTACCTTTATTTATTGCATGTTCTTACCTACAACCAACATATCATCCACATACAGACAAAGCATAATGTAATCACCATCATCAAATTTATTGATATATATTTAATGATCTGAATGACACCTAGAGTATCCCTATTCTATCATAAAACTATCAAATTTCATGTACCATTGATGTGGAGTTTGTTTCAGGCCATACAAGATCTTCAATTTCTACAATATGTTATTATTCCCTATGAACTCATATCCCTATGGATGATCTATATACAATTCCTCCTTCAAATCACCATGAAGGAATGCAATCTTCACATTTAGTTGTTCAAAGTGCAAGTCTTTTATTTCCACTATCCTAATAATAGTCTTAATAGAAGTCATCTTTACCACTGGGGAAAAAATCTCATCCAAATCAATTCCCTTCTTCTGAGCAAATCCCTTTACCACTAACTGGGCATTGCACCTTTTATTACATCCATCATCTTCTTTAAATCTATACACCCACTTGTTCTATAATACTCTCTTACCTTTAGGTGGGGTTACAAAATCCTAAGTCTAATTTTCTATGAGAGACTGATGCTCCTCATCCATAGCTTGCTTCCACTTATTATTGACATCTACCTGCATTTATTCTTCAAATAACTCTAGCTCTCCATTATCAGTGATAAATAAATAATTAAGAGATGGAGAAAAAATTTAGGTTCCCTTCTTACACTAGAAGACCTTCTCACCATAAGAGTTTAGGTTTCTTATGGAATATGTGCCTGAACTAGATGCTTGGACACTTTATCATCTAGAATGTCCTCCATTACTGTGTACTCTTTTATAAAATCCTCTTTTTGATCTTACAACTGATATTTGTACATGAATTTTTCATTAAAGACAACATCCTTAGACCTAAATATTTTTTTGTCCTTAAGACTACAAATCTAAAAACCAAAATCATCTTCACCATAACCAATAAAGGTGCATTTTTTAGACTTAGCCTCTAACTTATTCCTATCATCCTTATTAATATGAATGAAGGATTCACAACCAAATATTATAATAAATGAATAATCAATATTCTTACCAAATCAAGATTCCTTAGGTATTCCTCCATGCAAAGTAGATGAAGGACCTCTATTTATCATATATACAACTATGTTTACTACTTCTATCCAAAATTGAAGAGGCAGTCCCACATGTAACCTCATGGTCCTAGAATGCTCCATGATAGTCCTATTCATCTTTTTTGAAACTCCATTCTATTGTGGAGTTCTTGGAACTATCCTCTATCTATGAATTTCATTCTTTGAACAGTAATCAAAAAATGCATTACTATAATATTCCCCACTATTATCTAACCTAAGACATTTTAACTTGAGACCTATTTCATTCTCAACCAAGGTTTTTCATCTTTTAAACATATCAAACATATCATATTTTCTCCTAATTCCATACACCCAAAATTTCCTAGTTACATCATTAATAAAATTGACATAATAAGATGATCCACCAATAGAAAATACCTGAGCTAACCCCCATACATCTGAATAAACCAATTATAACTTATTATCCTTCATCATAGGTCTAACCTTGAGAAAATTTACCCTTTTCTATTTTCCATACACATAGTCTTCACATAAATCTAAATCAAATCCTTTCAATCTAGGTAACTAATCCTTCAAATTTTGTAGACCATTTTGCCTCATGTGATCAAGCCTATTGTGACACAAATTTGCATCTACATATACAACAACTAAATTAAAATAATCAACACTAGATAAATATAGGGTGCTAACCTTGTTACCTATTGCTACCACAAGAGCAGCCTTGGTTATTATTGACCAAATTTCACCTTAGTACAATTTTTTCAACCATTTTCATGGAGATCCAAATAGTAGTTACAATAATAAGTCATTTTAGAGGTCCAATATTACAAGTTAAGGAGGCTAAAGTATTTTGGCTTCATTGTAGTGTATGTCATGTTATCCACAAGTCAAGTCTTGTCCCCTCATAAACCCAAGTTACTTCTTAAGACCAAGTCAAGTTCTCTAAATGAATCAACTTACAAAAATTTCATGAGTAGAAGTAATATGGGTTTAGGAACCCAAATTACTCCTTCCAATGCTTTACAAGTTTTCAATGATGCATGACTTTAGGTTTTAAAACAAGATTTCCTTATGAATTTTATAAGTAGTGAATAATTAGAGGTCAAAAGTGAGTAAGTAATAGGGCTTAGAAAACCCAAAATGGTCTTCATAATGCCTCTTATAAGTGGCCCTTCAAAACTTTTTTGAAGGGCCTTTCTTACCCTGTTCCCCCCAAGTGTCCCTTTATAAAGTTTTGAAGGACACTTTGTTTTCCCAAGTGTCCCTTCAAACATTTCTAAAGGGCACTTTTCTTTTTAAGTGACCCTTAGGACAAGTTCTAAATGTCACTTTTCTTCCCAAGTATCCCTTCAGACTTTTTTGAAGGGAACTTTGTTGTCTAAGTGACCCTTCAAAAAAGTTATAAAGGGCACTTTTATTCCCAAGTGACCCTTCAAACTTTTCTAAAGGGCACTTTGTCTTTGTAAATGCCCTTCAAAAAAGTTATGAAGGGCCATTTCCTTTAGAAATTCCCTTTATAATTTTTTTAAGGGACCTTGTGCCTTCCCCAAGTTTCCTTCAAAACTTTTTTGAAGGACACTTTCCCAAGTGTCCTTCAAGAAAATTTCCTAAAGGAACCAACCATTGCCTTTTGGGTAAAATCCTTAAAATAATTCCTTCATATAAATTTTTTTATGAAATTACTTTGAGAAAATTTACCAAAACAATAAACCTGACCCAATGGATCCCCATGATATGCCACAAGATGTTAAGTTTAATACATCCCACTAGCCATTGGAGTGTAAAGATCATGTGCCATAGGACTTCAAATTTAGGGTGGCCAACTATCCATTTAGATTCAAAGACATGACATGCCATAGGATGTCAAATTTAGGGTGGCTAACTAGCCATTAGGATTTAAAGATGATGTGCTATGGAACATTAAATTCATGCTTAAAGTCTTCAAGTAATGAGTAAATCCATTTAGAGAACTTGATATCATATGAGATAGTGAAAATTAGGTTTTCAAAAGAGCTTTTTTTATGACTTTTATAATTAGAAGCAATCAAAGAACCCAAAGAAGCAAGTAAGAAGTAAAGTCACTTGGAAAACTTGAATGGGTTTGTAGTACAAAATGTGAGAGCTTTTAGGAGGAATTTAAGGTTCACAGTATAAATCCAAGCCATTTATTATGGAGGGTCATCTCACCATTGATTTTACAATGATCCTGGTCATTTTAAGAGGGAAAATCAAAGGGAAGGACAAACTCCAACTGAATAAGAGAATAGATGGAATTAGTTTCACCAAGATGGTGACTAAAAATAATTTTGGAGGATTCTATTTTGGAACCTAAGAGATCTATCTTCTCTCCCTCTTTTTCTATAAATAGGACCCTTAGGATCTTGTTTTATCATCCATAGATAATATGGTGAAGCCTTGCTAGAATGTTTTACCATTTTCTTGCCTTTGAGAAAAGAAGCATAAGTCTATTTTATTTCTAAGTTTTACATATTTTCTTGGGAATGAAAGAGACATAGAGTGACAAGTGATGTTTTATCCTTATTTTCTCTATCTTTCATGTTTTTGAGTAAAGAGTTGATCCAATAGGTAATGTAGAGTGCATTCTAGCTGTATGAGATTTTGCACATGTGTAACTTTTTTTTGGACTATAAAGGTTGTCTTTTCTAGTTATTTACCTTATGTGATCTCATTCATTTTGTCTTTACATTGAAATACTTATGTTGGAATATTCTATAGATTGAGTTATAGACTATATTCTATTGTATGGTGCATAAGTATAGGGGATACATATGGATACTAATTCTTGGTGTATCACTATATTAGACTAGGATTTTCATTTATGCAAACTTCTAACTCTTTTCACTCATACAAACTAGTTCAATAGTTTTATTTCACTAAAATCTAATATAAGGAGCTAGCCCTTTCAACCTAGAGGTTCATTTCCACTTATAGGCACACCCATAGGCTTGGAAACGTCCCAACATTTCCCAATTCTAGAGGAGGCATGAACAACCCTCTTTTAGGGCGCAAGATTTAGAGACAATAGTTTTGGCATGCTTGGTGGGACATAAATTCTTACTAAGTTAAGGAAAATTTTGGCCTTGATATGCCTAAAGTAATATAAATACCCCTAACCCATCATTTGGTGACTCCAAAAGGGTACGAATCCCTGGTTCTAGACCAAGTTTTATACATTATCCTACATGGCCCTCACAAGGTCCTTAAGATTTTTTTACCAAGACCCTTCAACTGAAGCTTTTCCTAAACAAGAACACCCTGAACCACTCCTAGTCCTATTAAATCCTTGGCAAGTAGGTTTTGGGGAAGAAGCAAAAGAGGTTGAAGAAGTTCAAGGAGAGGAAGAAGTTGAAGAAGAAGAGGAAATAGAGGATCATAGGGAAATAAGAGAAATGGGAGAAAGGGGAGAGATAGATAGATTTCAATCCTTCCCTAATTTTAATACCCAAAATCCAATATATATTCTTGCATATGACCCCATCCCTCTAAATACTACCAAAAATATTCCTAGTTTCAATCGAGAGGGTCATATTACCCCATCTAAACATATTAGAGACATCTCTAATTTTTTTAATTTCCATAATGTTACTAGGGCCAACATAGCCATTAGGCTACTTGATATGTCCTTAAAAGGTAAAGCACTTGACTATTATAGAACATTAAAAGGGGGATGCATTACAAGTTGGGATGGTTTTGGAGACCTATTGGTGATGATATTCAAAATTAAGAGTGATCATGCTTTCCTAATACATTAGCTGAATGTAATAAGAAGAAGTCCAAATGAATCCATAGGAGATTTTAATGAGATATTTCAAAGAAAATCGTATAGGCTACGACCAATCATGAGACTTACTCCTAGTTTTGTGTTCCCAACATACCTCAAAGGGATTGGTATTGATGTTACTACTATGTTTTAGTCAATGGGAGGATTCACTCTTCTAGGTGTATATGAGCTAGCAATTGAGGCTAAGAATAACTTGATTTAGGATGGAATACTCCCTCTAAGATTTTCCATGCCTTTGTTGTCCCATAATTTAGTTGAATCTCCAAGCACGTCTTAGGTTCCCAATGCTAATGTGAAGCCAAGAACCTTTCCCAAGAAGGTGGATAACATTGTGGACAAGGATGAAGAAATTAGATCATTGAGAGCTCAGCTCAAGTAAGCTCAATATCAAGCAATTTATCCTCCTAATGCATAATACTATCCTTAACAAGGATATAGAGGTCCATCCTAATATAATTATCAAGTGAGAGGACAAAATCAACAAGGCTATAACAAGTAACCCCATGCATATAATCCAAATTCTACTCCTCCCGTAAAGGTTATTGTTCTAGTTCATGAAAATATCATACAAGGAGAAGATCATGTGGACCAATGGGGTAAAGCTCAAGGTTAGTTTGCACATGATGATGGAATAACTATCTATGATTTGAATACACAAGAAGAAACTACTCCTTACATGACAGTAGAAGAAGCATGTCTCAGCCAAAGGGATAATCATGGAGAAGGCAGCAACCCAAGTGTGGGGATGATGAAATTTTAAGGAAAGGATGATTGTGTGTTGACTCAAGTCATGCCAATTATATCAAATATAAGGTTCAATAAGAGAGCCTCAAGAGAATAATAAGAGCCATAAATAGTTCCAAGTGATGCCTCTCCAAGGCCACAAATTTCCAATCAAAGTGTTGCACTTTTTACAAACCATGTTCCTCAACAAAATTAGAATGTAAATGTAGCTACCAAGATTACAACACAATAGGAAATAGTTACTTTATTACCATAAAATATGTATGAGAAAGTGAATACTCCATCTCTAAATATTATGGACTCATTAAAGATCACTAAGAATAGCATATCCCTTTGGGAGGTCCTACATATACCTGGTCAAAAGGATCTTTTACAAGAGCAATTAGCAAGCATGCAGGTGGCTCCTCAATCTTCAAGGCATCATAGTGTGGCTCTCAAAAATTCTCCAAATCATCTTTTGGATCCTTCCACTAAAGTTTAAAATCCTCCACCCTTTTACGTCACACTCATTATAGGAGATAAGTTGGTCAACAATTGTAATGTGGATAATGGAGTAAGCATTATTGTTATCCCTAAAGTAGTGGTTGATAAGCTAGGTTTGAACTATGAGATAGAAAGTAAAGTCATGTTGCATTTATATATAACTCTAACCAATATGGTAGGATTGGATAAAGGTCTAAAAGTGTTTTTACATGGCTACCCTAGCTTCCCTATCATGTAAGATATTATGGTGGTGGACCTTCCAACACAGTTTTCTATATGATTGTCTAGGGAATTTATGACCAAGATAGGAGGATAACTTTCTAATGATTGATCCTTTATAGCTTTTAAGACAATGTATGGAACCAAGGTAAATATAAAGACTCAACCCTTAGCAAGGTTCCACATTGAGCCATACTTAGACACAATGACAAATGAAAACTATCTAATCAGTAAGGAAGAAGAGGCAGTCCTAAATAGTGAAACATCTTCTCCTCTTGAAGGTATTTCCAACCTCTATTTTGATAATTACAACACTAAAACACATGGCCTTGATCCTTACACTTTCATTGAGGAAACTAATTTGGGAGTTTACTGCATGCATGAGGAAAATGTCCCAATTCCTTCACTCACTAATGAAGATCATGAGCTTGATGGTGTGTGGGAAATGTTCTTTGATGGTTCAAGGATAAAATTAGGTGTATTATCTAGTGTCATGTTGATTTTCCCATCAAACAATCATTACTACTCTTATTATAGGTTTAACTTTAGCTGCACTTGCAATGTGGTAGAATATGAAGGCTTAGTTCATGGTCTCAAATGGGCAAAGAAGAGAGGAATCAAGCTTTTGAAATTCTATAGAGATAGTGATTTGGTCATTCATCAAGTGAGAAGTCAAGCTATAGCCAAGAACCCCTTGTTCAAGTCTTATAAGCATAGTGTTGGGGATCAACCAACAATTTGATTACACTTATGAAAGCAATAAATGCGGAATTAAATCAAAATGATAAGTAACTAGAATGATAAATAGAAAACAATGAGAGATACAAGAAACCACCCTAAAAAATTGTATTAAACTTTTTATATAAGGAATACAATTGAAGAAACTTCTTTTCTTCCACACCTCTCTCAGATTTACAGATCTCTCTCTAGATCTCTTTCTCTCAAGAGCTCTCTCTCTCTCAAGTACAATCAACTCCAACAACCTGGATTGATTCACATATACAATTCTGTACTGTTCTTCAACATACTAATACAAATAAGCTAAGAAGATATATCCTATTATATAATAATTAGGATACTTGAGCATGCATTTACAACCAACAGTTATGCCTCTTAAACAAGGGCTCTAAAAATAGTCTTACTAATAATAGAGATGCAGACTTAAGACTATGACTTAATCCCATCATGAAAACACTCAGTTCTGTCCATAGAAATAGCTCTCTAGATGCACAGGTAACTGACATTAGTTCCTACCTACTTGCCTGTGACCGACGTCAGCCAATCCCTACCGATGCCAACATCTTCTGAACTGCTCCTGACTGACGTCAGTTGCTCCTGACCAACGTCGGTCGCTCCTGACTGACGCCGGTAACTGTGTAAACCTACAACTATCAAATTTGCTCCTTGGTGAAGCTTTTAGGCTCCACACCTTAACAATCTCCCACTTGGAGATAAACAACTGCACCAGTACCTATACAACAACATCTTCTAGATCCTCCATCTTCAACTCAATCATGAAGACCAACAGAAGTTGAATGAAGATTTAACTTCTCCTTTGTAACCGGCTTGGTTAACATATCAGCAAGATTCTTATCTGTATGGGTCTTCTCCAGCTTCAACTCACCATCCTCCAATACCTATCTTATAAAGTGGTACCTAAGCTGTATGTGCTTTGTTCTTGAATGAAAGGCTGAATTCTTAGCCAAATGAATTGCACTATGACTATCACTATACAATCTGCAACTCTCTTGCTCCTTTCCAATCTCTTCCATGAATCGTGTCATCCATATCATCTCTTTGCTAGCCTCTGTGACTGCAATATACTCTACTTTTGTAGTTGACAAGGCAAAAACCTTCTATAACTTTGATATCCAGCTAACTATCATTCCACCAACAGTGAAAACATATCATGTGGTGCTCCTTCTACCATCCAAATCACCTGCCATATCTAAATCTACATAACCATGTAGAGAAGTATCTGAACCTCCATAGCACAAATGCCTACTGCTGGTTCCTCTCAGATATCTAAGGATCCATTAAACTACTTTCCAGTGTTCCTTTCCTGGATTGGCCATATACTTACTTACAACTCCCACTACTTGGGCAATATCCGGTCTAGTACACACCATTGCATACATTAAACTCCCTACTGCGGAAGAATATGGAACTCTACTCATGTACTCTACCTCATCATGTGAATTAGGACATTGTTCTTTACTCAACTTAAAATGTCCAGCCAAAGGTGTGCTTACTAGTTTTGCACCCTGCATATTGAACCGTTTCAACACCTTGTTCACATAATCCTCTTGAGACAAAATCAACATGTGATTTTTCCTGTCTCTCTTAATGCTCATGCCAAGGATTTTCTTTGCTACTCCCAAATCCTTCATGGCAAATGTTTGAGCTAATTTCACCTTAAGCTCAGAGATATCCTGCATGTGTGATCCTATAACTATCATATCATCTACATACAACAACAAAATAATATATCTACCATTATCCAATCTCTTAAAATACACACAATGGTCAGATTGACACCTACTATAGCCATGCTCAGTCATAAACCTATCAAATCTCAAATACCACTGTCTAAGAGCTTGCTTAAGGCCATACAAGCTTTTCTTCAATCTGTACAGTAACTTCTCCTTACCTTTGACCTCAAATCCTTCTAGTTGTTCCATATATATTTCCTCATCCAAATCTCCATAAAGAAATGTTGTCTTAACATCAAGCTGCTAAAGATGCAAATCCTCAATAGCAACTAAAGACAATACAATCTGTATAGAAGTCATTTTAACAACAGGAGAAAAAATCTCACCAAAATCAATACCTGGCTTTTGTGCAAATCCTTTCACTACTAACCTGGCCTTATATCTCATCTGTCCGTTCTCACCTTCCTTCAATCTATAGGTCCATCTGTTCTTCAGTGTCCTCTTACCTGCTGGCAACTCAACCAAATCCCATGTTTGGTTCTCTTTCAAGGACTCCATTTCCTCAACCATGCCACACTCCCACTGATTCTTGGACTCCACTTGTATTGCTTCTTGAAAACTCTCTAGTTCTCCACCATCAGTTAGTAATAAATAGAATAATGAAGGGGAATATCAAATTGGAGGTTTACTTACCCTTTTTGACCTCTTGATGGGCATCTAAGACTCATCCACAACACGTTGTCTGCCCAAATTCTCTGACATTGACCAACCTTAGTCACTTCCAGGCCTATAACTGGCCAACGTCAGTTCTTCCTGACCGACATCAGTTCCTTTTGACTGACATCAGTTCCTATCCTATCGATGTCAGTCTCTGTATGACCGTCATCAGTTTCTGTTCTACTGACACTGGTTCCTGCATTGCTGACATCAGTCTCTATGTTTTCCTTTTTGTGATTAATTTTTCCCGTGAGCTCATTTTGGATCGTCACCTCATCCAATTCTCCATTGCTCTGCTCAGATTGATTTAGCTTCTTTAGCTGATCACTATACATCACTTTTTCATTGAAAACAACATCATGGCTCTTAATTATCTTGTTAGTTCCTAGATTCCAAAATTTGAAACCAAAATCATCAGAGCCATAGCCAATAAATGTGCACCTCATAGACTTAGCATTCAGCTTCTTTCTATTTTCCTTATCAACGTGCACAAAGGCTTCACAACCAAAAACTTTGAGGAATGAGAGATCTACCTTTTTACCTGTCCATGCCTCTTCTATAATTCCACCATCCAGAGCTATAGAGGGTCCTCTGTTAATCAGGTACACTACAGTGTCAACAGCTTCTGCCCAAAACTCTAAGGGCAAACCAACATACAATCTCATACACCTTGCATGCTTCATTATTGTTATATTCATCCTTTCAGCAACTCCATTCTACTGAGGTGTCCTTGGAACCATCCTTTGCCTGTAGATTCCATGCATATAACAATACCAATTGAACTTGTAGCTATAGAACTCACCACCATTGTCAGATCTCAGGCACTTCAATCTTCTACCTATTTCATTCTCAACCATAGCTTTCCAAATATTAAAAGTCTCAAATACATCAGATTTCTTCTTAATACAATAGATCCATACCTTTCTTGTAGCATCATCTATGAACGAAACATAGTACTGTGATCCTCCAATAAAAGCAACCTGAGTCGGTCCCCACACGTCTGTGTGAACAAGCTATAATTTATGCTTCTTCTTTGTTGATCCAGTCTTGAGAAAATTCACTCTCTTCTATTTTCCAAAAACATAGTGCTCACAAAAATCCAGATCTATGCTTTTCAAATCTGAAAGCTTACCTTTAGACTTAAGAATTGACATTCCCTTCTCACTCATGTGGCTGAGCCTAGAGTGCCACAATTTTGCATCCACATCTGAAGTAGATAATACAAAAATAGAATTGTTAGTAACACAATTACATAAATAGAGAGTACCTACTCTCTTACCTCTGGCCATTACAAGTGCACCCTTGGTCACCTTCCAAGATTCAGCTGTGAGAGTTACTGTACAACCCTCATCCCCTAACTTTCCTACAGAAATCAAACTCCTCTTCATGCTAGGAACATGCATAACATCTCTCAACACCCATGTGTTGCCATTCTACATTTTCAGTGCACTTTACCTTTGCCAATAATTTTACAAGGCTCATCATCCCCTAAATACACTATTCCAAAATCTCCATGGATATAGTCACTAAAATATTCTCTATTAGGGGTAGCATGAGAAGATGCACCAGAATCTAACACCCAAGATTCTATATTATTATGCAAAGAGAATATTAAATAATCTTGTGTAATACTTGCAACCTTTGTTTCTTCTTTTCCTTCATGATGATTGTCCTCCTTAGGCTTTGACCAGTAATCTCTGCTTATGTGCCCCATCTTTCCATAATTCCAACATTGTGGCTTCTTACCATTTCTGGATTTAGATCTACCTCTCACCTTAGACTTAGATCTTGATCTCCCTTTCTTGCTCTTCTCTTTTTTCCTTCCCCTGCTCTCAAAACTTAAAGTGTTCCCTGATGTTTCCTCTATGATTTTCCTGCGAATTTCCTCATTCAAGATAACACTAACAACATCCTCTACTTTTAAAATATTTGAAGCAAATGCAGTATTACTTACTGCCATTACTAAGCTATGTCAGCTTTCAGGCAAAGAACATAATATTAAAAGAGCTTTTATTTCATCATCAAACACTATGTTGACTGAACTTAATTGATTTACAATTCCATGGAAATCATTTAGATGATTAGATACAGATCCACCTTCCTGCATATGCAAATTAAATAACTGCTTCATAAGATATACCTTATTAGAAGCTGAGGGTTTTTCATACAAATTTGATACAGTAGTCATTAACTCTACCGTAGACTTTGCTTGTGATAAATTAGATATCATAGTAGATGTTAAACTCAGTCTTATAGACCCTAGAGCCTTTCTATCAAGAACTTCTCATTCTTCATCATCCATGTCTATGTGCTTCTTTGCAATCCCACCTAACGATAAGTATAGATCTTTTTGATACAGATAATCCTCTATCTGCATTCTCCAATGTTGATAATTTTTGCCATTAAACTTCTCCATTCTTAGTTTACTTTCTTCTACCATTTCTTCTACCACTCAAACAAAAATCCCTGTAGAAACCCCTGTGAGTAACCTATAATCAATACACATTACACAAATTTGAACCACTTGTTAGTGAACCTGAGCTCTGATACCACTTGTTGGTATCAAGCTCTAAAACCTAAAACCAAGGCTTTGATACCACTTGTTGGGGATCAACCAAAAATTTGATTACACTTATGAAAGCAATAAACGTGGAATTAAATCAGAATGATAAGTAACTAGAATGATAAATAGCAAACAATGAGAGATACAAGAAACCACCCTAAAAACTTGTATTAAACTCTTCACAGAAGGAATACAATTGAATAAACTTCTTTTCTTCCACACCTCTCTCAGATGTACAGATCTCTCTCTAGATCTCTTTCCCTTAAGAGCTCTCTCACTCAAGTACAATCAACTCCAACAACTTGAATTGATTCACATATACAATTCTGTACTGTTCTTCAACATACCAATACAAATAAGCTAAGAAGATCTATCCTATTATATAATAATTAGGATACTTGAGCATGCATTTACAACTAACAGTTATGCCTCTTAAACAAGGGCTCTAAAAATAGTCTTACTAATAATAGAGACGCAGACTTAAGACTATGACTTAATCCCATCATGCAAACACTCAGTTCTATCCACAAAAATAGCTCTCTGGATGCACAGGTAACTGACATCGGTTCCTTCCTGCTTGCCTATGACCAACATCAGCTGATCCCTACCAACGCTGACGTCTTTTGAACTACTCCTGACCAACATCGGTCGCTCTTGACCAATGTCGGTGACTGTGTAAACCTGCAACTATCAAATCTTCTCCTTGGTGAAGCTTTTAGGCTCCACACCTTAACACATAGGGTATGGGATCTACTTGAGGATTTTGATACCTTCAACATCCAGCCCATACCAAGAGAGTTGAATAAGCACATTGATAGACTAACTGCAATAAGATCACATTTTGACTTAGCTACTAATGTTAAAAAGGATAAATATCAATCTCATATCAAGATCATTGTAATACCTTCCATTCTAGATAATGAAGTGTCATGGTAAGTTTTTGAAAGTGATGAACACATTACACACTTCTTAAAAAATAAGGCAAGCTTCTCTTTAAGATATCAAAAGAAGCTGCATGATCATTAAGAAGAGAAGATTATATAGCTGAAGACAGATAAAATACCTAAGGGGATGATTACCTTGGAGAGTTTCTTCAATGAGGATGATCAAAAGAAAAACTAAAGAATGATCATGTCAATAAAAGAAGAGAACTATGAGAGAGTTTTGAATGTAAAGAGTTTCATGACATCTTTGCCTAGGAATACAAGGACCTAAAAGGGTTTGACCAAAGTCTAGCTCATCACACCATTGAGTTGGAACATGGAGCTAAACTGGTAAGATAAAAGTAAAGGCCTATCAACCCCAAGGTAGAAGAACTCATGAAGAAAGAGCTGACCAAATTGATTGAGTCTATGATTATCTTTCCTATCAAGCACTCAACTTGGGTATAAAAACTTATGCCGATTCAAAAGAGGAATGGGGAAATCAGAATTTGTGTTTATTTTCATGATCTAAACAAAGTGTCTCTCAAGGATCATTACCCACTCTCTTCCATAGAACAAATTCTGCAAGTTATTTTAGGTTCTAAATGTTTCTCACTTCTTGATGGTTATTTAGGCGATAATAAAATATTGGTAAATGAAGGGGATCAATTCAAGACAACCTTCATCACCAAGTGGGGGACCTTTGCATACAAGAAGATGCCTTTTGGTTTATCCAATGTTAGAGCTACATTTCAAAGGGAAATGGACATGGCTTTCAAAGGTTTGATCAATAAGTTTTTTCTTGTTTATCTTGATGATATAACCATTTTTTCAAAGGATGCCACTGATCATATGGGACATCTAAGGCAAGTGTTTTATAAATGTAGAGAGTATGGCATATCCCTCAATCTAAAGAAATGCATCTTCATTTCCATGAAGGTAAGCTTTTGGGTCATGTTGTTTCAAAATAAGGCTTATCTATTGATCTCGAAAGGATTGAAGCTATTCTAGGATTTTATTTGCCTCAACAAAAGAAAGGGATACAAATTTTCTTAGGAAAAATAAACTTTTTAAGGAGGTTTATCCCAAAATTTACAACTGTGGTAAAGCCTATCACAACCATGCTAAAAAAGAACCAAGTTTTTACTTGGAAAAAGGAAAATAAAAGCATATTTGAGGCAATCAAGCAAGAAATTACAACATATCCCACTCACTTAAATCCAAATTTTGCTAAGGATTTCATTCTTTATACTTTTTCTAACCTTGACACAATCTCAACCATGCTTATTCAAAAGAATGATGAGGATGTTGAGCAACTAATTGTTTTCTTTAGTTAAGGCTTAGAAGAATACAAAGTGAGATACTCTTTTGTTGAGAAACAATCTTTAACAATCATTAGAGGCTTTAAAAATTCAAGTATATGGTTTCCAACAAAAAGATCCATGGCATGATCTCCCATCCTAGCACCAAGGAATTTCTCCAAAGCAAGTATCTCAATGAGAAGAGAGTTGGATGGATCATGAAGGTGATGGAATATGGCATTGACATCAAGGTAACTAGCCTAGTAAGAGGAAGAGGTTTAAGTGAGCACTTAGCATCTAACTTTCAAGAGCCAAAAGAGTAAGCCTTGGTGAATCAAGTTCAAGACCAGCCAACTAATCAAATGTAGAATCAAAGTTGGACATAAGACATCATTAGTTTTCTTCAAAATGGTGAGTATCCCAATGGCTTGAAAAAATATCAAAGAAGGTTTTTTAGGCTGTAGGCTATTCCTTATTATCTTATGGATGGAATTCTCAATAAGAAGGATGTGATCAATGTGTTGCTAAGATGCATTAACAATGACCAATTTGACATGATGTTAGAAAAGTTCCATAATGGTGTAGATGGTGGTCACTTCTCTCCTAAAATAATAACTGCAAAAATAATGAGATGTGGTTACTATTAGCCTAGTATTTTTAAGGACTATTATCATTGGGATAAGGTTTTTCCTTAATGTTCTTTCTTTTTTGGCAAATAAAATCTTTCTATCCTTCCATTAAATCCTATCTAAGTGGTCCAACCCTTCATGTAATGGGGTCTTGACTTCATTGGCATGATCAACCCTCCATCAAGTGCTAGACACAAATGGATATTGACTACTACAAACTACTTCACAAGATGGGTAGAGGCTATTTCTTTTAAGGAAGAAATTAAAAATGCCATCTTGGAATTCTATGATAAAATAATAACAAGTTTGGGAGATCCTCGTATCATCATCTTATATAATGCACTTGCTTTCATAAGTGCTAAATTTTTTGATTGGGCAATAAAGAGTGGAGTTGATTTGAGTACGTCATGCAAATACTACTCTCAAGGTAATAATTAGCTGAGTCTACCAACAAGAACCTCATCAAGATCATCAAGAGGATGTTAGAAACAAATCAAAGACCATGGCATAACAAGCTAAAGACAACCTTATAGGCTAATAGAATTACTCCCAAGAATTCAATTGGCAATTCTCCCTTTGCACTTATCTATGGGAGAAAAGCTAGGTTGTCCATATCATAAGATCTCCCTACCTTGGAACTTGGACAACAACTGGAATTACTTGAAAACACTCTCGTAGAGGTTTGATTGATAGAATTAATGTAGATATAGGAGGCAAGAGATGATACACACAAATATTTAGAACACCATCAAGTTCTCATGAAGAAATCTTTTGACAAAAGGGCAAGGGAAAGAGTGTTCAAAGAAGGTGACTTGGTCTAGAAATGGGATGAAGATAGAGAAAAAATAGGTAAACATACAAAGTTTGATACCTTGTGGAGTGGTCCTTACATCATCATCAATTTCAAGCAAATAAACTCCTTTAAGCTATCCAAAATGGATGGAGAAGAGTTGCCTATTCCAGTGAATGAAATCCATTTAAAGCCTTTCTTTTGACCCTTATTAGCCATGTCTTATATATAATTTATTTTGGTGTGTTTCCTTTGTTTTTTTTGTTTTCCCTAAGTGCTTTATAGCATAGGTGTGTTTTCCTTCCCTTTGTTGTGTATGCATCTCTACCTTATGTGTGTAATCAACCCAACTAGTGTGTTTTTAAACCAAAGCTTATTCAATTCTCTTTGAAGTGCCTATATGCATGACTCCATGCCCAATGGAAGGATTTAGATGAATACTCTTTGACATACCAAGCATGTCTCCCCTCAAAATTTCAAATAATGTTGACCAAATTTCACCTCAGTATAATTTGTTCAACCATTTTCATGAAGAGCCAAACAACAATTGTAATAACAAGTCATTTTAGAGGTCCAAAATTGCAAGTCAAGGAGGTTAAAGTGTTTTGTATATATTTTAGTGTATGTCAAGTTCTCCACAAGTCAAGTCTTAGCCCCTCATAAACTTGAGTTACTTCTCAAGACCAACTCAATTTCTCTAAATGACTTGAATTATAAAAATTTCATGAGTATAAGTAATCTAGGTTTACGAACCTGAATTACTCCTTCTAATGCTTTGTGGGTTTTCAATGATGCATGAATTTGGGTTTTCAAATAATCTTTTCTTATGAATTTTATAAGTATAGAGCAATAAGAGGTTCAAAGTGAATAACTAATAGGGCTTAGAAAACCCAAAATGGTCTTGATAATGCCTCTTATAAGTGGCCCTTTGAAACTTTTCTGAAGGGCCTTTCTTGCCTTGTTCCCCCCAAGTGTCCCTTCAAAAAGTTTTAAAGGGCACTTTGTTTTCCCAAGTTTCCCTTTGGAATTTTCTAAATGTCACTTTTATTTCTAAGTGAACCTTCAAAAAAGTTTTTAAGGGCACTTTTCTTCCTAATTTTCCTTATAGACTTTTTTGAAGGGCACTTTGTTATCCAAGTGACCTTCATAAAAGTTTTGAAGGGCACTTTTCTTCCCAAGTGACCCTTCAAACTTTTTACAAGTGAAATTTTTCATTGGAAATGATCTTCAAAAAAGTTTTGAAGGGCCATTTCCTTTGGAAATTCCCTTCAAAATTTTTTGAAGGGACCTTGTGCCTTCCCCAAGTGTCCTTTAAAACTTTTCAGAAGGACACTTTCCCAAGTGTCCTTCGAGAAAAGTTCCTGAAGGAACTAACCATTGCCTTTCAACAAAAATCCCTAAAATAATTCCTTTAGATAAATTATCTGAAGGAATTACTTCAAGAAAATTATTTGAAAAAATAAACTCAACTGAATGGATTTCCATGATGTGCCATAGGACATCAAGTTTAATACATCCCACTAGCCATTGGAGTGCAAAGACAATATACTACATGACATCAAATTTAGGGTAGCCACCTATTCATTAGGATTAAAATACATGACGTGTCATAGGAAAATAAATTTAGGGTGGCCAATTAGCCATTGGGATTCAAAGATGACATGCTACAGGATATCAAATCCATGCCTAAATTCTTCAAGTAAGGAGTAAATCCATTCAGAGAACCTGATAGGGTCTTAAGAAAAGCAAAATCAGGTTTTCAAAAGAGATTTACTTATGAGTTTTTTAAAAAAAAGCAATCAAAAAACTTGAAAGGGTAGAGATACTGAAAATTAAGTTTTTAAAAGAGCTTTACTTATGAATTTTACAAGTAGAACCAATTAAAGAACCTGAAGAAGCAATTAAGAAGTAAAGTCACTTGGAAAAATTGAATGGGTCTATAGTACAAAGCATGGGAGATTTCAAGAGGAATATAAGGTTCACATTAGTGATCTAAGCCATTTATTATGGATGGTCATCTCACCATTGATTTTGTAGTGATCCTAGTCATTTCAAGAGGGTGAATCAAAGAGAAGGACAAACTCTAACTGAATGAAGAACAATTGGAATCAATTTCACCAAGATGGAGACTACAAATAGTTTTGGAGGCTTCTATTTTGGTGCCCAAGAGCTCTATCTTATCTCCCTCTTTTTCTATAAATAGGACCCTTTAGATCTTATTTTATCAACCATAGATAGTACAGTGAAGCCCTACTAGATTTTTTTTCCATTTTCTTGCCTCTGAGTAAAGAAGAATAAGTTTTTTTTCTTTCTAAAGTCTAGATATTTTCCTAGGCATGCAAGAGATACAGAGTGACAAGTGATGTTTTATTCTTTTGTAATCTATCCTTCATGTTTTTGATAAAATATTTGATCCAATAGGTCATGTAGAGTTCATTCTAGCTGTATGAGATTTTGCACATATAACCTTTTTTTTGGACTATACAAGTTATCTTTTCTAGTTATTTACCTTATGTGATATCATTCATTTTGTCTCTACATTAAAATACTTATGTTGGAATCTTATAGAGCTTGAGTTATAGACTATATTATATTGTATTGTGCATAAGTATAGGGCATACATGTGGATACTAATTCTTGGTGTATCACCATCTTAGACTAGGATTTTCATTTATGCAAACTTCTGACTCATTTCACTCATACAAACTAGTTCAACTATTTTCTTACACAAAAATCTAATACAGGGAGCTATCCCTTTCAACCTAGAGGTTCATTTCTAATTATAGGCACACCCATAGGCCTGGAAATGTCCCAACATTACCCAAATCTAGAGGAGGCCTGACAACCCTCTTTTAGGGTGCAATATTTGGAGACAATAGTTACCTTCCAATAATCTACTATAAATGTCACCATATAGCCTTCACTATCTAGCTGTCCTACAGATACCAAATTCTATCTCAACTTAGGCACATGCCTGACATCCTTCAGTAACCAAGTGTTCCCATTTTGCTTCTTGATCTGAGCACTTCCTTTTCATACTATGTTGTAAGGCTCATCATCACCAAGGTAAACATGTCCAAAATCCCCTTGAACATAATCAATAAAATAATGCATATATGGTATAGCATGAAAATAAGCCCCTAAATCTAAAACCCAAGACTCAAAAATATTGTCAACAGAAAGAATTAATGGATCCTAATAAACATTACCTATTACCACATTTGCCTCCTTGGTGTATTCCTAAGTTTTGTTCTTGTACTAAAGATACCAACAATCCTTCTTCACATGCCTAGTCTTTCCATAGTGCCAACATACCATCCTATCCCTTGATTTTGACCTTCTAGGACCATTTGATTTTCCATGCCTTTCTTTTGCTCTAAACTTTTGCCTCCCTCTACTCCCCACCACCAAAGCATCACCTAAATTTGAAGTCTCCCCAGAGCTTTTCCATTGCATTTCCTTGCTAAGGATTACTCCTATGATATCCTCAAACTTCAACTTGGAATTATTAGAGATCGAGTTACTCACAACCGTTACTAGGCTATTCCAACTCTATGGTAAGGAACAAAAAATAAGCAAATCCCTAAATTTATCATAAAAATATATATTTACAAAATTCAACATACTAACAACTATATTGAATTCATTTAAATGATCAATAACTAAACCATTTTCATACATCTTCATATTAAATAACTTTTTCATTAAAAATATTTTATTAGAAGCAAAGGGTTTCTCATATACTTCCCTAATGCATTAATGAGACCTTATTTGGTCTTCTCCTATGATATATTAAACATGACTAAAGATGTAAGACATATCCTAATGGCCCCAAATGCTTTCCTATCAAGCAACTCCCAAGCCTCATCTGTCATACTCACTGGTTGCTTTACTTTTCCTCCCAATAGAGCATAAAGGTCCTTTTGATAGAGGTAATCCTCCATTTGCATCTTTCATAAACCAAAGTTTTATCCATTAAAATTTTCAAATTTTGATCTATGATCATCAGCTATAGCTCCCACTTGAACTAATAACCCTTCTTACGATTCAATACTTCAGAAAATATAACTTGAAGCTCTAATAACAATTGTTAGGAATAAATATAGAAATTGATGGAAAATTATTTCATAGAATTAAAATAATAGATATAAATAGGGATGCAGAAAGAATAGAAATAAAATACACAACAAGAGGAATAGATATAATGTGGTTCACCCAATGTGGGCTACATCTACCAAAAAACACTTGCTCAAATTTTATTACAAGCCATGAGAGTACAAACCACTCTCAGATCAGTGTTCTCAACAAACCTTCTTGAATTCACACACACAATTCTGACTTCTCACACCCTTTTTCTCATGATGTATTACCTATGAAATATCCATCAATACATAATACATAAACAAAGTGGTATTAAAAAATAAATTATACAAGTGAAAGATAAATCAAACTTAGAGTAGCCATGTTCTTGATCCCTTTCTCAAAAATGTCTTTACTACTTAAAACATATTTCATTTAGCTTGAAAGTTACTTTGATTCTAATTTTACATATCATTTGTTATCTCTCTTTATTTGTCATTGTTATTTCTACAATTTTTATGCAATTAATTTTATATTCTTAGCTATTTGATTTACTATGGTTATTTCTGCTGGAGATACTATATCCTTTTTGTGTTTGATCATGTTAGACCTAACCTGGTTTACAAGTCTATCTATAACTTAGTAAAAGCTAACAAAATAGATATCCACTATATATATATATATATATATATATATATATATATATATATATATATATATATATATATATATATATCCTATAGCCCATATAATCACTTAGCCTTTTAGCCTTCTAGTGGTTTTATTTAGCATCCTATGTACCCCTTGCCAAACACTAGTGGTTCTGTTTAGATTCTTGGAGCTATAGAAACATCTAGAGAAATAAAATATAGTGAAACATTCATCGATAATAAATTTTTTGAGTTTTATGATAATGAACATCACATAATGACCCTAATTCATCTCTCTTATAATGAAGAGGAATTTACTTTGCCTATAAATTCTAATGTTAACAAACACTCCAATATTCCTTCTATGTTTGAAGTGATAACACCATTTAATTTAATAAAAAATGTATCTCCTAGAATCACACCTCCAAATATAATACAAGGAAAACTAAGATATTTAATTTAAATATATGAGAAAATATTAAAACCTATGGAAGGTAAAACGTCAGCAAGAATGACTCAATGTCATGCTCAATGTGTATGTGAATATGAATTCAATAATAAAACACATACAAAACAATGTCAATTATTTTCTCAAATGATGAAAATTTAAATATGCACCTTATGATGCATAAGTTAATATTAATAACAATAAATACAACATGAAAAAATAATGTAATAGTAAATAGTTTATTTCATGTAATAGGTAATAAAACTGGGGAAAAAATAGTAATGTGGAAATATGAGTAATAATGAAATCTCTAGTGAGTAAGTCAACATCTAGATATCAATTTCTTAGTCAAGTAAGTACATACTTGAAATTGATTAAGATAACTCTAATAAATTCCATAAAAGAAAAACAAGACTTGATGACCCTTTACTCAAAGATTGTTCATCACTTAGTGATAGACTCCCTTGAAAATATAAGGTATTAGTTGAAGGAACAAGACATTTGATTGATTTTTTTTGGCATAAAAACATAAGGGTATCATCTAATGTAAAATATGTTAGTATAATAAAAGGTTTGAAAAATTGTGAGCCATATGCAAAACATTTATTAGACATGACACAAACATAATTTTCTAAAATGTTTATTAAAACATTTAATTGACAATTGATAATTATGCAAAGGTCATTTGAGAGGTAAAAGCCTTTCTAAATTAAAATAAACTAAACATGCACCACATGTTTTAGAATCCATATATAATTTTCTATGCATTTTGATGTTTTTCATCATATACATTGTACTTTACATACCAACGAGATTATGCAGGAATGTATGGTGGACTATCCACCTAAAACATCAAGAGATTAAATACCAAGTATTTTTTTCAGAGTCCTAAGGGATAATTATGTTTCATTTAGATGGAATATGTAACACTTGTGGTTAGTTTTCACATTTAATCAACTATATACACAAAGAAATTTCACATGAATTTGAAAATCAATTAGTTGATTTTAAGAAGTAAAAATATGTAAAGTGTGTATTAAAATATGGAAAAGAAACATCAATATGGGAGTCAGTTACCACTGAAGTATCTATACTTGATTTCACATTTGAATTAAAGATGATCCAAAATTTGATCCTAGTATACTAATTCATGTATACTAAGTTTCCACTATGCCCAATTATATGTAAGTTATGTTATTATTACACCATTTTAATAAATTTAATGTACTCAAAATATCAATATTAGACATGCTTATGAGGCAAATCAATATGAGGTTGATTTGAACATCTTCATGAGGATGAGTTGATAAGTTACATGCTCTTGGGAAAAGAATGTTTTCTATTATAGGGGTTAAATAGTATTTTAGTTTTATTAAAATTAAAATTTGATTCCATATTTGAATTCCTATGAAAATAGACAAGTTCAAAAAAAATGACACTCAATTTCAAGGTCATATTCAAAATTTATGACCACCAGAAGTTAAAGTACTATAAGTTTCAGGATCTCTTAGGATCTAAATGTTTAAATCCAATGCTAGGACTATTGAACTCTAGAGCTAACTATGACCAAATGAATTTAAAAGCATTTTTAGATGTTTTAACTTATTGGTGGTTCATTGTGGTTTCTTGGGGGGTTATAAGGATGTAATAGGATAAATATAGGTCTTGACAATATGAAAAAAAGAGGAATAAGAGAGATAAAGGGAAGTTGGATTCACATTATTTATTTAGAAAGTTTGAGTCTTGGTTCTCAGTTTCTTATTTTTGTTAGTTATAGATGATTGGCTCAGATGTTTAGTATAGATAAGTGTCTTAAAAGTGTAGAGCATTTGTGTATGACTATTGGATAGGGGATTATTAAATATTTTTTCTATAAAATCCATTGTTGGTAGTAAGCTTATATACTTGTTACAAAACATAATTGAACATGAGTGCAAGTTTCATCACCCATTGGTTTTTTTTCCTACCTTGGGTTTCTTCAAGATAAACTTGAGTGTTTAAATTTTTATTTTCTCATTCCTTTATTTCGTGTTCATGTTTAACAAGTTATACATTTTATTTTTTGTACTAATGCATTTATAATTCGGTATGTTTAACATCATACAATAGTCATAAATCCAATTTTTAATCAACTAACTATTTAGCATTTGTATTAGTGAATCTTAGAGTGGAATATCCACATAGATTATGGATCAAGTTGGTATCAAAGCAGGTTAGTGTTTCATAGATTGTGTGGTTTATTTGGTTATTACTTTGTAGATATATGCCCATTATAAGAGAATAAATTTCTAGTGGAAAAGGTGATTTGGTCTCTTTACAACAAGAGATATCTACAATAAAGTGGAATAGAAATTTGATAAGTATGGCTTCTAAAGATGAGAGGATACTTGAAAATGATGAAGGAAGATTCCAAAAATTGGAAGCAGATGTTGAAAGCATATCTCAATCCATAAATGAGCTTGGGAATATTATGAAGGTGGTCATGGAAAATCTATGAGTTTTCATGGATAATTTCAAAGCAAGTGAGGATATTAATGCTTTCAATAATTGAGAAAGATAAGCCTTAATATAGAAAAGCTCCACCTCTATTTAAATTAGAGGTAAATATTTCCATTCATCCATACGATGTTGAGGTAAATGTATATAAACTTGATCATTGGTTAGCTCAATTGTAAGTATAGTATAATTTACATCAAATTAGTGAAGAGAAACAAATTTATTTTTTAAGGTTGAAGCTAGCTAGTCCTAGTCATGATCTAACTTGGTTTGAGATTTATCTTTATTATTTGGTTGTTATGAAACTACCATCAATTAGTAATTGGTATGAATTTACAACTTTGATTAAGAGTCAATTTTATCCTATTTTTTATAAGGAGAAAAAGTATATTGAATGGAAATATTTGAGGCAACAAGAAGGCCAAAGTATGTAGGCCTATATAAATGAGTTTCAAAAAAAGGCATCCCAAATGGGAAAAGATACATTGGTTGTGATATGACCATGAATTATGTTGGAGGGTTATAGTCACTTAAGTAAACATGTTTTACTTAACAAGACAAAGGACATATATGAGGCTTATTCTCAAGCCCATTATCTTGAAATGGATGAGCATAATTGTTGATCTTTCTCTTCAAAATATTCTGACGTTCCAAAGAAGAAAGGTGGGGTTAATACTACTTCTAAAATTTCTAAGAAGTATACTCAATTACATTGTGGAATTATTATGTTGATATTCACTCCAAGGACAAGTGTTGTAAGTTACATCCATAATTGCATTCATTTAAAAACAAGAAGAAAAATGCCATGGCATCTCTTTAATGAGAAGATATTCATTATAACATTGATGTTGATGATAAATTATGTTGTACATTTATTAATAAAAAGGTATTATTAGATATTCATCATGCTCAACACAAAGGCAAACCTTTTAAACTCTTCCATATTAAAGTTCAAATTAATGTCATCAAAGTTTGAATGATCTTTTTTATTCTTGATTTCAATCAAATTTAATTAGCAAAGAGATGGTACAAACACTTGGGTTGGAAGTATATGATCACTATAATCCTTATGCAATAGAATGGGTGAAAAAATTATTATAGATAAGGGTCTACAAACAATGCAAAATCAATTTTGTAATAAATAAATATTTCATTGATTAAGTTATTGTGGATGTTATACTTGTTGAGATTTGTGGAAGAGTTTTTGGTTGCCCTTATATGTATGTAAGAGATGATATTTTTAGGCCTTATAATCATCACAATTTTGTTAATTATGTAAAAATACACACCGTTCACTATTATAAAGGAAAATATAAAATCTCTTTTATGAGTTCCACCTAAGGTAACTGGTTGCTTAATGCTAGTGGGAAGTTTTTTCCCTTATTTTTAAAGATAAGAAAGAATGTAAGGATACTCATAGTAGGTATAATAAAAAATATAATGAGGCTTATTTTTTTTCATGATGTAAACTTTCAAATATGGGTCTTCCTCAACAAGGAAGTGAGCCACACAAAGGGGCATGAAAGGGTGGACACAATAGTTCTCAAGGCTGATAATTTATTTTAGCATATACAACTCAAATTTTAAGAGAGGGCCAAGAAGTGGGGAAGTAAATTTCATCATTATATAATTTCTTAAGCTTTTAAAAACTTAAATACTCAAATTTAGGAGTATGATCCAAATTTGGATCCTTGTATACTAAGTCATGTGTACAAAGTTGTTGTTATGCCCAATTATACATAAGTTATGTTATTATTACACTATTTTAAGACTTTTAATTTACTCAAAATATAAATATCATACATGCTTTTGAGGAAAATCAATATGAGGGTGATCTAGATATATTCATAGTGAGGAGTCAATAAGTTACATGTTCTTGGGAAAAGACTATTTTATGTTGTAGGGGTTAAAATAGTATTTTATTTGTATCAAAGTTATATTTTGATTCCATATTTGAGTTTCTCTCTATAAAATAGACAAGCTAAAAAAATGACACTTAATTTTGAGGTCGTATGTAAAAGTTATGACTTATATAACTCAAATTACTCTAAGTTTTAGGATCTCTCAAGAGCCAACTATTCAAATTCAAAACTAGGACTATTAAACTCTAGAGTTGGCTATGACCATGTGAATTTGAATCATTTTTGGATGTATTAACTTTTTTGTGTTTTGTTTCAATTTTTTGGGGGTTTATAAGCATGGAAGAGGATAAATAAAAACCTATCAATGAAAAAACAATAGGAAGAAGGGAGATAAAGGGAAGTTGGATTCATATCTTTTCATTATTAAGTTAAGTCTTGGTTCTCAATTTATTATTTATATTATTTTTAGATGATTGGATTAGGTGTTTAATGTATTGAAGTGTCTTGAAAGTGTAGAGCATTTGTATATGAGTGATGGATAGAGGATTATTAAATATTTTGTCTGTAAAGGCCATTATTGGTAGTAAGCTTGTATACTTATTATAGAACATAGTAAAAGGGGAGTGAAATTTTCCTCACCCACTATAATTTTTACCACCTTGGAATTTCTCTAGGATAAAATTGTTTAAATTGTTATTTTCTCATTCCTTTATTTCATGTTCATGTTTAACAAGTTGTACATTCAATTATTTATACTTGTATATTTATATTTTGGCATATTTAACATCATACAAAAATCATAAATCTAATTGTTAATCAACTAACTATTTAACATACATATTGGTGAATCTTAGAGTGGAATATCTATTCAGATTATGGACTAAAATAAGAATGTTATCTACCGATATGCAAAACACATACACCAGTAAAAATGTTTAGCTAATATATTCAATTTTTAAAAAGATAACTTCCTAGATTGTACTATTATTTCAATTTTATAATTTATAAAAACTACACATTAAAACCATATAATTATCTTTAATGTTAGTAATATAATTCAATTCAAGTTGTAATTTGCATGCTTATTACATTTAAACATCCACTGTTAGCACATAGGACAATAGAAATATTTAGGAGTACCAATTTTATTTGAGCGATGAAAAATCACATTAACTAGAGTTTGCCCAAGGTTGTTTTGAGATGTTTTATATAAATATGTTTTCAAGAGAAATTGTATTCAATATACGTTGCATTTGATCATAAATTATGTGGGATAATTTAATAATTCTCAAATGTTTATCTCATTAAGAAAAATACATGAGAAGAATGGGGTTCAACATTTTTGGAGTTTATTTGAGGTTGGGCATGATAAGGAGGAACATGATGGTGTAGGTGAATGTGTTAAAAGAGCCCTTAAAAAATAGTGGGGAAATTAAAAGGATGTTGTTGATTTGATGGATGCTGCAAATATTGTGACTTGGTGTAATGAAAAATATTCTCATGGATTAGATGAATATTATCACATGAAAATATTATTTTGGTTCATGGTGGAATAAAATAAGGAAATGCATGAATATTTTAGTATATTACTAAGATTGACTGATTTCACTAAGTTCAAATCTAAAATTATAGTTAATGGAATATCTATAATAGAATTATGTCATGCTTATATTTGGGCTATATGGAATTTAATTAGAATGAATGTGAGTCAAAATAATGGGTTGCCAAACTATATTTTAGACCAAAAATACCTATGGAGACTAATGATTCATTCCAACCACCAGAGGATCATGAAATGGAATCAATAGTTAAGTTTGACCACATATTAAAACTTGTGAAACTAGGTACAAATTATGTATTATGTAAATTTAGCCTTAAAAATTAGTGATATTTTAATTTTTTCCTACATCTCCTTAAAAATTGATTATAATTTAAATATGGGATAATTTTTTATAGTAATTTCAACTAAGGATAATGATGAAAGAATGGACTACTACGTGTCTCATTTTATAGAGGCAAAAAAAATAACCACAAATATCATAGATGAATAAGATCTAGTTTATCCCAATGTATCTGTGGTGGTTAAAATAACTTAGATTCTTAGATAATTTCATAAAAAAATAAAGAAATGGTTATTTTAGGACTTTGTAATGAATAAGGTGGTACTTCATTATTCAAATTTAGTTATCACTAAAAATGTTCAAATTATCAAATTTTATCAAAATCCTCACATTAAAAGTTTGTGGAAAGTTCATGAATCTAAGCATGAAACAATTCATGAAACACTTATAAAAATGAATTGATCTTGAAGGTACATTGGATTAACTTTGTAAATTTAGTATTCATTGAAACTTACATTTTAAATTACTAAAATTTGACTTATTTGATTTTATATTTTTATTTAGACTTATTTTTCATTGTGTTTGTTTTTATTTGAAATTATTACTAACAAATTTATGTAGGTTAATGGTAGCAGATGATCTTACACATTCATGTGGTTGGTGTTGTGAGTAGAGAAAATTATCTTCTTAAAATAAATATAATTATAAAACATTGTACATTTGGAGTAGATAAGTTTATTCCTTATCACAAGTGGGAGAAAATCCTCCTTGGAGTACTCAAAATAATCACCCATTCAATTGTATGATCTAACAGTTCATCTCTATCCTCACAGTTATTCTCCATTACCCACCAAAATTTTGTTCTATTTTTACCCTTAAGGACATGAATATTATCTTAAGGGATGCATCCAACCACCAAAAAATTAAAAATCTAGGTCCTGAAGGAGCATTGATAGAGTTCATTCTTGCATTTATATGTCCATATAAATGTTTTTATGAACATGGTTTGTCAATTGGGTTAGCAAGTAAAAACATATGCATCTTATAGTCTAATTTTTGGTCCCTAAAATGAGATTTGGATATGATAAAAAATGTTTCATCATGTCTCTCTAATCATTAGTGGTAGAGAATCCTTATAAGGGTGCTTATATGACTCACCCATGTAACTTTAGGAGCTGACAATTTATTTCTAACCCTCACAATTCTATTTTAATTCCCACCCAAAGTTCACATCATCTTTACCCTTAAGCATGGAAGTATTTTATTAAGGGATGCATATGACACCATAAAATTTTTAAATTTATGTCTTAATAGAGCATATACATATTTAATTTCAATGTTTATGCATTCATCTATATGTGTGTGCAAATATGGTTCATCACTTAGGCTAAGGAGTCAAAATATACACATCTTACTAACTAAATGTTGGTACTTTAAAGTGAGATTTGGATATGATATAAAACATGAAATTGAGTCTCCCTAATCTTGAGAGGTGATAATCCTACTATGAATTTTCAAAGGACTCACTCATGCAACTATAAGAGCTAAAAGTTCATCTATACCACTCATGATTCTCCTAAAATGCATGTGCAAATTTTATTTCTTATTCCTAGTTAGAAAATTGAAGATCATATTAAGGGATGCAACTATCTATGTGAAAATTTAGACTTAAGGAATAAAATAAGCACAGATGAAGGTGATTCCTAATTTATATACCCATCTATATGTGTCTGTGAGGATAGTTCATCGATTGGGTTAATGAATCAAACTATATGCATCCTACTAACCAAATTTTGGTCCCTAAAGTGATATTTATTTGTGAGATAAAATGTGTTTTTTTGTCTCATTCATCATGAATGGAATATAATACTCCTAAACGTGTTTATAGGGCTCACATATGAGACTATAGGAGTTGAGTTTTCATCTCTACCACTCATTGTTCTCTTGAAATACATGCAAAAACTTTGTTATATTTTACCACATAGGGAGGAGAATATTCTCTTAATAGATTCATATAAACATATTAACTTATGACTCTAGGAGGTGATGGATCCAATATAAATGTCATTATTATAGTTATATTCCCATCTAGATGTGTCCATGAAGATGGTTTATCGATTTGGATAGTGAGTTAGAGCAAATGTTTCCTATTGACCAAATTTTGCTTCCTAAAGTGAGATTTGTATGTAATAGAAAATATGACATTATGTCTCCCTCATTGTAATTGTAAATTAATCCTCCTAAGGGTGATTATATGACTCTGGCATGTAACTATACGAGATGACAGTTCATCTCTACCACTCATAGTTCTCATGAAATGCATGCATAAAGTTTATTTTATTTTATCACTTAGAGACAAAATGATTACCTTAAGGGATGTGTTTATCCTCATGTGAATTTCATCTATGAGATGTTATAGATCATGGATGTAGGTCATTCATGTGTTTATATGCCCACATAAACATGTTCACAAAGAAAATTTATCAATTAGGCTAGTGATTCAAAAGATACACATCCTACTGACCAAATTTTGGTCCCTAAAGAGAGATTTGGTTGTAATAGAAAATGTGCATCTATGTGTCCATCATCATTAGTGTTCTATAATCCTTATCTAGGTGTGTAAATGAATCAATCATATAACTTTAGAATTTGATAGTTCATTTTTGCCACTTATAATTATCTTAAGACCCATGTGAAAATTTTATTATATGTTCCAACTTAGGGATGAGAAGATATATTATGGGATTCATATAGATGTGTGTAATTTTAAAATTCATGATGTTATAAAACCAATAAAAATATCACTATTGCATTTATACACCCATCTATACATGTTAGCAAAGATGGTTCATTGATTGGGCTAGTGATTCAATAGATACACATCATACTAACCAACATTTGGTCCCTACAGAAAGATTATTCTATGATATAAAACATGCCACCATTCCCCCTCATCAAGAGTGTAAAATAATCTTACTAGTGGTTCTCATAGGATTCACACATCTAGCTATAGGATCTGATAGTTCATCTCTACCCATCATGGTTCTAATATAATGTCCACCTAAAGTTCATTCCATTTTACCCTTAGGGATGAGAATATTCTCTTACGGGATGTTTCTGTCCATGTGAAAATTTAACTATTGGATGTGATGGATCATAAACATATCTCATTCCTAATTTCATAAACACATATATATGTTTCCATGAATATGGTTCATTGATTTGGATAGCAAGTCAATAAATACACATCCTGCTGGCCAAATTTTGGTACCTAAAGAGATATTTATATGTGAGATAAAATTTTAAGATATGTATCCTTCATCATGAGTGGTATATAATTATCTTATGGGTGCTTATATTACTTACCCATGAAAATGCATGAGATGAAAGTTCATCTCTACCACTCACATTTTTCATAAAAAGCCATGTGCAAAGTTCATTTTATTTTTCCACATAGGGATGAAAATATTATTTATGAGGATGTGTCTAACCAAATTAAAATATATAATCCTTAAGGTGATGAAAAATGGATGGAGTTCATTCATACATTTACATGCCCATATGTATGTGTATGTACATAGATAATTCACTAATTGAGATAACAATTTAAGAGATATGCATCCCACTCACCAAGATGTTGTCCCTAATGTGAGATTTATATATGAGATAAAATATTTCACCATATCTCCCTTATCATGATTTGGATATATTATTCTAGGGTATACTTAAATAACTTAGTCATGATACTTTAGGATCTGATGGTTAATCTCTACCCCTCATAGTTATCTTGCAATGCCTATCAAAAGTTAATTTCATTTTTCCCCTTAGGGATGAGTAGAGTATATTAAGAGATGCATTTGGATACATGAAAATTTATAGTCTAGGAGGAGAAAAATAAAATAATTAGGACATTCCTACATTTATATGTCCATCTATACATGTCTGTGTAGACTATTCTTTTATTGAGAAAGTAAGTCAAAAGATATATTTCTTGTTGACTAAATTTTCCTCCCTAAAGTAATATTTGGATATGAGAGAAAACATGCTTCCATGTATCCATAATTTTAAATGACATAAAATATTCCTAGGGGTGCTCATAAGACTTTCCCATGATGTTTTAGAAGCTGATGGTTCAATTTTATTGCTCACAACGTTTCTAAAACATATTCATAAAGTTGATTATGTTTTTGGGATGCCTCTAGTTTCATACAACTTTCAACTTTGAGAGGAGATAGAATGTAGACATAGGTCATTATTATGTTTATACACCCATCTAGATTCATATATGGATATGGTTCATCAATTATGATATTGATTCAAGATATATTTAACCTACTAGTAGACTTTTGGTCTTTAAAGAGAGAATTAGTTGTGAGAGAAAATGTAACACCATTTCTCCCTCATCTTGAGTGTCATAAAATCCTAGGTGAGGTGCTTAGATGATTGACACATGCATATTTATAATCTAATGATTAATCTCTACCCATAAATTTTTTTATGAAATATCTTCCCAAATTTCATTATATGTTTCCCTTAGAGATGATAATATTCTCTTAAATTATGTGTCTAGACACATTCGTAAGGACAATTCATCGATTGGGATAGGGAGCCAAGAGATACACAAAATAGTGACCAAATTTTGGTTACTAAAGAGATATTTAGCTCTAGGAGTAAACATGTCACCATTTTCCCCTCATTTTGAGTGTCAAATAACCCTTTGGGATATGATTAGATGACTCACCTATGAAATTTTAGGAGACAACAGTTCATCTCTACCACTCACGGTTCTCTTACAACTCCCACCTAATTTTTTTTATATTTTTCCACTTAGGGATGAGGATATTATTCTATAATATTCATATAAAGGTGTGAAAATTTCAAATCTAAGACCTGAAAATGTGCATAAAATTTCATTCTTACATTTATCACCCATCTAAACACATTTAAGGAGACAATTCATCAATTGGAATAGCGATGCAATAGATACACAACTTACTAACAATAATTTGGTCCCTAAAGATAAATTTTTTTGGGATATAAAAATTTACCATTATATCTCATCCCAAGTGGAAAAAAAATCATTTGGGGAGTTCTTAGGTGACTCACCTACGTAATTATAAAATTTGATGGTTCAACGCTACCCCTTATAGTTCTCCTACTATGCCCAATAAGAGTTCATTACTTTTCCCCTTTAGGGATGATAATAATATATTAAGGTATGTGCCTATAAATTTTGACTTGAGTGCCTAACAAATCATGAAATAAGGATATTCTAGTACCTTTATACCCATCTAGATGAGTTCATAGACACTGTTCATTAATTGGGTTAGTGGTCCAGGAGATACACAACACATTAACCAAATTTTGGTGTCTAAGGTGAGATTTGGATAAGAAATAAAATGCGCTAACCTTTTTCCCTTATCTTGAGTGGAACATAATCCTCTATGATATGCTTAGATAACTCATCTTTTCAAATTAAGGAGTTGATAGTTCATAGCTACTCCTCATAGTTCTTCTATAATACCCTCCAAAAGTTTTTTAATATTTTACCCTTTAGGGATGAGAATATTATATTAAGGGATGTGTCTAGTTGCCTTAAACATTGTACTCTAGGACATGAAATTTCATGTATGAATGTTATTCTAACATTAGTATTCCCATCTAGATGCATTCACAAAGATGTTTTGTCCTGATTTTGGTCCCTAAAGATAGATTTGATTGTGAGAGAAAACATCCCATTATATCTCTCTTATCATGAGTGGCACAAAATCCTCTGAGGGTGCTCACACAACTTTCCCATGAAACCATAGGTGCTTATGATTCATCTCTACCTCTCATGGTTCTCATGGAACCCTCTCCAAAATTTATTTATGTTTTATCCCTTGGAGATAATAATATTATCTTAATGGACGTGTCTAACTACCTATAAATTTTGATCCTATTTCTTAATAGAGTACAAAAAAAGGCTATTCCAACATTTATACAACCATATGGACACATTCATAGAGATGGTTTATTGATCGGGATAGTGATTCAAGAGATACATAACCCTATGACTAACTTTTGGTTCCTAAAGTGATATTTGGTTATGAGATAATATGTGTTTCCATTTATCACTCATATTGAATGGAAAAAATCCTCTTAAGGGTGATTAAATGACTTGCCTATGCAATTAAAAGAGCTAAAGGCTATTATCTACCCATCATGGTTCTCTTGCATGCCTTTCTCACTTTCTTTATGTTATTCCCATTTAGGTTGAGAAGATTATCTTAAAAGATGCATCCATATACTTATAAATTTCAAATTATAAGCTTAACAAAGTATAGATAGAGGATGTTCTAGTGTTTATACACCCATCTAGACATGTCCATATAGACAATCCATCAACTGGTCTATCAAGACAATAAATACATAACCCACTAACCAAATTATGGTCCTTACTGAGAGATTTGGCTATGAGATAAAATGTTCCACCATTTATACCATGTATCGAGTAGCACATCCTATAATGGGTGCTTAGATGACTCACCCATGAATTTATTAGAGTTAAAGGTTAGCTCTATCCATCATGGTTATTCTGTAATGCCCACCTAAATTTATTTATGTTTTTCCACTTAGAGATGATAATTTTATCTTAAGGGATATGTTTAGACATGTGTATATTTTGAATCTAGGGCCTAAAAAAGCATGGATAGATGTCATTATTACATTTTCATTCCCATTTAGACTCATCCATAAAGATGATTCATTGATTAGTATAGAAAACCAACAGATACACAACCTAATGTCAAAATTGTGGTCCCTAAATAGAGATTTGGCTATAAGATAAAATGTTTTATTATTTTTCCCTTGTCTTGAGTGGAAAAAAATACTACATTGGGTGTTTAGAAAACTCACCCTTGTAACTAGAAGAGCTCATGGTTCATCTCTACCCATCATGGTTCTCCTACAATTCTTGACTAAAGTTAATTATGTTTTCCCCCTTAGGGATGAAAATATTATATTAAGGGATGAGTCTAGATACCTATAAATTTAGACTCCAAGGCCTAATAAAGCATGGATGAAGGCTATTCTAATGTTTATATGCCCATCTGGATGCATCTATTGAGAAGATTCATTGATTGGGCTAGTTATTCAATATATATGTGTCCTAATGACTAACTTTTGTTCCTTAATGAGACATTTTACTATGAAATAAAATGTGCCACCATTTATTCCTCATATTGAGTGGAAAAAATCATATAGAGGGTGATAAATTGAATTGATCATGTAATTTTAGGATTTGATGGTTCATCTATACCCCTCATGGATATCTTAGAATGCCCAGCCAAAAATTGTTATATTTTTACACATAATTAAGAGATGATTATCTTAAGGTATGAGTTTAGATTCCTATAAATTTTGACTTCATGGACTAATTGATCATGGATGGAGATTGTTCCAATATTTAAACATCCATATAAATTCTTCTATAGAGAGGTTTCACCAATTGGGATAGTGATTCAAGAGACATATGACCTACTAACCAATATGTGGTACCTAATGAGAGTTTTTATATTATATAAAACATGTTTCCATTTTTCCCTCATACTAAGTAGCACAATATCCTTTAAGGGGTGCTCATATGACTCACCTATGAACCTATAGGATTTCATGGTTTGTTTCTACCACTAATAGTTATTTTCAATGTCTGGCCAAAGTTCATTTTATTTTTGCACTTAGGGACAATAAAAGTTTCTTAAGAGATACATTTGGCCAAATGTAACTTTCAGCTTTGGTGTCTAAAGGAATGTAGACAAAGGATATTATAATGTTATACACCCATCTAAATATATCCATAGACATGGTTCATTGATTGGGATACAAAATCAAGATATACATGACCTAATAACCAATGTTTGGTCCCTAATAAGATATTTGGATAAGAGATAAAAGGTTCCAACATTTATCCCTCATCATGAGTGGCACATAATCCTCATGGGGTGCTCATATGAATTTTCCATGTAATTTTAATAGCTAAATATTCATCTCTACCCTTCATGGTTATCCTTTAATTCCCTCCCAAATTTCAATCCATTTTTACACTTAGGGAAAAGAATATTATTTTAAGGGATGCATTTAGCTGCCTATAAATTTTGACTCTAGGATGAAATAGAGCATGTATAGAGGCCATTCATGTGCCTATAACCTAATCCAAATTAATATTAAAAGATACTTCATTGATTGTGATAGAGAATCAATATAAAAATGAGCTACTAACCAAAATTTTATACCTGAAGATATTTTTGACTATGCCAAAAATGTTATACCATTTATCCCTCATCTCAAGTGGCATATAATCCTCTATAGGGTGCTTAAATGACTCACCCATTAAAATTAATAGGTATTTATTTGTATCTATCCTTAATAGTTATATTGAAACTCCCACAAAAGTTTCATTATGTTTTCCCCTTAGTTAAAATAATATTCTATTAAAAAATGCAATTCAATTGCATCCATGGAGAAGGTTTGTCGATTGGGATAGTGAGCCAAGATATACATGACTTACTAACTAAATTTTAGTCCCTAAAGAAATATTTATCTATAAAATAAAAAAATTCACCATTTATACCTCATATTAAGTGTCATATAATATTCCATGGGATGCTTAGATGACTAGCACATATAGTTGTAGGATCTACAACAGTTCATCTCTATAGCTCATGGCTCTCCTACAATGCCCACCCAAAGTTCTTTATATTTTTTAGCTTTAGGGATGATATTATTATCTTAATAGATGCATTTATAAGTGTGAAAATTATAATTTTAGGCATATAGGAGCATGGATGGAGGTCATTTTTGCATTTATATACCCATCTAGATGTGTTTGTAGAGATAGTTCGTTGATTGGGCTAGAGATTCAAGAGATATGCAATCTACTAGCAAAATTTTGGTCCCTAGAGAGATATTTGTATATGAGAGAAAAAATCCACAATTTATCCCTCATCCCATGTGACATAAAATCCTCTATGGGTTCTTAAATGATTAGCCCATGAAACTATAGGAGTTGATGATTTATCTCTACCCCTCATTGTTTCCATGTAACCCCCATTAAAAGTTTGTTATGTTATTCCCCTTAGGGGAAAGAATATTATCTTAATGAATGCATATAGATGATTACACATTTAAATTATAGGGATATATAGAGATTAAAAATAATCTATTCAAGTATTTATATGCCAATCAAAATGTATTTGCTAAGATGGTTCTTTGATTGGGCTAATGAGCTAAGAGATATGTGACTCACTGAATAAATTTTGGTCCCTAAAGAGAGATTTGGATGTGATATAAAATGTGTCATGATTTATTCCTCATCCTAAGTGGTATAAAATCCTCCATGGGGTGATTAGATGACTCACTTGTGCAAATACAAATTTTATGGGTTCATCTCTACCCCTCATGATTCTCCTCTTGGGGATGAGAATATTATCTTTAAAAATTCTTTTGCCTACCTATAAATTTCAACTTTGGGTCTTGATGGAGTGTGGATAAACGTTATTCCAATGTTTATATACCCATTTGGATGTCCATAGAGTTGGTTTTCTAATTTGGATAGTGAGCCAAGAGATACAAGACCACTAATGAAATTTCGATCCTTAAATAGTTTTGAATATGGGATAAAATGTGCCACCATGTCTAATTAATATTGAGAATCATATAATCCTATAATGAGTAATCATAAAATGTGTTCATGAAACTATAGGAGCTGATGGTTCATCTCTACCTCTCATTATTTTCTTGAAATTCCCACCCAAAGATAATTATGTTTTTCCCTTATGGGAGAGAATATTATCTTAAGGGACACATTTTATCTCTTGTAAATTTTGAATCTAGGGCTTGAAGAAGCACAAAAAAAGGTTATTATATCATATATACACCCATTTAGAGACATTTGTGGAGATAGTTCATTGTTTAGACTAGAAATTCAAGAGATACATGGCCCACTAACCAATTTTTGGTCCCTAATGGGAGATTTGGATATGATATAAAATGTTTATCTATTTATACATCATCTAGAGTGGAAAAAATTCCTCTAGGGGGTCCTTATATGAATCACCTTTGAAATTCTAGGATTTGACATCTCATCTCTACCCTTAGTGGTTATCTTCAAATGACTGCCCAAATTTTGTTATGTTTTCCCCCTTAGGGATGAGAATATTATCTTAAGGGATGTGTTTGACCTCCTAAAAATTTTAAATCTAAGGCATGACATGTCATGAATGGAGGCTATTCCAAAATTTATACACTCATCATGATGCTTTTGCAAAGATGATTCATTGATTTAGATAGTGGGTCAAGAGATAACTCACCCATTAATAATTTTGGTCAATAATGAGAGATTAGGATATGATAGAAAATGTTCCTCTATTTCTTCCTCATCCTGAGTACAATAAAATCCCCCTAGCTCAGATGACTCACCCATGTAACTATAGGAGTTGATGCTTTATTGTTAACACTCATGGTTATCCTACAATGTTTGCCCAAATTATTTACCATTTTGACATTTAGGTATGAGATGATTTTATTTATGGATACACCTAGACACTTTAAACTTTCAACCTTAGGGCTTGAAAAAGGGAAGGGATGCCATTCTAGTCTTTATATGCCCATTTAGACATGTATACAAAGATAATTTAGTGATTGAGATAGTGATCTAAGTGATATATGATCTATTAAAAATATTTTGTCCTTAAAGAGAAATTTGGCTATGAGATAAAATGGGTTTCCATTTATTCCATGTCTTAAGTGGCGCATAATCCTCTAGGGGTACTATGATGACTTTCCCATGCAACTATAGGAGCTAAAACATTATCTCTATCCCTTAGGGTTATTTTGGAATGCCTACCCAAAGCTTATGTTTATAACCTTAGGGATGAGAATATTCTCTTAAGGGATGGATTCGACCACTTAAAAATGTATACTTTCAAAAATAAGTAGTATGAACAAAGGATATTCTAACATTTATTTTCCCATCTAGATGCTTCTAAAAATATGGTTCATCTATTGTGCTAGTGATTATTTTAATACATGAACCATTAACCAATTTGAGATCCATAATTATAGATTGGGATATGAGATAAAATGTTTTGTTATTTTTCCTTCATCATGAATGGCATATAATCATCTAAGGGGTGATCAGATGACTTTCTAGTGTGCAAGTTCATCACTACCACTCAAGTTTATCTTGTAATGTTTACCCAAATTTTGTTCCATTTTAACACTTAGGAAAAAAATATTCTCTTTAAGGATGCAATCAAATACATGTAAATTTTGACTATAGGGCCCGATGAAGTGTAGATGAAGGCCATTCTAGTGTTTATACATCCATCTAGATGCATCCATAGAGATGGTTCATCAATTGGGTTAACAATTCAAGAGGTGCATGACCCATTAACTAATGTTTTTCCCTAATGAGAGATATGGTTATGAGATAAAATATTTTTCCATTTCTCCCTTATCCCTAGTGGCATATAATCCTCCAAGAAGTGATTAGATAACTTTCCCATGAAACTATAAGAGCTAATGATTCATCTCTACCCCTCATGATTATTATACAATGCCTACCCAAATTTCACCCTATTTTTTCACTTAAGTACAATAATATTATCTTAATTGATATTTTTAACCACAAACAACTTTTAACTCTAGGAGGTGATAAAGTGAAAACACATGTTTGTCCATTTTTAATACACCTATTTGAACATGTCTGCAAAAATGATTCATCGATTGGGATAGAGATCCAATAGATACATGACCTAATAAAAAATATCTAAATAGATATTTCTATGGGAGATAAAATGTGACACTATTTCTCCCTCATCCTAAGTGGCACATAATCTTCAAGGGGATACTTAGATGACTCACCCATACAACTGTAAGAGCTAATAATTAATCTATACCACTCATGGTTTTCTTGAAAAACTCTCCAAAACTTAGTTATGTTTTTATCATTATGGATGATAATATTCTCTTAATGGATGTATCCAAACATGTCCATGGAGATGGTTCATCAATTAGGCTAGCGAGCTAGGAGATACATGACCTAATAACCAAATTTTGGCCTCTAAAGAGAAATTTCTCTATGAGATATTTTTTTTGTCTTTCTCCCTCATATAATATAAAAAAGAATCTTATAAGGATGCTTATATGACTCTCAATTGAAAATATATGAGATGATGGATCATTTATACCCTCATGATTCAACTAAAATGATCACCTAAAGTCTGTTATGTTTCCCCTTAGGGATATGAAGATTTTATTAATGGATGCATCAAATAGTGTGAAACATTTCACTTTGGGGCCTAATAAAGTGTAGATAGAGGTTATTATTATGTTTATACACACATCCATATGTGTCTATAAAGACTTTTCATTGATTGGGTTATCAATCCAATAGATATGCAACCTACTGACCAATTTTTGGTCAATAAATATATATTTGGATATGTGATAAACTATTATATTATTTCTCCCTCATCCTAAGTGGCACAAAATAATTTGAGGGGTGATTATAAAAATCACCTATGTAATTGTAGGAGTTTATGGTTTGTCTCTACCCCTTATTATTCTCTAGTATCATCTACCCAAAGTGTGTTAGTTTTTTTCCCTTAGGAATGAGAATATTCTCTTAAGGGATGCACCTATTCACCTAAAATTTTCATCTTTGGGGCCTGATGGAATGTGACTATAGTATTTATATGCCCATCTAGATGTGTTTTTGGTGATAATTCATTTCTTTATCAAGCGAGACAAGATATACACAACCCACTGACCAAGTTTTGGTCCTTATAGAGAGATTTAGATATGAGACAAAATGTGTTTCCATTTCTCCCTCATCTTGAATTGCATAGAATATTATAAGTGTGCTTATAAAACTCACCTAAATTTTTTAAAGAGATGATAATATTCAATGCTCACCTAATGTTTATTATGTTTTTCCCCTCAAGGATGAGAATATTCTCTTAAGTGATGTGTATAGTTTCCTAAAAATTTATACTATGGGACCTAAATTATAATATAAAAATACTATTATAGGGTTCATACACCCATCTATATGTTTCTATGGAGATGGTTCATCGATTGCATTAGCGAGCCAAAAGATGCATGACCCACTTATCAAATTTTGATCCTTAAAGAGATATTTGGTTAAGAGATAAAATGTGCTACCATCTCTCCCTCATCTTTAGAAGCATAAAATAATTTATGGGTATTGATATGACTCACTCTTGAAACTATAGGAACCAATGATTCATCACTACCCCTCATGGTTTGTTTGTAATTCTCACCCAAATTTAATTATGTTTTTCCACTTATTGATGAGAAGATTATCTTAAGGGATGCATTAGATAACCTATGAATTTTGACTCCAGGTACCAATAGATTATATTTGGAGGCTATTACAACATTTATACACCCATCTAAATGTGTTCATAAAGATGGTTCATTGATTAGTCTAGTGAGTCAATAGATATTGGAACCAATTACCAAATTTTTTTCCCTAATGAGATATTTGGTTGTGAGTGAAAATGTGATGTCATTTATACCTCAGCCTAAGGGGTATAAAATCCTCTATGTGTGCTAAGATAACTCAACCATACAATTGTAAAAGTTGATCGATCATTTCTACCTATCATGATTATCCTTTAATGCCTACCATAAGTTTATTATATTTTTCCCTTAGGGATGAGAATATTCTCTTAAGATATGTGTTCAACTACTTATAAATTTCATATTTGGGTGTTGATGAAGCATGGACATAGTCTATTTAAATTTTTATACACCCATATATACATGTCTACAATAATGGTTCATTGATTAGTCTAGCGAGTCAAAAGATATGGGACTCGATGACCAACTTTTGGTCACTAATGATAGATTTGGATATGATAAAAAATGTGTTTCCATTTCATCCTCATATTGAGTGGAGAAAAATCCCTTGAGGGGTGCTTAGAAAAATTAACCATGCAACTATAAGAGTTGAGTGTTCATCCGTACCTTTCATGGTTCTCTTATAACACCCTCTAAAATTTAGTTATATTTTTCTCTATAGGATGAGAATATTATCTTAAGGGATGTGTCCAACCATGTGCAAATTTCAAATTTGGGACTTGATAGAGCATGGACAAAGGTCATTTATGTTTTTATATGCCCATATAGATGTGTCCATAAAGATGGTTCATTAAGTTGGCTAGTGATCCAAGAGATACATGACCTACTAACCAGCTTTTATTCCCTAAAGAGAGATTTAAATGCAATAAAAAATGTGCCACCATTTTTCCCTTAACCTGAGTGGCATAGAATCCTTTAGGGGGTGGTTAGATGACTCACACATAAAAATATAGGAGATGATAATTTATATCAACCCTTCACAGTTCTCTTACAAGGCCCACTCAAATTTCATTATGTTTTTCCCCTTAGCGGCAAGAATATTCTCTAAATGGATGCATCTAGCCACCTATAACTTTTAAATCTGAGGCTCGATGGAACATGGATGAAGGTTATTCCTGCATTTATACATGCATCTAGATGTATTCACAAATATAATTTATAAGTTGGGTATGTTGAGGTATAGTGTGAAACATTATTAATTACTGTAATGTAAATTATTACATGAGTAATAATTTACTAATAGGTATAGTTTGTTATTGGTTTGATAAAATATATTGTTAATAGTAAACATTATATTTGATTAATATTTAGGAGATTGGGAATGTCATAGGTGAGATATTGGTGGGATATTAAAATCCCAAATAATAGGTATTAATGTCTTATATATATGTAAGAGTGTTTGAATGAAATTAATATAGCATAAATAATATAGAGTGTGAAACTATTATCATTTTTATTATCTATGAATTTGACTCTCTATGTAACTCTATTTATACCAATATCTAGTATTAGAGAAGTATTTTGATTTTTAGAATGGAAGATTAATAAGTTTTGTTAGGGGTAGTAGTCATTTTCATATCCCCTTTGGATGATATATCATAATATGTTATTTTATTCCATCATGTTTTGATACCATTCATAACATTTTGGTGCAAGATGTAAGTGGGCACATTCAAGATCCTGAGAAGGAAAAAATTGCATTTATGACACCTCAATTGTGCATTCATTCTATCTATTTACAGGTTTGTATTGAATTTATTATGAGTTTAATGTTAGAAACAATGTCTATTCTCATTATTGAGTACCTACTATTTTTTGGCTATGTATATTGATGCCAATCTATTGTTTGTTCTTATTCAATATTTTGTTATTTTATCTACAATTTTCATACACTTTCAATGTGATCGAATTTGATCTACAATGAGCTAGTGGGATGTTGGGGGCTTCTTGAGGTAGTCAAAATTCATTACCTGAATAGGTCTCATTTTTACTTCACCATCCATGTTGTGTAGTCTGACCACCTTTTTCATCAAAACTAGTCATGATTTTCATATCACGCTTATAAGATTTGATACGAAGTCATACCATCTTCCTCAGTCTCTATTCAACATTGATATTTTTTTATACTAACAAATCTCAATCCTTGAAATTCATTAGACCTTGACTGACACCATGTCATTAATGTTATGCATTGGATCAACTCATCACTTCTTTGTGTCTCTGATCGATATCCTTGAAAAACTCAACCTAAGTGGATTGTTTTCATTTTTTTTCAAACAACTTTGATGTAGCTACTAGTCTATCTACTGTGAAATCAATTATGGCATCCATTATTTTGTCCATCAAAGAAAGTCATGTAGTTTCCTTTAAGATTGCCAACATGTTCTCATAAATAAAATATCTATCTTTAACTATAGGTATGCTATAAATAAGCATAATCTTTATTATGTTTTTTAGTCAGTTGGTTTGTTTTTTAGTTTGTTTGAAATTATCTAGGGTTAGTAAAAATTTCATAGTTTTTTATTTCAGTCATTAATTTTTAGGTGGTATTTAATTAGTTTCAATATTAAATTTTTTGTTAATTATAGGTTTTATCAATCAAGCTTATAAAATTCAAAAGTGTCTTTTTAAGTTAGGTCAATTTTTTTTGTCAAAGTCAAAAGTTATGATTTAAAAATTGATGTCCAATTTTATGTTGTTTTTTATTTTTTATTTATATTATTTGATAAATTTTTAAATATAGTATTTTTCTATATTAAAATTGATGTTTAGATTTGAGTTATTTTTTCAAATGTTTATTTACAAAGCTATTGTTATAACTATAAAAATAAAAATAAAAACCTCACAAATGCATTTTTGCTTATACATGATGTATGGATTATGAGAGGAGTTTCTCCTCATCTGAGTTTTATCAACACATATGATTAGTGATAAATAATCAACTGGAGGAAGGAGGAAACATAGGTTGAAGGTTCTAGATCCTCTCATTAGTTCCCAATGATGGGGCCCAAATGTTTTGGTGACATTTTATGTGGTGTAATTTTCTTGTTGTGTGTTTGAATAAGAATAGAAGGACATTCTTGTTCACATGTGTGGTGTGTTTTTTTTATTTCTTCATTGTGGTTTGCTCTATGCCAAATTGGCTAATACCAAGGATAATTCTTTAGTGGTAGTGAAAACCATCTATGTTGTTTTTATTTGGGTGGTAATAGACATTAACAAAGGCTGCATAAGATGATAATGAGGATTTGTTCCTCAAGATATTTTCATTTTTTGAGTTGTGTGTTTTTTTCATTCCCCTACTTGTTTGGAACACCTCTAATATGTGGAGAAAAGGGAGAGTGTAGATATAATGGAATGTGGTGATAGTTGTATAGGAGGGCAACTAACTATAAAAATATTCTAACTGTAAAGATCCTCTGACTACCTTACTTATTTATGGAGATGATCAGCCAATGACACATCCATTACGATCACACGGAGTAAATGTGAGATGTGTTCCTTCACATAATAGTGGTCATGTGCAACAAGATCTATAAAACAAGATTTAGATAGTAGTATGTTGACCTAAAATTATGCATTGGCATATGATTCTATTTGAGCTATTTCTTGAAGATGTATATTCTCCCCATGCTCACATTAAGGATGTGTAGATAGGATTAATAATGTTAAAAAGGGGCGAATGTTGAGGTATAGTGTGAAACATTATTAATTATTGTAATGTAAATTATTACACAAGTAATAATTTACTAATAGGTATAGTTTGTTATTGGTTTGATAAAATATATTATTAATAGTAAACATTATATTTGATTAATATTTAAGAGATTATGAGTGTCATAGGTGAGATATTGGTGGGATATTAGAATATCCAATAATAGGTATTAATTAATTATATATGTAAGAGTATTCAAATTAAATTAGTATAGCATAAATAATATAGAGTGTGAAACTATTATCATTTTTTATCATCTATGGATTTGGCTCTTTGTGTAACTCTGGTTATACCAATAGGGTAGAGAGTCAAGAGACATGTGGCCCAATGACTAACTTTTGGTCCCTAATGAGAGATTTATATGTGAGAAAAAAGTTTAACCCTTTATTCCTCATCTTGTATGGCACAAAATCATGTATGGGGTTATTAGATGACTCATGCATGCAATTATATGCTATGATAGTTCATATCTACCCCTCATGGTTTTCTTATAATGTCCTCCCAAAGTATGTTATTTTCTCCCCTAGGGATGAAAATATTTTGATAAGGGATCTGTCTAACCACCATCAAATTTTGACTTTGGGGCCCAATAGATCACAAGTGAAGGCAATGTTATATCAAATGTTAGTACCCCTTTTATCAAAAATCTTGAAATCATTATATTCTCACATATGATGGATTAAGCCATGCCATTTGAAATGGATGGAAAGGCCAATATATTTTACATTCATTTAGATATCATTTTCTGTATATATGACTAAATATGATATTATGTTATGTTTTTATTGTAAATATTTATAACATTATTAAATGATATGTGTATAGTATAAGTTGATCAAATTTTTGTGAAGACATTTTATGCATTCAAAAATTACAATAGTTTTTGATACTTGTCATAGAAGTCCTTATCAATATATATCTACAAATCATGTTACTGAATTTCAATAATGTTGATATATTTTTTTTGCTAACATGATTATGTAAGATAATGGTTTCCTATGTTGATGATAGATTTACATCTCCTATTTTCTATCATTTAATTTTTCAAATTTATTTAAATTGTTGTAAACATAATGACATTGTATATATATGCTTAATTTTTTGATTTTATGACATTTCTTATTGATAGTGACTTTATAAAATTTTTGAGAAAATCTAATTTAGATGACATAAGATAATATTGTTGCATGTCTTGCTAAATCATAACTTGAAGCATCACCATTACTTATTTTAGAACTATAATGAATATATATCTAAGGTCATGGTTTAATGTTTGGAATCATATGACTTTGACAAAGTGTCAATTTTCACTATTGGCATTTGAAAATTTTGAATGTGACTTAGCATGTCTTTGTAACAAGGGTGTGGTGGTTATTGTGCACTAGAATGAGATCTTCTTAGCATATTAAAATACCAATATATTTCAATATCTCAAAGCACATATCACGTTGCATAAGTCTTTGGAAATTTTGTGATATTTTGTTTGGATTTGTTTTAATTAAATGTTAAAGTGGTGGGGATTGTGTTAGCATACATAATAAACTTGTTTTTAAATCTAATGTCCCTACCTTGTTTTGAATTCTCAGTGGTTTCATTAGTAGTAAAGTTGGTAAGTCATTTTCTATAATTTTAAATGTGTCTCTAATAATTTATTGGTGGATATATCATTTTTTGGTGGATATGTTTTCGAAAGAATCCACCATCTACTATAGCTTGGTAGACACAACAACTAACCATATTAACGGTTGTTCTTTGGTAACTATTTCATAATAAAATGCTTGGATTTTTTCATGTGAGCTTCATTCTATCAAGCTCCTTGTGGAAGGGAAAATATGAAAATTTATCTTGCAAGTAGAACAAGGATATTTTCAACCTATAGCCATCTAATTTTATACACACATTATTGGTAGGTATTCAAACCAGATTTTCATGTTTTTTTATCTTTGAATGAACTGCTAGTAAGTAGAGGTCATGGTTTGATATTAGTTATGTGCAAGAGATCATATTTTTTCCCCTATATTTGAGTTATTTTTCTTGAATTTAATGAAATTATATATCTACATATAGTATATGATAAGTTTGCATATAAATAATTCACTTTGTTGAAAAAAATTCTGCATGCATGTATTCTTGTGGTTGATTTGTGAAGGAAATAGATTGGTTATTTTTATTTTCTTTACATAAATGCATATTTTTTTCATTTGGTTTTCCTAAAAAATTATTGAAAACTATAAGCATATGCATTCACTATGTATCTTATTTTCAATCATGAGGTTGAAGTTTTATGTTGATATTGTAGTATTGATAAGTAGTTTTCATTTAAAGTATGAAAATTTTCTATTTTTCAGATTTTTCATAGCATGAAGTCATGAATATTCAATAAATTTGTGCATGCATGCATATTTTCCTTTAAATACTTTAAAATATCTATATGCACGTAATATCATGTTTGATGTTTACTTATTTTAATTATTCATTGAAGGAAGTTGTATGTTTCAATTTCATGTTTTGTTAAAACCCTAATACATAAAGTTTATATAGGAATGACAAAGTTGTATGTTTTCATTTACCAAGAAATAATGGATTTAGGTTTCAAAGGCAAGAAAGTTTGCTCCCAATTTACTTGGAATAAAAAAAAGGTTTGATTTTCAAATTTGGTCATTTGGTACATTTGGTATTTTGAATGGTATCAGTATAGCATAATGTGAACATGATTTTTATGATACATTGTGTTTTTTCTTGATTGACACAAATGAATGACAATTTTTGTTATTTTTGGATTTATTTCATGTATGGAACGATATATTCAAGGTTATTTAGTTTTGATATGTTGTTTCTTAGCTAATTCCCTACATGGATTTTACATAAAAATTATTGTAAATTTGATCACAAATTTGTTCATATTGCTTGTATTTATATTTTGAAATATTTTTACCTTGCAAGAATAAGATATTTTTTGAGTGTCTAATTTAAAGTGTTTTAGTCATTTCGTAATTGATTATTGAAATGAGTTGACAGTATTGGATGCTTTCCTAATTGAAATTATGAACATTGATAAAAGTGATCTCTATACAAATGATTGCATTTAGTTGACTAAATTTAGTAGTTATTTGATCATTGATTCATTGCTTATGAAAACTGTTTGAATTATGACAACCATTATGTTTATACAATAAATATTTTTTTGAAGTACGTTGAAATTTGGAAGTATGTATATTTTGGCATCATTAAGAAATTTTTTTAGTGGAATAAACTGACAAAATGATAGTGACTAATTGAATATTTGAAGGCATTTTTTCATTTGAATATATTTTTGATTACATATAGTTTTTATATTTAAGTTCTTATTTTTATCAATTTTAAATTTATAAATGTTGGGTGGACCGAAAATTCTCAAAATTATAGAAGGAATGTTTGGGGCAAAGATAGTGCATGATAAGGTAAAGATACTCCTTCACATATTAGTCATTATGAGAGACCTTTTTAAGATCATAGGGATTCTGACACTTACCCTATGGCATTTCATCATGGAACTCATTTATCCATGCATTTTGATGTGAATGATCCTACCTTTTATAACTTATTTGATAATATCCAATATCCCTTTATTATTTTATATGGTAATTATTCCAAAATGCTCCAAGGTGAACCTCTCAGATATCTCATATTTTTAGATGAGGTAATCCAAGTGAATCTTCTCAATGTATGCATACTGTTATATATTTGATCATGTTGAGTTATTTATTGAGCTTAAACTAAACCTATTTAGATATTATTACTAGACACACTTATCTATACTTGATAAACCCATTTATTCTAGTAAGAAACACATTGGCATCCCTATGAGTCATCCTATGATACTTAAGAAGTTCAAAATTGAGATTGATGATGAATGTGGAGGCAAAAGCTTACTTGAAGTACCTATTGCATTTTTAGATTACATAAAATATCAAATAGATAAGTAAGACCCTCTAATTTATCTTATCTCCGGTAGTGATTTTGTCTAATTTATTATATGATATTATTTCTATTTGACTCATTTATTTATAATTTTGTTGACATATGGTTATATTTTTTTCATGGATACCTTTTAGTTTTGAACTTATTCAGATGGATGTAGTTTTTATAGTATTCAATTTTTGATGGCATGGCACTTTTGAACTTATTTTGATTAGTTTCAATTTTGATAGTGAAATCAATATGTTCATGCAGTATTATATGGTTTTTGCTTTGCATTTGATCACATGATGTTTTTGGATAAATGATATGTTTATGAATTATAATGTTAAGTTTGTTTAGATCATTTAACATTAAAATTTATTTATTATTTATTATTTATATGCATAGTTAAATTATTGTATAAATAAATTATTAAGAAGTCAAATAACCCCCACCCATTAGATATTATAAAGTTGGTTTATATTATTTGGTTTAAGATCTTGGACTTATTTTGTATGTTCAAAATATAAAGTTAATTTAAAAAAATTATAAATTATAATTAAATTTGTTATAAAATAATTAAATTTAAAAATTTAATTAAATTTATAAACTATAACTAACCAAATATAGTTGTAGCTTAAATGATAACTATCTCAAGGAGAGTTGCTTTATAAAGATATTGAAGAAAAATAACAAAGGGAGAAACACACATGTATTAATAGATATTCAAGTTTTTAATTTTTTCCCTCTTTTTATTATTTTGTGAGAGAAATATTTGAGATTGAATAATCATTTTTAGATAGACCAAACAATGTTTTCTTTGACATTAAAGTATTCTGATTAAATAACTTAGGTATATCCAAGTTTATTGATTTATTCATAACTGACTATCTAAAAATTATTAAGTATTAATGTTATTTATGATTGTATATATGTATTCATATGCATATAATTTCATGTATTTTAATTTACTAATGATGAAAACCTCATATTTTATGATAGATTGTTAATCTATCAATTCTATAGTGATTTTCATTTGATAATTGTAATTAGAATTTTTTTCTTTAGTTTCTCAATAAAGTTTATCATTTTCATACTCCATAATACAATTATTTTTCAAAGTATTTCAATATTTTATCTTTTTACTATTTATAATTATTTAATTTTCTCATATTTATTTCCTTTTCTTAGTTTAGTTTTTAATCTAATTATTTTTATTATTCTTATTTCAAATTTAGTTAGTTTTCTAACTATTCATTTTTTATGCACTTTCATTTTCTTTATAGTTTCTTTAAGATAATTTTTGCTTTCATTTAATTTACAATTATTTTATTTGATATTATGTTTATTTTAAGTATTATTTATTATTATATTCATCATTTATTATATTTTAGTTTTTTCTTTCACTTTCATCCTTTGTTGTTTAGATATTTTCTATTTATTAGTAGTGTTGTTAGATTCTAGTAATCTTTATTTGTTTCTTGTTTAAAATGTTTATAAACTACCCTTATACATATTTATATTTTTAGTTTCAATCCATTTATTATGTTAATATTTATTATTATCCTTTTATTAATTTCTCTTTCATTTCTTTATTTCTTTTTAGGTTTCCTATGTTTATTTTATTTTAGTTTGTTTTAGTTTTTGTGGTATCGAGATAAGAAAGAGATATATTTTTCAATGGATCATGTATGTTTCCTTCAAGAGATTTCCTCACTTTTAGGATTTACTTTATTGGATATGTTAGATTATATTTGTTAGATCTAATTCCAATTTACATTAAAAAATTAATTAGTTTCTAAAAATAATAAAGTTTAATTCATTATGTATTATATTAAATTATTCCTATAACTATTAAAATACACCTCTACACATTTTAGGAATAATATTTTCTTCATATATCCCCTATGATTAAGCTAGTTTGATTCCATATTGATCTTCAAAATATAAGAAAGGGTTAATTTAATGAGATGATAATTTTTGTTGTAAATAAATTTTACAACTCTACTAGGGAGTTGATTTTAAAATATTATCTTTATTATCTTAATTATTTTAGTCCTTCTTGCCCATGACCATTAGTGGCCCTCATCCTATCATCCAACTGGAAGTTGATATTATTTAGGATAAATTAGATTTTGCTTTTAATCTAGTTCATTTTACTTAGTATAAGAGACCTTATGATTTACACTACATTATTGAGGTTATAGTTGAGTTATAAGATAAAATGTAGCCTAAATTTTGGATTTCTCCTATATTACTATTTTTAGCAATAAAATATAAAAATCTAAACAACATCAAACAAAGAGGATAAAGGGATAATCAGATTACCATAGTGAGAATGTTTACCATCATTTAACCTCTTTTAGCTCCCCTCAGAAATTATCAAAGTGATTTTGGATGTAAAATATGTTGGATATTGGATTTATTGACTATGCTTGTTAATGGCTTCAATGGATTGTTTTGGCTTGATAATGGCTTTGATGGATGCAAGAAGGGTATGGCTACAAGTTAGCAAGTTTCCAAGTTCTCCAAGTTTTTAAATTAGTTTCAATGGAGGGATTCGCTTGGTTATATAGTAATTAGAGGGACGAATCAATGGCTTAAATTAATTTTGAGCCATTGAGATAAATGGATAGAATATTTCCAAGGAATTTTTAATTCCTTTAAAATCTCTAGAATAGAGAAATCTAGAGTAAAAAGGCTAAATTAGAGAAGATATATATAATCCTCTAATTCTAGAAATCTCTATTAGGAGGTAAGAATGTAGGAATAACTAGTTAGTAAGGTGGTAGATGGGTAGGTAGAATAAAATTTATTTATAATTGTCAAGTGGGCTAATGGGTAGGTTAATAGGTAAAGTAGGATTAGTTAGTAGATTAATGAAGGGGACTAATTCGTTGTGAGGAAGGTTAAGGTTTGTGGGATGTAGGGAATAAGAAATAAGATATTAGTTAATAAGAAATATAGTTATAGGTTAAATTATTGAAGTTGGTGTAATTATCAAGGTGAGTGAATTTAGGTGGACACACAAAGAAATATTTAAAATTGATTAGTACACTATCTTTAGCTTTCAAACTCAATTTCATATTCTATAATAAAATTTTCACATTCAACGAGGAGAAAAAATTTTGTTTGCTAATACTCAACCTAGAACCTGCTTTCTTTGTAAGGCCTTTCCTTTTAATGATTTTATTTACCCTATGATCATAATAGACCTATCGAATCAAATTAGTGTAGTATAACTTTATAAATATCTAAATCTTGCAATAGAATAGATGTTTGGAGATAAAGTTAGATATCTTGTTCTTTGTTTACAAAACAATAGGGATCAAGTTGAAATAACTGATAATGAAGCAAATTATGATGTCGAAGATGATTAACAAGGTGTAAATTATTGGATTCATGGAAATCCAATCAATATTGGTAACTTTCCTAGTAAGTTATATTCACTTCAAGGACTTAATGTGTCAAAATTTTAGGGAAATTTTCATAGCTAATGAAATTTTTTTATCTTAGAGTGTTGTCACAAACTTTATAAGGTAAAGCATATAAATACTTTATTAGTATTCCTACTAATGTGGTTAGTACCTAGAAAGATATAGGATATTGGTTAGAAATTTTTTGGAAAACATAAAGATTATCTAGATTTGGTCAATGAACTTTTAAATTTTTATATTGATCTAAGTGAGACTATTTATCATTTTATTATTAGATTTACTAAGATGTGTCAAAAAATTCCTCATGACATTAGACCATTCTAAAACATCTAGATTATATGTTTTAGTTCATTGAATTTGAAATATAAAATGGATTTAGAAGATAAAGATAGTGAAATATGATGCCACTATTAATTTATATATAAAATATGAAAATATGTTAAAATGTGTTGGATTAAAAAATAAAGTTTATACTGGTTTAACTTTTGATAATGCAAAAAAATTAAACGCCATCCATAATCTTAGAAATGAGTTGGTCACTGTTAAGTGGCAATTGAATGACAAACCTTATCCATTAAGAAAAACTTATAATTCTCATAATGATAAAAATAAATAAAAATCATTATTTTCATGTTTGTGAATTAGATCATGACCTTAATTCATGTATAACTATTCAAAAGTTAAAAAGATTTATTGACAAGAAGGATAGTATTACCATTGACTTAGCTAATAATATAGACACATATGGTTATAATGAGTCTTCGAACAACATTAATATTGATAATACTTTTACTATTCAAAAAAGGAAAATGGATTACAATTCTAACCCAAAATATAATCTAAATATAGTTAATAATCAAACATCTTCTAAACATTCAACATAAGACAAAGATAGATTTGCACATAATATTACTACTATAGATAATCCTATTATAAACTCTTAAGAACCTAACCATTTTTACACTAGATTAAATATTATGCAACATATTTTTATAAGCCCAAAAATTATATTGATAGTCATTATCTTGATGTTGGTTCTTATAACATTGTTGATGATTTTGCTACTATTAAAGCTATTTTTCTTAATTATAAGCTTCTAGTTTACTTACATAGCTTGATAAAATTAATGATGCTATAAAAATTTCAAATCCAAAGAATGTATTAGGATTTAAATAAGAATATATTAATAATAGATCTAATTATGTTTGTGTATAGTATAATGATCCTATAACTAATTACATTCCCTCATTTCATGTTTTTGTTAACAATGTTGATAAAGTGGCCCATAATTGTATTCTTAATATAGGAGCACCTAAGAATATTATTCCCAAATTTATTATTGATCAAATAGGAATATATTATGACATTTAAAACACAAAAATTACTATTTTTAATTCACACTAGACTAAGAGCTATTGTAAGTTTTATGAAATTTTTATCAAAATAGCTCTCAAGATGAAAGAATTAGGTGAATTTCAAATGTACAAGTTTTAGATATACCTTCTAACTATGTTATGTTATTAGGTAGAGATTGGTTAAAGCAATTAGTTATTTAATAGGTAAGGATACAACTTAGGTTCCTATTGGTAATGAGATTGTATTTGTGGATAGGGAGTAATGTACTAGTAATCTTATATAATCCATACCAACCATTGTTACTTATGTTAAAACTAGAATTATTATTCATGAGTTACTAACATTTGATGAACCTAGTCAATAATAAATAAGTATTATTTTTAGATAAACCATCTTGTCTTTATACTTTGATGGACCTTATTTTCAACATAGTAATGGTGTTGGACCTATTACGGTTTCTCATATTGGTAAAAAAATTCACTATGATTGTAAATTATCAATTGGAAACATTAACAACATAAAATAATTTGGTACTTTGTGTTTAGGTCTTGAAAAGGTCACAGAGTTAAATATTAAGCATTTAGATGTTTTTTGAGATTTTGAATTAATTATTAGACAAGTTACAAAAATTTATAAAAAAAATTAAACTCATATCCATAGATATATTGAAAACATTTGGTCACTTTTTGAGAGCTTTAAAACATTTAATATCATGCATATACTTCAAGAACTTAATTCTCATGCTAATAAGTTTTCTATTTTTATTCTAATCCCACCATAATTTATAGTGATACAACTATAGATTATTATTTTTATGATATTTTTTTAATTAAAAATCATTTTTATATTAATTTAAATAAAAAATAATAGTATAATGTTAGTCATACAAAAAATTGGGTGGAAAAGATACACCACAAATACCAAACTAAGTTATTAAAAGCCTCGAGATAAACCATAGTTCAAACTAACTAGACATAGGTGGATGATAACCAATGTAAAATTAACTCAAGTGCATGATAACTAAAAAAATATAACATAACAACACAAATATCAAGGAATAAAATAAGAAACAACTATAAACATGGTGGCTAGAGGAGGAGGTAGAGGTGGAGAGACTTGAGGCTTCCTAACCCAACCATCCTAAGCTAGGGGATCATCATCCATAGGGAGGGGGTCCCAACCATATAATTGATGGCTAGTGTCAAAATCATTCTATAAATCCTAGTAGGAGGGAGATATGGTTAGCTCCATACATGGGAACTTGTCCTGTGGAGGGGTCTCCACCCCCACCACCACTATCTCTAGCTCTATTAGATCTTATTAGAGGATATGTCCAATGAGAGCAAGCAGAGGAGACCCTAAAAATTTGAGACCTCTAGATGTGAGAGTGGTTATGCCTCTCCCTACACAAGTGACCCCAAGAGGAGATTGGCAAGGTAGGGGATCAAGTAGCTCATGGATGAATTTATAAGGAGCATTCCCCCTATGGTCTAGGAGCAGTTATAAATGATGAAGCTCAAGCTAAAAATTATCTATTTGAATTTGAATATGTAGGGTAATGTTATTAATCACAACAAATTTTTTAGTTAAAAAAAACTCCATAATATCATTATTAAAACATGCTTGATTTCTAGATTTCCAAATCTAAAATAAAATATCAATATGAAAAATCTACTAGAATATGTTATATCTTGTAGGTAACAGGGTGGAGTCCCATAAGAGAGCCATTTTTAAGGTGAACATCTCAGGCCTAAGGGTTTGAAAAGGGTATGAATACATTTCTAGGTTGACTGAGTATGTGGGAAAAATCAAACGATATGTTTGATGGAATCTAGATGTGAATAGGTAAGGCAAGTGGGATTAAACACCCCCCATGTGCCTGAGTTAATTTCCCATGGGAAACCCCTAGTAGAGAATAACCCAAAGGAAGTGATCCCTTTTGGGTTCAATAAAATCTTCCCAAATGTGATCAAACCTCATGGCCCAAACCCAATGAAGGTTTTGGAGAGACCAATAGTGATTAAGAGCCTATGTACCAATGTGTTGAGGGGATAATAAATTATATTAAAATTAGGGATAATAATGGTATAATGTCATGTCCATAGGCCAAGATTAATCCTTACACCATGGCATGAGAAAGGAAACTCTGATCTTGCGTAAGTACTCATTAGGTATGGGGCTTTGAATTTTAACAATGGATTCTACATCTTCCTTGTTAAGATAGAATTTGTCCTTTAGCATAGACCATGGAATCCAATCCCTAGAGACATTACGTAATAAATCACCAATAATTAGAATAACCTTCTTAAATAACCTTAATATTTGAATCCATAGGACCATGGAAAATGGCACATTGTGAAAGGTTAGCTAAGGAGACCACCAAAATGATTGGGAGTTTAGAGAAATACTACTTATAAACCCCTCCACCACCCAAATAATGCGAGGTTTGAGATTTTACTAAGCCTTATAGATAATATTCATGACAAAATTTCCCCCTTTAATAGATACTGTTAAAATAATTACACTATGAAATCCTATGCCTTACCAGGCTTTTTTTTCAGGAGGGTGGCTTTGAGATATGAAGTTCCATAGTAAATGTTTCTAGGATTAATCACCTTCTAGACTTTAAATTATCAATTTGTCCCAAAGAGAAGTGCCCTAAATCTTTATGTCAATAAGCCCAACCCACTAATTTATTTAGGGTGACAAAAAATGGCCTAGGAGACTCAATGAAATCCCTAGTGGCCTTTGGAGTTGGCCCATAGAAAGTCTCTTAGGAGATTCTCAAGATTAACGTAGGAGGAATTTTAAGGTAACCTAAAATAATATTAGTAAACATGAGTAGTAGTAAGCACTTTATAAAAAAATATGAAATTTATCAACCAAGGTTAATGACTTCGTGGTCTAAAAAGAGATTTTTTTCTCCACTGTTTAGACCACATAGAACTGTAACTCTATTGGGGAGTCTCTAAAAGCTAAAGGAATTCATAAAAATTTAAATTGGACCCCTAAAATGATCCATTACCACATATTTCCCTCTAACTAATGAGTTTTGGGTGACAAGGATTGTTAATAACACTAGGTCTTACACCTCTGCATAGATGACCCAGAGGCAAGGCAAAAAATATCTGAACATTCCATGGCATTCTTGACAGAGTTTTAATCCTTCTGTAGGGTGAGAAAGGAGTCATCAACAAATTTATCATTAATTAATTTATTATCTGACTAAGGAAAAGATATCCCTTTGAACAACCCTTGGAACAAAGATAGCTAAACCCTTCAAAAACCAACACATAAAGAAATGGGGCTAAGGGGTGCCCTTATTTGATAGAATTGTGAAGTTAAAAAGGTTGAGACTATGAGATATTGATAGTGATGCAAGATCCAACATCTTGAAATGTCATATTGATAATATGAACAAACATAGGGCCAAACCCTAGTGCCTATAACATGGTAATAATAAAATTCCATTCAATACAGTCATATGATTTTTCATAATCTATATTGATGAACAAGGCCTTCTAGTTGGAAATTATATCCCATTCTATACCCTCCAAAATAATAATAACATTATCCAAAATATATCGATGTTGAATGAACCTAGTTTTCTCACTTTACATAATTAAGGGAAATAAGTCCTTAATTATAAGATATAAAACTTTAGAAATGGTTTTGTAGGACACATTAATCAAAGTAATGGTTCTCTAGTGGTAATCACCTCAGTGTCCCCAACCTTGGGAATGAACTTAATGTTGCTTTGATTGATTAGGTTTCCTAAGGAATTAGTCAAGACTGATTCAAAATAAACTCTATGGAGATTAGGCCCAAATATGTCCCATAGGGTTTGATAGAACGTAGAAGAAAAGGCATCAATAATTAGGGATTTATCAAAGGCCATATCCATAATAGATTATTTAAGGTCATTAACACTAATTGGTCTATCATAGGTAACTCTTTGAAATTTTGAGAGCTTACAAGGAACCACATCAAAACATTGGGTGAGGTTAGCCTCACAAGTAGGTGATGAAAGTTGTGTAACAAAGACATGTTAGTGTTGGATAAAGGATTGGAGGATATTTGGAAGTATATTAATCCTATCTAAATCACTTCTAATTTTTTTATTTTATCTATAACTTTCCTTGACCAAAGGAGAAAAACAAAATCTTTGGTCACTTTGTCTCCTACCTTCAACCAATGTATCCTTGCTTAGAGTTATGCTCCTCAAGACTTGTAATCCTCTGTAACTAGGATATTTTACCTCCACATAGATTCTTGAGTCTATATATGATATTTTAAAGGCATATCTTCTAACTCCTATGAGACCCTAAAGTATGCATAATTTTTAGCATTTTATATGTGCTACCTGAATACATCTAATTTTTTACCATAAATCTATAGGAAGGCTATGGTGTTTTTTATAACACTAGACCACCAATCAATCCAAATAGTGTCCCTTATATGTTTTGGGGCCAACTTCCAAATCATGATGATATTCTCCAAAGTCCTCTCATGCTTGAGTTGGGCAGTGTTGAGGTAGAACTAGGAACTCTTGGGTTTCACCTAAGGAGAAATCCAATGTATGTGAAAGTAAATAAGATGGTGGTTAAACAAAAAAGTATATGGAATGATAGCCATAGGTTGTCCATTGACATGAGTGAAGAGGAAAACATATTTCTCAACTAAGAGGGAATGATCAATGCATTTTAGGACTTGACCTTCACCTTGATAGAAATTGGACCAAGTGAACCATAAGGAGTTGGTGTCACCCCATCTATGATGGTTTGGGTTGAAGACCCCAAGTTTATTATATGATTATAACCAATATTTTAATTCTTATGCACACCATCTCATGAGAAGGCAATCTTCCTTATCTTCCACAAATTCAATCATGTCAAAATCACCACACATAATACAATGCACATTTGGGAGGGAATCAACTAGCCATCTCCAGATAAAGGTGCACTCCACAACATCATTTGATGCATAAATATTGACAAGGCCAAATATGTGATTATCAAAATAAAAAAAGGTCTATACCAATTGATGTGTTGAGTTAGAACCTCAAAAAATGAAATTTGGAGCCAATTTGGGTACCAGTGGGGTGTTAACTCCCCTTTATCCAAACTCATGATATGTTTCTTGACAGATGGTCCCAGTTAAATAGTGTGAGATGAGAAATGAAGTATAAAGCCAAAAAAATTTAATTCTTGCATGAAAAGAATTTTTATGTGAGAAAAATGATGATAATTATTCTTGACCGTATACTTATGAGTTAGATCAATGAGTCATAAAAAATTCCAAGAATAAAATATCATTGGGAAACATATAAATTCTTATCATTTCCCTTGGAAAGGTCTGAGAGGGATTCAAACTGATTGAAATTCAATCTTGGAAGAGAAAAATATCCTAACTTGAAGGGCTACCTTTTATGTAGTACATAATCCTTATCTATAGAGGGAGATAAACTAAATGAGCAGTGCATGTTAGCCTTGTGATTGAGGGTTATAAACCCTATATCTGAATCTAAATCATTCAGCCTTGAAAGGTGTTGTGACAAAGGATCCATAAGGGTAGGTGAATGTGAAGACATAAATTGAGCAACAACCTTTGGCAACCAAGAAATGGGAGGTGGGATCTTGATTTGAGGTATTTTTGGAGCTTTGGTAGAGTTTTCTAAGGAACTTGGACCTCCTAAGGATTTGGATATAGGTGGCTAAGGTCTGATATTGTCATGTGAAATGATATTCTTCCTACTAAACACAATGGTCCACCCATTAGAGGATGTTTTTTTTCTTAGACCCACTTTTGTCTTGAGTGATCATAGGGGTGGGGACTATTAGGGGACATTCCCTAAGTATGTGATATGAATCCTAACACTTGAAACAAGTGTTTATAAGTTTAATGTAGAGGACACACTAAGAGAAATGGTTATTTCTAAATTGAATGTCAATGGATTATTTAAGATCTTTGGCTAGGTCAATTCTAACATAAACCCTTCTTTAGGGCCAGGATGCAAAAAAATTTAGCTTCTCATGGTAGATGAAGTGGGCTAGAGGATTCATAAGTTGGTTGACAAAATTACACAAAGGTAGAGGTAATCCTAGAAACTCTACCCATACTAGGATTTTAAGTTTCCCTTGTTTATATACTTGAAAGTCTCTGGTCTAATTAGAAAAAATAACCAAGTGTTACAAGTTAACCAAGGGACATGATTAACTATGGATCTATAGTATTTAGGGTTTGAAAATTGAAATAGGAAAAAACCCTTAGTTAGGTTTTGGACTCCTTCCAGTTTCACCCCATGGCCTTGCCAATGGTTATGAACCCATTACTTCAAGAGGCTCTCCACAGGGACTTGAACCACAAAATAAAAAACAATCTAAAATTTTCAAAATAATTTAAAGATTTATCAAACTTTGGAAGGTCCAAAACCACATATGAAAGAGGAGTCTTAGAGTCAAAATCAATACCTCATGGTAAACTTTTAGGACAAAATTTAGATCTTTTTTTAGTGCCATAGCTATAGTGGGGCAAATGTAAATGATATTTATGGATTATATAACACCTTGGTCAAAATCAGACCTTGGTTGTTCCTCTTAGTTTTAGATCTTTCCCTCTTATACAAATCTGACATCTACTCTATCTTATACCAATTGGCCTATATTTCTTAGTTTAACCAATGTTATATTAGTGATATAGGCCTTATATCATTCCCAAAATTCTTTAAATGTATGTATCTTGAATATTTTCAAGTTTTGAATGTGTACCTACTTTCCTTCTCCATAGACACTAATGTCTAAGATAGACACTAGCATTAACACTAGTATCCTTACATGACATAAGTATCCGATGCCCAAAATTCATCTAATTTACAAGTGAGCCTTTTTAGGTTCAATATAAGCTTCCCAAATGTGATCAAACATCCTGACCCAAACTTGTTGAAGGGATTAGAGATACCAATGGTGATTAAGAGCCTCTACATTAATGTGTTAAGGGGATAATAAATTTTAGTCTAGTTAGGGAGAATAATTTAAGAATGGCATGGTCGTAGGTTAAGACTAGTCCTTCCACCATAGCATGAGAGAGGAAAATATGATCTTGTGTAAATATTGATTAGTTATGGAGCTCTAAATTTCAACAATGGATTATGCATCTTCCTTGATAATCTAGAATTTGGCCTTTAGCATATACTAATGAATCCAATCCCATGAGACCTTATAGAACCAATCACCAATCATGATAATACCCTTCTTAAATAAACTTAAGATTTTAATCCATGGGACCATGGTAAAGGGGACAGTGTGAAAGGTCAACTAAGGAGACCACCATATTGACTGAGAGTTTAGAGAAATACCACTTATAAAACCCTCCCCTACCTAAATAAGGTGAGGTTTGAGATTTTACCAGGACTTAAAAATACTCTACATGACAAATGTGACCCCTAATTTGATATACACTAACTAAATAATCTAAAGCTTATTCCTTTCTAAGATTTTATACTAAGAGGACAGCCTTGAGATATGAAGTGATGCAGTAAAATTTTCTAGGCTTCATCACCTTCCAAACTTTGAATGATCTATTTAGCCCCAAGAGTAGTTCCCTAAAGATTTATTTCAATAATCCCCAACACACCAAGTTCTTTAGGGTGACAATATATGGTCAAGGAGACCTAATGAAAGCCTTAATGGTCTTCAAAGTTAGCCCATAGAAAGCCTCTTAGGATATTATCAATCTTATCATAGGATTAATTTGAAGGTGCCCAACAAGAAGAGTAGTAAACATGAGTATAAATGAGCACCATAGAACAAATATGGAATTTACCGACCAAGTTCAGTGACTTAGTGATCAAAAAGAGATTTTCTTCTCCACTCTTTTGACTACATAGGACCACAAGTCTATAAGGGAATATCTAAAAGCAAAAGGAATGCCTAAAATTTTAAACTAGACCCATAAAAGGATCCATTACCACATATATCCCTCCATCTAAGAAGGTTTGGGTGAAAAGGATTGGTGGTAGCACTGGGTTATATGCCACTAAATAGAAGACCTAGAGGCAAGGTAAACAAAATTTAGACATTCCATATAATTCTTGATAGATTTTTCATCCTCTTGTAGGGTGAGAAAGAAATCATTAGAAAATTTCCCATTTATTAGTTAATGTTCTTACCGAGATAGAGAGGTCCCTTTAACCAACTCTTTAAAACCATAATTATCTAAAATATAACTAAACCCTTTAGTAACCAACACATAAAGTGAAGGGTCTAGGGGTACCCCTATCTAATAAACCTTTGAAGCTCAAAAGGTTGAGACTATGAGCCATTGATAGTGATGCAAGCCTTAGCATCTTGAAATATCATATTGATAGTATGAAAAAACTTGGGGCCAAACCCAATGCCTATAACATGGTAATAATAAAAGGCCATTCAATATGGTCATAGGATTTCTCAAAGTATATATTGATGAACACAAACTTATATATAAAAATTATAGCCCATTCCATACCCTCCCAAATAATAATAACATTATCCAAAATATACCAATGTTGTATGAACCTAGTTTTCTCACTTTGAATGATTAATGGAAGTGCTTAATTCTGAGAGATGAATTTTTAGAAATTATTTTTAGGACACATTAAGAATATTAATGGGTCTCTAATTAGTAATTACCTTAGGATACCTAGCCTTGGGAATGAACCTATTGTTACCCTAATTGATTAGGTGGCCTAAGAAATTGGTCAAGACTGATTCACAATAAACTCTATGGAGATCAAGCCCAACCATGTCCCATGGGATTTGATATAAATCATAGGTAAAACCATCAACACCTAGTATTTGTTAGAGGATATTTTCATAACAACCTATTTAAGGTCATTAAAAATGAGTGGTATATCATAGGTAACTATCTAAGCTTCTGAGAGATTACAAAGGACCACATCAAAGAATTTAGCAAGGGAAGCCTCATGAGTAGGTGATGAATTTTGTGCAATAAAGACACCATGGTAGTGTTATAAAAGGCTTAGATGATATCTAAAATCTTAGTAATCCTATTTGAAGCACTTCTAATGGATTTTATTTTGTCTACATCTTGCCTTGACCAAAAGAGAATGAAAAATTCTTTAGTCACTTTATCTTCTACCTTCAACCAATGCATCCTTTCTTAGAGTTGTGATCCTCTAACCTTTTAAAACTTTATAACCTATAGCCTATTCCTCCACATGGTAGCATGAGTCTATAGATGAGAGTTTAAAGGTGTAGCTTCTAATTCCTATGAGACCCTAGGGTATTCATGGTCTATAACATTTTGGATGCATTGCTTGAATATAGTTGCTTATTTTCCATAAATATATATGAAGTCTAAGGTGCATTTTATAGTTTTAGACCACCACTTAATCTAATTAGTGTCCCTTATGGGTATGTGGGAAAAATTCCAAATACTAGTGATATGATCCATAGTCATCTCATACTTTAGGTGGGTAGTGTTGAGGTAGAACTGGTAACTTTCAAGATTCACCTGAGGAGAAGTCTAATGTATGTGAAATAAAATGGGTGGAGGGCAGAGAAAAAAGTGTCTAGAATGATAGCTATAGGTCATCCATTGATGGGAGTAAATAATAAAAAGTCTTACTCATCTAGGATGGAATAATCAAGGTGTTTGAGGACCTAATCTTCACCCTGATAGAAATTGGACTCGGTGAACCATGGGGAGTTGACATCACCCCATCTATGATGGTTTGGTTTCAAGACCCCAAGTTTATTACATTGGTAGAACCAAAATTCTCATTCTCCTACACACCATCTCATAGGAAGTCAACCTTCTTTGTCTTCCATAAAATCACTCATGTTAAAGTCACCACACAAAATCCAATTCACATCTAGGAGGGAATTAGCTATCCATATCTAGATAAGGGTGTGTTCCAAAACATCATTAGATGCATAAATATTGGCAAAGCCAATGATACAATTATCAAAGTCAAAATGGATCCAGACCACCTAATGGGTGGGTGCATAACCTAAAGAAATGATATTTAGAGCCATGTCAAGTTTTAATAGGGTAACAACTCCCCCCTATATATGCTCATGATAGGTGGCCTAATAGATGGCCTTAGGTTAGATAGTACAAGTTGCATAATGAAGTAAAAAGCTAGAATTTTTGACTTTTTGCTTGTAAAGAATTTTCATGTGAGCAAAATGATGGTAAATGATGGTAATTTTTCCTAACCATATACTTATGAGTTAGATCAATGAGTCCTAAAATGTTCCTAGAATAAACTATAAATGAGAAACATATAATTTTATATAATTTCCCTTTAAAATGTCTGAGAGGGATGCAAACTAATTGAAAGCCACTCCTAGAAGAGACAAATCTCCTAACTTGAAGGGCTTCCTTTTAGGTGGCACATAATATTCATCTACAAAGGGAGAAGTACTATGTGAGTGGTGCATAATATATTTTCACTTTATGGTTACAATACCTAAATATGAATCCAAATAATTTAACCTTGAAATGGGTTGTAACAAATGAGTCATAGGGGTAGGTGATGGTGAAGACATAAACTATGAAACTGCCTATAGCAATCGAGAAATGGGAGGCATGAGATTTAATTGAGGTGGTTATAAATATTTGTTAGAAGGGGCTAATAAACTTGGACCTCATGATAGTCAAGATACATGTGGATGAGGTATGTTATTACCTCATGCAATAGTATTCTTCCTGTTGGACACCATGGTTGACCCATCAAAGGATGGGGATTTTGTCTTAGACCCACTTTTATCTTGAGAAATTATAGGGTGGGGACCATTATGTTGCATTCCCTAATCATGTGGTTTGAATCCTAGCACCTAGAATAAGTGTTCATAAGGTTAATATAGAAGACATGTTGAGATAAATAGTTATTTCCAATTTGAATGTCAATGTATTCTTTAAGATCATTGGCTAGGTCAATTTCAACACAAACCTTTCTCTAGGGTCAATATACATAAAACTTTAGCTATTCATGGAAGATGAAGCAGCCCAAAGGCTTGGTAAGCTATCAAATAAATTCTATAAAGGTAGAGATAAGCCTAAAAAAATCTACCCATACTAGGGTTTTAAGTTTCCCTTGTTTAGAGACTTGAAATTGTATGGTCCATTGGGAAAAAACAACTAGGGTGTTATAAATGAACCAAGTACCATGATTAATAATGGCTCTATAGTGTTTAAGGATTGAAAACTAAAATAGGAAGAAACCCTTGGTTAGGGTTTGGACTCCTAGATTAACTCCATAGCCTTGCCAATGGTTGTGAACCCATTTCTTTGGGAGGCTCTCTACAGGTAATTAACCCACAAAATAAGTAACAAGGGTAAAATTTTCAAAATAATTACAATATTTATGAAACTCTAGAAGGTGTAGAACCACATCTAAAAGAAGAGTCTTAGATTCAATCAATACCTCATGGTAAAATTTTGGGATAAACTTATGAGCATATTTTGATGCCATGGCTACTCTGGATCCCATTGATGGTACATACATAAAATGATGCAAGAATAATGGTGGTGTCCATTTAATATAAGGGAAGGTGACTAACCACCCAAGAGGTGGATAGATAGCTGACTCAGTGTAGTAAATGTGGTGTTAATGACTCTTTCCTAGATCTGATAGATCAGTAATGTGATGAGGCAAGGAAACCTTAAAATCCCATACACCATAAGTGATTTCTAATCTCTTCTCTCCTCAATTGACTCTCTAAAAAACCTTCAAATATTGTTTTATGAGATTTTCAAACTTGAAGTGTCATATTTTAATGATAATTGATGTAATTTTTACTATGATGAACATATTGATTCATTCCTAAAAGGAAATTATTATTATCATAATGATTATGTTCTAAATGTTGGTGATTATTTATATTATAGCATTAAAAAATTACTTCATGTTTTAGTTAGCTTGGAATCTATGCTCATATGGCACGATCAACCAAGAATTTTATGGATTGAAGTGTCATATAGGAGAAGCATAGGTGAGACTATTCCTATTAATCTTGGCACTAAGGAAGATCCTAAATTTGTTTATCTAGGATTAAAGTGTACTATAGAGGAAAAAAAAATTCTTTATAGATATTTTTTCATGGTACTAATATCTAAAAAGTTATGATATTTAAATAATAGAACATGACATACCCATTAATCTTGGTATGAAACTTGTTAGGCATTAAGTTAGAAGAATAATCCCCTTTTTAGAAGACACCATAAATAGGGAGCTTGATAACATGTTAGATGGTGGTTTCATTTTTTATGCATGATACTTAAATTAGATTGCTAATTTAGTACCTATTAGAAATAACAATGGTGATATCTATCTATATACTTTAGAGAGTTAAATAGAGAAAGTGGTAAAGATAACTTTAATTTACCTAGTATAGATCATAATTTGTAAAAATTTTAAGGGTTTAAACTTATGTCTCTTCTTGATGGATTTTCTAGTTATAATTAGATTTTTTTGAATCCATACGATAGACCCAAAACCATGTCTATTACAAGAAGAGGAACATTTCATTTTAACATAATGCCTTTTGTTTTAATGAACACAGGTGCCACTTTTCAGAGAACTATGCATGTATATTTCCATGACTTGACTATAATTATTATCCAAGTATACCTTGATGGTCTTACCATGGATTCTAAAAAGATAATGAATCATACTAATCATCTACGTGGTATTATTACTAGATGTATATACTATGACATCTTTCTTAATATCAAGAAGTTAATTTTTGGAGTCATCAAAGGTAAGTTATTATGTTATATAATATCTAAAGATGACATATCAATTGACCTTAAATGCATAAATGATATTAAACATTTACCACATCTTATAAATATCTATCTAGTCTTAGGTCATTTTTTGGTAAAATTAATTTTATTCATAAATTTATTTCAAATTTTGATGATAAATCTAATCCTAACTAATTTTAATAAATAAAAAATATTCTTATCTATGGGATGTATGTTCCGATTCAACATTTAATAGACTAAAAATGCCATTGCAAGTTTTCATGTACTTGTTAAACTATATTCAAACAAGTCATTTATTATGTGTATCAATTCCACTAAAAAATACACAAGTATTTTGATTACTTAGTATGATGTTAATCATGAGGAAATACTTATTGGATACATGATTTAAATCTTGAAAGATATTACAACTAGGTATCCTTTGATTGAAAAATTTGTTATTTCATTAACTTCATCTTTAACTAAAGTCAGATATCTTTTAATGGGAAATAAATTTATTGTTTGTTAAAATGTGCATGTTATTTCTTATGTTTTAAAGGATCCAACTATTCAAGGAAGGTTAGCAAACTAGATTTTTTAAATTCAAGAGTCTGATATTGAATTTGAAACTTCTAAAACTATTAAAGGAAATGATTGAGCTAAACATATGAAAATAAATGTGATCTCTAGAATAAATGTTTTAGTTATTTCAATTGATGATACTTTTCATGCTAAAACTCATCTAAAAATAATTAATTTTACTTAATTTTTAAAAAATAAATTAATGTTGGCCTTGAAATTCATGATTGGGGCCATTTGTTTTTACAATATGATTGGTACAATGAATTTTTTATTTTAAAAATCAAGTTTACACTTTAGATAAAAGATAAATAAGATCACTAAGATTACAAGCTCTAATTTTATTTATTTATTTTTAAATATATATTTTATACAAATAGGGATGGTATTTTATTAAGCTTTTTAACTCGTGATAAAACCCAAAAATTTCTTAGGGGATGTGAGTAAGGCAACTACGATAAAGATTATGAAGAAAAAACTATTACATATAAATTTTTTGTGTAGGTTATTATTGACCTACATTATTTAAATATTTATAAAAATTAGTTCAATCATGTATGCCATGTCAAATTTTTAATAGTAAGGATAAAATACCCATTATGAATTTGAACCCTGTTATCCCTAAAAAACTTTTCAATATGTGGGGTATTGATTTTGTTTCATACATTCACCTCTTTCCTCAATTGGTCATAGGTATAAATTGATCACTAGAGATTATTTAACTAAATGGCCTGAAGCCATAGCTTGAAAAAGTTGTAATATAGTTAAATTTATTTCATTCTTCTAAAATCAAATTTTCTCAAGATTTGGTGTTCCTTACAAAACAATATATATTACTTGTCATGAATTAATTTATAAATATTATTTAGAGTTTTTAATATGTTATTCAATTATTTATAGTCATTATTCAAATTATTATCCTCAAGGGAATGAACAAGTTGAATCCATAAATTAAAATTTGATATCAAATATGAAAAAATTGATTTATGAAAATAAAATAGATTGGCATGTCAAAATATTTGTATCATTATGGGTTGACTGTACTCTGGTGAAAGCTACAATATGATATTATACATTTATATTGGCCTATGGATATAAATATACTTTAATTTTAAAGATTAAAATTTCTTCTAGTATAACCTTTCTTCATTATTTGACAATAGATACTAATATTGTTAGACAAATACTTAACAATCTCTTAGACCTTAATGAAACTAAAGTTATTGATTTGCAAAAATTAGAGAAGGCTAAAGAGAAACTTAAGATTTTTTTGATTAATTTTTTTTTAAAAAGACTTTTAAAATTGGTGATTTAATGTTATACTAGGACAAATCTCATTAAGATTGTAGAAAACATCATAAATTTTATTCACTTTGGATCAAACCATATAACATAGTTGTTGTTCTTGGTAAATATTTCTTTCATTTACACTATTTTTATGGAAATAAGTTGTGTTATTTAGTTAATGGTCATCATTTGAATATTTTATTCAATTGTCTTATCTTTATTTTCATTTGTTTCATTTTTTTATTTTATTTGTATTTTGGTTTGAGTTTAGCTTTTTGTTTAGACCTGTGAGATTTTATAATTTTTGAAGGATAGACAAAGTGTTTTGCCATATCACTCTAAATATCTTGTTATCAAATATTTGGATACATGGTCAATTTAGATATATATTTTATATATAATAATTACTAAAAATTATATTATTCTTAACTTTACTCTTCTTTCAGAATTGGTATTCTGGGCTAATGCATTAATTTTTCACCTAGCTCAAATTTCCATGTTTTATATTTTCTACTTTTCATGCACACTATCTGAACATTGCATCCGTTGATTCTAAAATTTTAAAAAAGGGTTTGTGCATAACTACTTGGGAAATGATTTACCTATATTGAACTCCTAAGTCTTTTAAAATATGCATTTTAATTTACAACCTAATTCAATAAAATGAAATTGGCTAGCAAGGTCACCAATGTTATTGTTAATTTATTACCCCTCCTTTTTTAATTAAAAATATTAAAATCATTGTATTTTTGCATATGATGGCTTAATCCATGACACTTAAAATTGATGGTGGGGGCTAAATTTATTTTCATTAATTAAATAATTATTATTTGTGCATATGATTGAATATGATATTATGCTATGTTGATTATTTTAAATATTTGTAATGATCAAATTGTCGTAAAGACATTTTACATTTTTCATAGAAGTTATGTTTAGTATGTAGCTACAAATCATGATGCTTAGTTTTAATAATGTTTATATATCGTGTCTGCTGACATGATTACCTTTGATAGTGGTTTCCTATCTTGATGATAGATTTGCATCACATATTTTTTGTCACTTAATTTTACAAATTTAAGACTCAAATCTTATGTGCTCATATTTGTTGAAAATGTCACAAACATAATGACATTGCATAGACATGCTCAATTTTATGATTTTGTGACATTTCTCATTGATTGTGACTTCATAAAAACTTTGAAGGGATTTGGTTAACTTGATATAAGATAATATTTTCACATGTCATAGTAAATAATAAATTGAAGCATTACTATTTTTTGTGGTGGCTCTATTAAACATAGGTATCTAAGGTCATTGTTTAATGTTTTAGATCATATGAATTTGATAAAGTTGTAATTTTCAGTATTGGCATTTGAAATATTTGAATGTGACTTAGCATGTCTTTTTACCAAGGGTGGTGGTGGTCACTTTGTATTAGAATGAAGTCACCTTGGAATATTAAAATATAATATATTTCAATATCTCAAAGTACAAATCACAAATCACATTGTATAAGTCTTTGGACTTTTTTTTTTTTTTTTTTAAATGGAGTTATTTGAATTAAATGTTTATGTGGTGGGGGTTTTTTGAGCATATAAGATAATCTTGGTTTTTAGTGTGGTGTCCCTACCTCATTTTGATATCTTGATGGTTTCATTGGTGGAAAATTTTGTAAGTCATTTGGTGAAACTTGCCTCTAACCTTTTAGTGTCATATTTATAATTTGTTTTAGTGGGAAATTATTTGGTGGAATTCACCATCCACTATCTTGGTAGACATGAAAATTAACTACGTTAGTGGTTATTCATTTGTAACCATTTCATAATAAATTGCATGTTTTTTTGTCATTTGAGCTTCATTATATCAAGATCATTACATAAGGGAAAATATATAAGTTCATATTATGAGTATAACAAGGATATTTTCAACCTAAATGCATCTTATTTTGTGCACATAGTGGTGGTAGGTATGCAAACTAGTTTCTCATTGGGTGTTTGTTGTCTTTGACTGCATTCTCAATAAGCAGAGGTCGTGGTTTGATATTTGTTATGTACATGAGTTAATATTTAATTTCCTATATTATATTTTTTCTATTGAAGGTGATGAAATTATTAAGGTGCATACATTAAATGAGTATTTGGCATACAAAGAAGTCAATTTACAAATAATGTTTTTACATGCATGTATTCTTGTGGTTGATTTTTGAAGGAAACATACTAGATGCTTGTATTTTATTTAAATATATGCATTAGTTTTTTCATTTGGTTGTCTCAAAAAATTATTGAAAACTATAATAATATATAGTCACTACATATCTTTTTTTTAGTCATGGGTTTGAAGGTTTTGGTTGATACTATAGTATTGAGAAGTAGTTTTCAATCAAAATATGAGTATTTACTATGTTTTAGGTTTTCCATACCATAAAGTCATGAATATTTAATAAATATGTGTATGCAAAAATATTTTACATTCAAATTTTAAATTATATTGATGCATGTAATATTGGGTTTGATGTTTTCTTATATTAACTATGCATTGAAGGAAGTTATATCCTTTGAGTTTGTGTTTTGTTAAAACCCTACTAGATGAGATTTTATATATAAATGGAAAAGTTATATTGTTTGATTTACAAGAAATAAATGTTTTAGGTTTCAAATTAAAAAAAAGTTTTATTCCTAGTTTACTTTGCATAAAAAATGGTTTGAGTTTTAATGTTGGTGATTTGGTAATTTTGGTCTTCTGAGTTTTATTAGAATAATAAAATGTGAACTAGATTTTTAGGATATATGGTGTTGTTTATTGATTGAGATAAATAAATGATAATCTTGGTTATTTTTGGATTACTTATAGTATGGAAAGTTATATGAAAGGATCTTATATTTTAATATGTTGTCTTTGAGCTAATTCTTTGGATGGAGTTTACATAAAAATTTAAGTAAACTTGATCATGAATTTATTTTTGATGCTTGTATTTACAATTTGAAATATTTTCAACTTGCAATAAGAAGAAATTATCTAAGTGTTTACTTTAAGGTGTTGCAGTTATTTGGTAATTGATTGTTGAAATGAGTTGACAATATTGGATGATTTCATACTTAAAAGTATAAACATTGATAGAAGTGATATATGTACAAATGCCTTTATTTAGTTAACAAACTTTAGTATTTATTTGATCATTAATTCATTGCATATGTGAATTTATTAAATTTTAAGAAACCTTAGGTTTATATAATAAGTGTTTTGTTGAAGTATGTTGACATTGGAAAATTTCTATTTTGGCATTATTAAGAACTTATCTTTGTCAGCAGAATAAATGGACAAAATGCTAGTGAATAATTAATATTGTAAAAGCATTTATTCATTTTATGATACTCGTGATTAAATATAGTTTTTAAATTTATGTTATTATTTGAATTTATTTCAAATATATAAATGTGAGGGTTGATCCCATATTCTCAAAATTATATAAGGAATGTTTAGGGTAACGATAGTGCATAACAAGGTAATGGTACTCCTTCATTGAGTAGTCATCATGAGAGATATTTTTATGTTTTTATGGCTACCAACACTTTTAAGTATGTGCATAGATTTGTGGCATAGTTTCATGGACATTTTTGCTAATGTGTACACATTATGATAATAATGCATAGATGTTATTTGAATTCAAGCTTGGACCACCAAACTTAGGAACATGTATATATTCCTAATAACATGTATGCATTCCAAATAACATGAATGCATTACTATTAACTCATATGTGCTATGAGTAATGTGTACACATTATGAGGAATGTGTATGTATTCCTATTGTTTTTTATGAAAAATCACTAGAAAATGTACATGAATCAAATATTTACTTGAAGATGATATTTACTAAAATAAATGTTAAGTATAAGTCTACATTTATATTATTAAATTTAAAATTATTTTAGTAAATATAATAAATTAGGGTCACTCAGCATCTGATAGAGTTAGTCTCACAATTGCACACCTTACAATGTGAAAAATAGTTTTTTAAAATCCAATATAGTTAGTACATAGGTATTTTAGGGTCTTAGTATTGAACTTATGGATTTTAGAGCATAAATTTTGTAATTGATGCCCATTTTTTGTAATCATATAGACATTTTAAAGGTTTTTATGCCTTCTAAATTGCTTCTTATCATTTCTAGGTGTCCAAAGTTTGTCAAAATTGAAGTTTTCAAACCAATCACTTTGAAATTAATCTAAAGTGGTATGATTAGGGTAGTATATGTCACATTTATGACCTTCACACATCAAGTGACCATTCTATTTTAATTTCACTATCTCATCATCCCTCTCTCATCCCTAATCACTTCTTACCCATCCTTAATCACCCCTAATCACTCTTTACTCATTCCTTATTATCATTAATCACTCTCTTATTGACCCTCACTATCCCTAATTATCTATAATCACTTATTCATGATCCCTAATTAATCCCTTATTGACCCTCACTATCCTTAATCACTCCCTTCTCATCCCTCATTATCATTAATCACTCTTTCCTCATCCCCCATCATCCGTAATTTCTTCTTCCTCATATTTCATAATGCCTAATCATTCCCTCTTCATACCTACTCATCCTTGATCATTCCCTCATTAACATTCATTATCCCTCATCATCTCTAATCACTCCCTTATCATTCCTAATCATCAATTCATTGATTATAACCATCCCTAATCACTCCCTCATTAACCCTAACCATCCCTTATCCCTCCCTCATTGACCTTAACCATCCCTCATCATCTTTAATCACTCCCTTATCATCCTTAATCACTCTCACATTATCTCTCAACATCCCTCATCATCCCTAATCATTGCTCGATAATATCTCATCAAATCTAATCATTCCCTCCTTGTCCTTAATCAACCTTAATCACTCAATTATTGACCTTCACCATTCCTCATCATTTAAAATCACTCCATAAGTACTCCTTCATTGACCATCACCATCCTTCATTATCCATAATCACTACTTCATCCTCCCTAATCATCTCTAATCACTCCTTTGTCCCTCATCACCCCTATCACTCCCTCATTAACCCTCACAATCTATCATCAAACCTAATCACTCCCTCATCCTCCCTAATCACTCTCTCATTGAACCTTACCATCCCTCATCATCCCTAATGACTCCATCATCATCTCTACTCAATCCCTCCTTGTCCCTCCACATATTTAATCACTCCATATAATACATTGATGGTGGGTATAATAGCTTAATTTATTTTCATTGATATGTTCTTGTTGTTAAGTCCTTTGGGTATTTTTTAGTTAACAAAATTGATCAAGGTATTATTAAAGGTATCACTCTTTCTAATATAAACACCTAGTGTTAGTAATGGATTAAAAATTCTATTTCACAATTTTTTTAGATGCTATATATGCAAGACATGTATATTTTTTATTTTTTAAACATTCATGTAAGTAAAAAATAAAAATAGAAGTTTGAACAATTTCCTATGGTGAATTAGGAAAATAAATGAAGATATGATAATACAAAGCTTCATATTAAATGTATAAGAATATAACACTCGTAGGAAGATAAGTTATCTATTATTTTGGTTAATTTGATGTACTAAATTTTGGGAATCATTGTCTCTTATAAAATAATTATCCTTAGCCTTAACGCTTTCCTATAAAAAATGTAGATCAATGGTTAACAAATACATTTCATCATTTATAATAGAATTTAGAAGAATTTAATTTCTCCCAAAGAATATTTTCAAAAATTAAAATTGAAATTGATACATCATTGAAAACCATATGCTAGTGTATGGTCTAGTGTAGGCCTTGAGAAATGGATCACCTAGTAGTGTCACTTGGTGTATAAAATCACACCTTTTAAAGATGCAATCCTTTATGACATATCACCATTAGAGGTATATGATTTATTACATGTGGTCAACCATATATTTTCCATTGGTATGTATTCTATGAAGTAAATCCTTGAAATGTTGTGATATATTTCCATGATCTATAATACCATATATCATAGTTAATTCATAAGCTTTTAGTCATTAATGCCAAGAAGTAAATTAACCTTGTCAGTTATAGTAATAATTATACTCTTTATGGTAAGAATTAAATGTAATAACATCCTTGTGTCACCATTTCATAGTGTGGTTTATCCAATAATAACAAAGACAAAATAATTTAACCATAAACTAGATGAATACAAGGATATCTTTCAGTCACCTAAATAAGTTCCTACATATTATACACTAAATAATACTATTGATTTGATCCCTTAGCTAACTATACCTAAAACTTATTTATACAACATATCATGTATAGAGAATGAATAAATCAAGTGGTATATCCATGAAATCATGGATAAAGGGCACATCATGACAAAATCATTGCCTTGAAAAATCCCAATTATGCTTGCACCAAATAAGGATGGGACATGAAGTTGTGAATAATTTAAAAAATCATAGAAAGATTAAATTAAATAACTAGTATCCTCATCTAAATATAAAGGCATTTTTTCTATATCCATGGTGTGGAAGTATTTTCCAAAATTGATCTTAAGTTTTGGTATCATTATATTCATGTTGAACCTTTAGACATTTGGAATATAGTCTTAAAAAAAGGAAGGATTTTTTGATTAGTTTATTATGCATAATAAGTTAAATCATGTAGTGATTTCATTCACTGAGATGTTGAATGACATACTTAGGCCCTTTGACTATGTCATTTTTTAAAAATCTACCTTGATGACATCCTAATATTTATAAAACATGGGGTGAACTTCTACACCATGTTGAAATAGTGTTTCACATTTATATGATAACATGAATAAATGTGCATTTTCCATGAGAGAGATAAAATATTTGGGATATATTACACACAAAAGCAATGTATGTGTGAACCTACCCAATATTCAACTCATACAAGAATGGGAAACACCAAATAACTTTGCATAGATTTAAATCACCTCAAAATTAAAAAAATACATAAGATATTTATGCTTAATTTTTATCCTTTGAACCAAATTACCAAAGGTGGAATTGAATAGAGTTTCTTCTAATCACATGCATAAGTAAGATAATTTGATGAACTAAAATTTAGACTCTATTTTGTGCTAGTACTTGTGTTACTTGAATATAAATTTTGAAGATCATCTAATTCATTTAATCAAAAAATTTAATATCAAAAATGGATATTGACAACATAACAAGTCCTAGAAAAGACTTAATTTATATTATAATTAATTAAACAACATATGATTGAAATCTAAGATACCTTTAGAGTATATACTTACATCAGATGATAAAGGAGTGATTATGGATGATGAGGGATGGTGAGTATACATGATGGAGTGATGAGGGATGTTGAGGGAAAATGAGGGAGTGATTAGGGATGGTGAGGGATGAGGAAAGAGTGATTAGGGATTGTGAGGAATGAGGAAGGAGTGTTTAGGGATAGTGAGAGATAGTAATAGTCAATGAAGTAGTGATTAGGGATGATAAAAGAGTGATTAGAGATGATGAGGGACAATAAAGGTCAATAAAGGAGTAATTAAGGACAATGAGAGATAAGGAGGTAGTGATTAGGTATGATGATAGATGAGGAAGAATAATTAGGCATGATGAGGGATGAGGAAAGAGTGATTAGGGTTGATGAAGGATGAGGAGGGAGTTATTAGACATGGTAATAGATAGTGAGGGTCAATGGAAGAGTGATTATCGAGGATAAGGAAGTGACTAGAGATGACTAAGGATAGTGAAATTTAATAAGGGAGTGATTAAGGATAATGAGTAATGATGAGAAAGTGATTAGGGGTGATGAGGGATAAGTAGGAAGTGATTATGGATGAGGGAGGGACAATGAGCATGTGAAATGAACATAAAGTGGTTTTTTGATGTGTTTAGGTTGTCAATGTGACATATTCTACCTCAATCACACCACTTTAAATCAAGTTCAAAGTGAGTGGTTTGAAAACTTAAATTTTGACAAACTTAAGAATCCTAAAAATGCCAAGAAGCAATATGGAAGGAACAAAACCTAAAAAATGAATATAATTTATAAAATTTATGCCCTAAAATCCATAGGTTTAATTAATATACACTTAAAATTCCAAAGTACTAACTATATTAGAATTTGAGAAACTATTTTCCACATCATAAGGTATGCAACTATGAGACCAACTCTATCAGATGCATAGTCACCCTAATTTATTATATTTAATAAAATAAATTTAAAATATAATCAATATAAATGTAAACTTAACATTTATTTTATTAAATATTAGCTTCAAGTAAATATTGGCTTCACATACATGTTTTAGTGATTTCACAAGAAAAATAATAAGAACACATATGTGATCTTCATAACATGTATACATTACTCATAGAACTTATGAATTATAATATGTATGAATTATAGTTCATACACATTATTCAAATTTGAATTTAAAAAATCAAGCCTTTTGGCTTAGAAATGATTGGGATTCTTGAATCAAAGGCTTGTACCTATCATTATACAACCAATTCTATGAGGTTAGATAGAAAACAACAAATTTCAATCTCCATCACCAAATACAATAATAATTTAATCAAGAAATTCAAAAAATTATTATGAGATGATGAGCATGCTCTCCTCCTTTCAAAGATATGATTTTTATAAATTTTGACTATTTTAAGATTACAAACTATGTTGATTTCTAATTATAGCTTTTTTAGGCCACCACATGTAGAAAATATGTATGCTTATGCATGTTAATATAATTTATATTTCATTAATTCAAGTGTAAAACAAATTATATGGTCACAAAATAGGCCTAATTCTACACACATTTAAAAAAAACTATTTTCATTTTTGTTTGAGGTAGTTAGTGGGGCTACATAGCAAACTATCCATTTTTTATCAATTTTCCAAATATATTTAATTAAAAAATTAATAATAATAAAAATATTCATTGATACAATCTAACAATATTTGTCATAAACTATAATATCTAATCTAAATATTTACCAAAGGGTTTCAAACAATATTAAATGATGCTCAAAAAATGGTGAGCCACTCGACCATCTACCCACTTTATTTTCTTAAGAAAAATAAGAGTTACTATTCAAAATTTAGATGTTTTACCTAGTTATACTTAATAATTTTTGAAAAAATAATAGTTTTCTATAAGTTTGGATTGAAGTGATACAAATCATGTTCTTATATCATCTTCAAATTTTTAGTGTAGTTATTTCAAAGTATCTACACAAGTTTTTCTTTCTGATGTTTCAAAAAAATCGTGTCCATGGATAGCTCCTGTTTGTTCCCCAAATGTGTGCACTTACCATTTCTCCAAGTCATTTCACCATGGAAATCATGTATAGCTACATTTTTATGTGAATTATCCTACCTTTTAAAAATTATTAGATAATATCCCATCTTGATCTATTATCTTCTATGGTAATGTCTCCCATAGATGTTTGAGGTGATCTTCTTGGAAATATCTTCATTTTGAATGAGGTAATGTATGCATAATAATATTGATTTAGTACCCAAAAATAATCATGTATTTGATCATCTTGAGTTATCTCTTGAGCTTAATATAAACCTTGCTAATACAAATCTTTATTTGGCTATGATTACTATACCCACATTACTTGTACCTGACAAACATGTTTCTTCTAGTACGGAACATGTTTTCATTGTTATGATTTAACATATGGTAACACATGTAATTAATAAGGTCAAAAATTAATATTTTTGATGACTATAAAGGTATAAACTTAGTTTGATTACATGACACACTATCAGAATACATAGAATATCAAATAGACAAAGAATCCCCTCTCATTGATCTTATCTATGGCAATGATTTTGACTAAGTTATTATTTGATATTGTTTTTATTTGACTCAACTATTCATAATTTTGTTGACATATGGTTGTATTTTATTCATGGATACTTTTCAATATTCATGGATACTTTTCATTTTTAAACTTCTCCATATGGATGCAATTTTTAGAGTATTCCAATTTTGATAGCATGGTAGTTTTGAACTTCTTTTGACCAGTATCAAATTTGACAATGAAATTAGTATGTTCATGAAGTATTAAATGGTTTTTACATTGAATTTGATCACATGATGTATTTTTATAAATTTTATGTTTATCAAGTATAATTTTATTTTATTTTAGATTATTTAACATTGACATTTATTGATTATTTATTATATGCAAAGTTTAATGATCATCTAAATAAATGTTTAACAAGTCAAAAGGACCTCACCCAATAGAGATTGTAAAATTGATCTATATTATTTGATTTAATCTCTTAAACTTATTTTAAAGTTAAAAATATTAAGTCATAAATTTTATAACTTATAAATTAATTGACTCTAAAAAGTCAATTAACTTTATAAACTATAACTAACTAAAGTTAGTTGTAACTTAAATCATAACTATCTTAAGGAGAGTTGATGTATAAGAAGAATGAAGATACATAACAAAGGGAGAAAAATCATGTATTAAGATCTCTTTAAGTTTTCAAAATTTTCCATCTCTATCTTATTTTATTGAAGCAATCTCTTTAGATCATACAATCATTTGTAGATAGACCAAACAATGATTTATATGATGGTGAAGTAATTTGTTTGAATAACTTAGGTATATTTAGGTTTTTTAATTTGTTCATATCTAATTATATAAATAGTATAAAGTACTAATGTCATTTATGATTAAATATATGCAATCATATGCACATAATTTCATGTATTTTACTGAAATAATAATGAAAACCTTTGCATTGTATGACAAATTATTAATCTATTAATTATATAGTGAATTTCATTTGAGGATTTTGTTTATAATTAGAATATTATTCATTAGTTTATTAATAGTGTTTATCATTTTCATACTACTAAAATTATTATTTTTCAAAGTCTCACTCTTTTATCTTTTTCTTAGTTAGATTTATTTCCTTTCTTAGTTTAGTTTTTTATTTAAGTATTTCAGTTGGTTTTATTCCTATTTTAGTTAGCTTTTAGACTATTCATTTATTTAATTATTTTAAGTCTTAGTTCTTATTATATTCATCATTTATGTTATTTTAGTTGTTTCTTTTGCTTTCATACTTTTTTGTTTAGTTATTTTCTATTTAATTTTAGTCTTGTTAGATTCTAGTATTATTTAATTTTTATATTATTTAAAGTGTTCTTAGATTAGCCTTAGATATATTTTTTCATTAGTTATTATTTGTTGATTATTTTAGTACTTATTCTCTCCCCTTTATTTACTCTCACTTTAATTTCTTTATTTCATATTAGGTTTCATGTGTTTCTTTTCTTTTCTTGTATTTTAATTTTTATGACATCAAGAATGATAAGAAAGAGATATATTTTTCAATATATTAGAGATATTTCCTTCAAGAAATTGCCTCATTAATAGGTTTTAATATATTGGATAAGTTAGATTATATCTATTACATATTATTATAATTTTATATTAAATAATTAATTGACTTATGAATAAAATTATATTTAATTTATTATGTATTATGTTAAATTATTAACCAAACTTCTAAATGACCCCTCTACACATCTTAGGATCAAAATTTGCTCCATAGGTCCCCTATGATTAAACTAGCCTGATTTTATAATGACCTTCCTAATATGTGAAATGGTTTATTCACTAACATGACAATTTTCATTATCAACAAGCTATTTCAACATTTATAACTCATTCAAATGTGTTTGCATAGATGGTTCATCGATTTGGATAGAGATTCACCATATACGTGACCCACTAACCAAGTTTTGGTCCCTAATGAGAGATTTATATCTAAGATTAAATGTTCCACCATTTATCTCTCACCTTGAGTGACATAAAATACTTTGAGTAGTCATTAAATGACTCATTTGTGTAACAATAGGATATGCTGATTCATCTCTACCCCTCATGGTTATCCTAAAATGATCATGTAAATTTCATTCTATTTTTCAACTTAGGGATGATAATATTAACTTAATGGATGCAACTGAATGAATTAAAACTTAGAATCCAAGGCCCGTTAGAGTGTAGTTAGAGGTCATTCTAATAATTATACACCCATCCAAACATACCTATAGAGATAATTAATAAATTTGGCTAAAGATTCAAGAGATATGTGACTCACTGACCAGAGTTTGGTCCCTAATGAGAGATTTAGATGTGAGAGAAAATATATCATCATTTATCCCTTATCTCAATTGGAATAGAAATTATCTAGGGTTGCTCAGATGACTTACCTATGAAATTATAGAAGCTGACAGTTCCTCTCTACCCCTCATTGTTTTATAATTCCCACCCAAAGTTCATTAAATTTTTCCACTTAGGGATGAGAATATTATCTTAAGGGATACATTTCACAACTTGAATATTTAAAATTTGGGGCTTGATATAGCATGGATGAAATCCCCTCTAATGTTTATATGCACATTTAGATGTGTCTGTGAAGATGGTTTGTTGATAGAGCTAGAGAGCCAAGATATATGTGACTTATTGACCAATGTTTTTTCCCTAAAGAGAGATTTAGATGGGAGATAAAATGTGTTAACATTTCACCATCATCAAAAGTGGCACATAATCCTCTAGGGAGTGCTTAGATGACTCACCTATGTAACATTAAGAGATAATAGTTCATCTCTACCCCTCATAGTTCTCTTGTAATGTTCACCCAAAGTTAAATTTATTTTTCCTCATAAGGACAAGAATATCCACTTAAGGAATGCATATGACTACCTAAAATTTTTAAATTTGAGTCCTAATAGAGAACAACAAGAGGTTATTATATTTTACACACACACACACACACACACACACACACACACACACACACACACACACACACACACACACACACACACACACACACACACACACACACACACACACACACACACACACACACACACACACACAGAGAGAGAGAGAGAGATGTGTGTGTGTGTGTGTACACATGCATGTGCACGTGTGTGCATGCATGCATGTGTGCGTACGTGTGTTCATGTGTGTGTGTGTGTGTGTGTGTGTGTGTGTGTGTGTGTGTGTGTGTGTGTGTGTGCACGCGTGCACATGCGCATGTGTGTTTAAGGAGTTATTTCATCAATTGGGCTAGTGAGTCAAGAGATACATGACCCATTGACTAAATATTAGTCCCTAATGAGATATTTTGTTACTATAGAAAAGGTTTCACTATTTATCCCTCATTTTGATTGGCATAGAATTCTCTAGGAGGTGCTTAAATGACTCACCCATAAAACCATAGCATTTGATGGTTAATATTTATCCTTCATAGTTTTCATGTAATTATTGCTAAAGTTCATTATATTTTTCCACTTAGGGATGATAATATTATCTTAAGGCATGCATTAGATAGCCTATAACTTTTAACTTTGGGGTTTAATGAAGAATAAACAAAATCGATTCTATTATTTATATTCCCATCCAAATGAGTATATAGATATGGCTCATATATTGGTATATAAATCCAATAGATATGCAACCTACTAGCCAACATTTTATCCCTAAAGATAGATTTGGTTGAAAGATAAAACATTTCACCATTTATTCTACATCTGAAGTGGCATACAATCCTACATGGCGTGTTTAGAAGACTCATCCACACAAATTTAAGAGTTGATAGTTTGTCTCTACACCTCATTGTTCTCCTACAATTCTTATCAAAATTTAATTGCATTTTTTCCACTTAGGGATGTGTTAAAACACTTGAAACATTCAAATTTAGTGCCCAACATAGAGTGGATGTAATTAATTCTAATGTTTATATGCCCATTCAAATGTGTCTATGAATACAATTCATTGATTGGGCTAGTGAGCTAAGAGATACACAACATAATGAACAACTTTTGGTTTCTAAAAAGAGATTTGGTTGTGAGATATAACATTTTGACATTTATTCCTCATACCTAGTGGCATAGAATCCTTTGGGGGTGTTTAGATGACTTTATCATGAAACTATAGGAGCTAAAAATTCATCTCCACCATATAAAATTCTCCTACAACACATACCCAAGTTTGTTAGAGAGATAATCAAGTTGGTTTGGGAGATAGTTCTAATTATAGGAGAGCATGATAACAATAATTTCAAGTTAACTGTGAGAGAAGGAAAGAGAGAGACAAATTCATATATTGTTAATATACATTAATGAAATCCTCACTTTATTATCTATAATTTTTTAAACATAAGAATTTTTCTCACATTTACAATCATAATCTAGTGATTATATTTCTAACATTCTTTAAGGAAATATTTCCATATATTATGTAATGTTGTAAAAGGGAATATTTTTCAAATTGTCCTAAAAATTTAGCATTACAATAAAATTTATAATGTTTTAATTTATATATTACTAGCCAAAGCATGGTTATGATTATGTTATTTTTTTTTTTTGTGTTTTCTATTGTGTGAATTTTGGTTGTTTGCTTCATTTGAGTTGTTATTTTATATATTTAGGTTGTATTTTAATTTATATAAGTTGTAAAGGATTTTATTAATATGGACCTTCTATTATAAATATCTAGGAACTATGAATATTGATTTTATATTTCACTAATTAAAACCTTAGCCAAAACATAAATTCCACCATACATTAGCATATCAGACCTTTCAAGCCACTCCCCCAAGGTGAGTGATGGTTTACTTTAAACCTTTTAATTGAGAATAAACATAAAATTATACATCACATATATATGAAACATGCATTAAATAGTAATATAATGCTAATAAAACATCACATAGATAAATAATCATAACATAGATGTACACAAAAAAATAACTTCATTATGCTCATTATAACACCAATACATCAATTTCATGAAAGCTAAACATTATAACTATTCATTCATTAACACAACCATGATTGAAAACTTCTTCATTTATGAATAATTTCAAGAAGGATAATATTTAAATAATAACATAAACAATAATAATAACAACAAAAGAATTAAATATGTATACATAAACTATAATAGTGTATCATTCACATATATATTTCATAAATTATGTATATGTATCCAAATTATGCCATAATGACAAAAAAATGGGCTATATAAAGATAAAATCTAGACCATATACATATACATAATGTTACATAAATGCATACAAAATGGTCCATATCAGTATACATAATAAACTATGCCTACAACTACCCTTAACAAAACAACTAGCTCTCCTACTACTCATTGAATCCAAATAAATTATGCCTCATCACCATAAATGTAGAACTAAGGATGTTGGATCGTTCATCAGAGAGAAACTCTCCTCTTAGCATGGAAAGGACCAAATGTATTTGAAATAAAATATAAAAAGGGTGGTGACTACAGAAAATAAAAATTATAAATTTTAATGCACCAAAATGATATGTGGAAAATGATAGAGTTGCCAACAAAAAAAATTCAACAAGGTTATTCTAAACTCATTGCATGCCATATAAAGGGTTACCTAGGGTTGTTTGACCTCTAATATATCCAAGATTGAGAATCCTATGGATCATAAATACAATGTTATATTTATATGTGTATATAAATATAAATATGATGTAGAGTATCATTACTTGAAGTTAAAAAAACAATATTATTTTGTCCTTACCATTTTATATCTCTCAATTAAGTGGTGTTGGGGAGATACTAGATCTTTAGATGAAATTATAACATCATTCATAGGTTGTCATGATCCGTTCAAAGTACCCATAACATATCTCATCATATTTAAAACAAAAATGATCTAGCTCAATTATGAATCAATTAAAACTAAACCTATTTTAAGATAAACATAAATTGTTCCTTCTGTAAATAAAGATAGAGCCAAAAATGGATAGAAAGGGAGAAAATATTAATAATGAGGAGTGAGAAAGAGTGAGAGGGAAAGAAAGAGAGGGTGAGAGAGAGAGAGAGAGAGAGAGAGAGAGAGAGAGAGAGAGAGAGAGAGAGAGAGAGAGAGAGAGAGAGAGAGAGAGAGAGAGAGAGAGAGATAATGCAATGTTATCTCTATTTATCTCCCTCTCTCTTCGTATGTATCTATCTCTCACAAGAGGAGGTGAAGGTTGAGTAAGAAAACACACTTAAATGATGGTGTATACAAAATACTCAAAAAATATATAAAATTGAAAAATTACTTTCCTAACATGAGTGTAGGGTACTATAGTGATAATCATAGTCTCAATAACATAATATAAACTAATTAGGATACCTAAGATATCAGTGATCATCTATAAAATCAACAAATTAAAGAAGTCAAATATTAGTTAATTAAGTAAACATATACTAAAAATGTAAATATAATATTCCTATATATACATCAAAAAATTATAATTAATTAAAATTGTGTGTCAAATACATATGGTGAGTATATAATCCCTACATAAATGGTTGTGTGTTGATGGGAGGTGGTAAACTAACTATAGATGGCATATACTCTAGCATGATAGTGTCCCAAGTTGTTGATGGAACTATAGATGTCATATACTCTAGCATGCTAGTATCTTCAGGTGATGAATAAATCATGTATAGAATATATTGTTCCATACAAGTGTGCATTGGTGTTGAAAAAATATTAGATGGCATATACTTTTGTGTACTAGTATGTATTAGAAAGGTATGTCTAGTATCTAGATTTGTGCCTATTAGACTTTTATAAGTAACATATGTACCTCTAACCTAAATAGGTGGTCTAATGAACTTCATCCCAAATGATGTGAAATGATGTACATGAACTATAGGATAAATTATAGCTATGGCACCATGTGAAGATGAATACCCTAGGGAAAGCTAGGGTTTGCATAAAAAGACATAAAGGTTAGGTTCACCAAATGTTTAACCTTAAATAAAAAATGGAGGGATATAGATAAGAATGGAGAAATAGTTCATGCACAAGGGTGGTAAACTAATATATAAAATGACAACTAATAAAAATATTAGATAAATAATATTTTAAATTAATAAAACTAAAATTGTTAAAAAGAGTAAAGTATAATTATTGAAAGATATTACAATAGATAAGAAATAATGGTACTTAGCTAGTTTCATATGCACAAATAGATCTAGTCTATAAATAAGTGTAAATCATGAAAGATTATTATTTTCAATCAGTCATCATATTATGGAAAATTTTATTCTATAGCCATAGACACTACTATTAGATTTGCATCTACCATCGATGTTAATGTCTGATTGTGATGCATGGTCTATTATGGAATAATGACTACATTTATATGTGACCAAATACATTTATATGGGTTTTATATCACTATTTTGATGATGTATTCATATTTATAATACATGTTGTCACTATTCACTAATTGAACAAACCTTGGATCTTCACACTTGGAATGAGTTTGCTAAAAAAAGAGTTAGTGGGCTCATAGTGTTGATTTTTCCCAAAGACCCCTTTTTAAATGAGTATTTCCTAAATAAATAATACTCCAAAGAGGGCCTTATACTTATGTATTTATCTCTTATGTGTGATAAATTCTATGCACAAGGGTGAAATATACTATATAAAGATGCATGTGGTGATCTAGCTTGTGATTTAACAAATATTTCTCATGGGATACTTTTTAAATGCTTCAAACCTATAATTTTACTACTATTATGATTTATATGACAATAGGGATGAATAGAGAAGATTAAAATGATTTAATTTGAATAGGTGTTTGTTTGGTATTTGCTAGATGAGGAATGAGAAGGCTTAAAATTGTATTTATACCACACCTCTTGAAAATATCTCAAAGTAGAGTTCAATACAAAAAATATGCCAACCTATAGGTTTCAAATCATTTTTTAATTTGGATGAATTTTATAAACTAGACACTAGATATGGATCTGGACACTACCATCAAGGTTCCCTTTATGGCTGATAATGTCTAGAGGGATAGAAAATATGTTTTGATCTAAAATTAATAGTGAAGGGTGTTTATCAAGTTTTAAACTTTATGTGTAGAACATGAGACTTGGGTCATCAAAATGATATGGATTGGACTAAGAGATAGTAATTTAGGCATAATAAGATGGATAATGTGAACCTTTTGGTAGCAGGGAGATCATAAACTAAAGGGTATATCCCTTATTGAAATTGTCAAATTTAAAAGACTAAGATGATATAAATATTCATTTTTAGTATCTAAATTTATCCACCCTTTAATATAATAATGCATAATAATGAAATTACTAGGTTAAAGGAAAGAAATGTGTACCTAGGTGTGTAAAACACACCATGCATTTGATTGAGCCCAAATTGAGTGTTTTGATCATGTATGAATTGTAACCAAAATAATATTACAATATAAATCAGTGTATACAATCTAAAATTTGAAATAATTTAAATGTTTGAAAAGAAAAAGAGCAAGGAATGAGCACACTTGTGTGTCAATTCAACCATGTTTTCTCTTAATTCTTTGAATTGGTAATGATATATCTTTATGAAGCATTAGAGTTGAAAAGGTGCATACCTAAACCTTGAATATTTTAAGAGTGATATTTTAATGTATTATTCCCCAAATCCATTTTAAGTACAAGTTTTGGCATGACCATTAAGATCATTATATAATAATTGCATAAATCAAGTGTGAATTAATACAATCTAGTGAGGGTGAGTGATGTAATTAATTCATCCTATAGGTATGGTGAGATTGGATGATTTAATCATTCAAATCTATAAATGTGGTGAGTTTTAATGATTTAATCACTCCAACCTATAAAATGAACCAATTAGTACAATAGAAAAGGCTTGATAATAGTACATCCTGGTGTAATCAATGCATTCTAGTAAGTAGTATAACTTTTAAGTTTTGAAATTTTTGGTGTAATATAATGTAATATGTACATATAATATGTCTAATTTAGAGTATATGTGTCATAAATATGAAAAAAATTATTTCAAATCTATGTAAAATTGGTGCAATGTATAATATCCTGGCCCAAGTGTAAATTTGAATCATGAAACTAAATTGTCGTTTATACAAATATGGATTTCATTTTTTATGACATGTCACCACTAAATTATGGAGGTAATGAGTAGGTGTATAAATGTAGATGTCATGTTTTTGTAAATTTATCTTGCTAAAATTTGGAAATTGTCATTAGTGTATAAGCTTGGAGGTCTTGTTTTTATAACATGCACCCAATGAAATATATAAACTATGAAAATGTGGAGGCCGTGTTTATATGACATGATCCCACGAATATGCCCCCATTTTTAGGTTAAGTAACTATAATATAGAATTAACCTTACTTAAAAAGGATAAGGTTATTATATAATATCTATATTAATCATGTAGTATTTAGGGATAACATGTTGAAGTAGATATATGTATTAGGATCATAGTATGTGATCATATTAGGTCCTAAGTTGAATGGTATAGATCATGAAAATGTATAGAGATAAACAATACAAGCTTATAAAAGAATCAAGAATGCATACAAGAACAATGAATGAATGTAAAATAATGGTCCAAATAAACCTCATATAATGGGGCATGTTTAAATGCTACAAAATTGAAATGGATGTCATGTTTAAATTTCTAATCAACATGGAATGACATATTAAAATGTCCAAACAACATACAATGACACAAAGGAGAAAAAAAAGGAACATATTCAAATGTTCCAAAAGAAATATAATAGAAAAAAAATTAATACACTCATGGAAGTGACAAATAGATGAAGTATAAGAAACCAACATAATCATGTCATATTAATACCTAAATATATGTTAGTAAAAATGTTAAGAAACATTACTTATTAAGTAAACTATGAAAAATATGATCATGGATATATATATGTGTAAGAATTAATATATAAGCTTAACCATTATAATATCTAAATGATCAAAAAGGATATGTAACATGTGTCAATCATTATTAGATAATAATATTCCCTTAATGTACTATATGATGCCTGTAGAAGAGAGGTCAAACATCTAGAAATGCACGAATCATGTGTCTAGGTATGCCTATATTACATTCAAAATATGCATGAAACATATGTGTATTTAAGAATGAAATGATATAATATCTACTAACATAAATAAAACAACATAGATGCCAATGAGCTAATTAAATCTAGGAATATTAAATGTATTTTTATTTTATTTTAAAAAAATTAAACATTTTTTTATATTTTTGAAATAAATAAATATATATATATATATATATATATATATATTTTTGGAGTGTGTGTGTGTGTGTGTGTGTGTGTGTGTGTGTGTGTGTGTGTGTGTGTGTGTGTGTGTGTGTGTGTGTGTGTGTGTGTGTGTGTGTGTGTGTGTGTGTGTGTGTGTGTGTGTGTATAAAATATTTGAAAATAAAATGATATCCTATGATCCCATTCAAGGGATGCTCACAAGTATCTAGAATATGGTATATGAAACTAATGGTACTACCAAGGAGTATGCATAGGTGTCATATTTGTATCTATAGAATCTATGGTGTCCTACATACATTTGTAATAATAATATGTGGTCGTGAAGGTTTAATAATAGGAGTAGGAGTTCATAAACCCTGATCGAACCTAAAATCTAGATTATGAAATACAGGGTTAAAGGGTATAGAGATAGACTAGGAAACAAGTATAATAAACTATCTCTATAGTAGTCCAATTAATATGTTAAAAATATAAAGTAAATCTATGCTATATATTTTAAGGAAAATGGAAATAATATACCTAGCTAGATTATTATGTGCATCCAAATCTGACATGAAACGTGCTAGAAATAAACTAGATATGAATTTTATATCACTCATCTAATTTTGTAAATTAGATCTTTGTGTCTTCAGACACTTGCATCAACCTCAGATTGTTACATCTAACTTGAACATAGGTGTCTAGTATGGAATAGATGTTGGATCTAGATGTAACCACCTATGATATTTTAGGTTTTGTGTCACCTTTATTCTAGTGTGCTCAGATATAGATCATGGGTTATTACTCCTTGTCAAATAACAAAACCTAATTCTTCATTTTCATAGTGGTTGTGGGAAATATGTGTTAGTGATATCATAGTGTTGAGATAACCAAAAAAACCCCTCTATAAGTGGGTGTTACCTACATAGTTATTAATCTTAATAATCCCTCAGAATCATATAGTTATCCCCTACGTGTGGTGTTATATGTGCATAAGGATGTAGTGTGTGATAAGCAAGTACATAGAGTGACCTAACTTGTAACTTTAAAAATATGGTTCATGGGATGCTCCTTAAATATTTTAGACCTATATATGTGTTGTCCCTATGATTGATATGGAAATAGGAAAAAATTAATGGAATCTTTTCACACTTAAATGCTTGATTAGATGTTTTTGGTATTTTTCCTTGTGAGTTGCAAGGTCTATGATAGGTTTTTTCTAGGTGTAAAATGAATTAGGTCTGATATTGTACATATATCAATAATTTTGGAGAATATATCACATTAAATCACTTAGGTTAACCAAAGGTATATGTTTCATTTTCAAATTGAATGACTTTAGGAAACTAGACACTTACGTTGCAATATGACACTAGTGTCGACATAGGCTCTTAACTAGGATGCAAGTGTTTGGGATGCAAGTGTCTAAGAAGTTGTAAAATAGGAACAAGTCTTGAACTTGTAAAGATATAAAATAGATAGTTTTATAATATTTTGAGTGTCATAAAAGGTATGATTCATCAAAATAGCATTGTTCAAACTAATAGATAAGCAAGTTGGCATAAAGATAGTGTATGTGAGCCTTTCGGTAGTGGAAAAAGGGTATATAATTGAGAGGAAAAACCAAAGTCTATATTTTCCAAGTGTATAATACTAAGGTAATATATAATTCATAAATATTGTTTGCATTCCCACCCTCCCACACCTTTTAATCTAGTAATGAAATTTCTAGTTTAATGAAATTTCTAGTAATATATAATGGCATTTATTTAACACACCTTTTATTTGGATGAGTCCAACTGGAGTTATTTTATAGTGACTAACATAAAACCAAGATCATGTTACAATATATAATCATTACATCTAATCTAAAATCCAAAGTATTGAAATCATTAAAATTAAAAGAGAGCAAGGTTGAGTACACTTGTGTATCAATATAACTACCTTGAATTTTGTTAGTTTGATTTGAAAAGATGTATAATTATGATGCATTAGATCTAATATTAGAAAAAATATAAAATATAAATAATTCATAAATATATAAATATTGGAGGAAAAGGTGAGTTCCACCTGGTAGTTGAGATTAGTTTAATTGTATAACCCAGCCATACTTATAATTTCACGATTGTGAGTGAACCAAGTCAAATCATACTATAAATATGGTGAGATTGGATGATGTAATAAATTCCAACCTATAAAATTATCAATATTTATTGATTTAATCACCTCTACCATACCAAAAAGTGAAGTAACTATCGTAGTATATTAGCTCAATATAGTTTATAAGAGTCCAATTTAGTGAGATAAAGTTCATAGAAGTATTTGAAATATTAAATTGATTTTATTTTGAAATTTAGGTGCCATTTTCATAGCATATGTACCTTATGTATGTCTCATTTTAAAACCTAGGTATACCAATAATATCAATGTATAGAATTTTGCCAAAACTATGTATTTGAATAATTTAAATGTGAATTTTGGCTAATTTAAAAACTGTGTAAGTGTGGAAAACATGTTTCCATAACATTTCCCAAATAAAATTTGAAACTTAAAAATAATGTAAGTGTAGATAACATGTTTTAAAAACATGTCCCCATTGTATATCTAAAACTAGGAACTAGTTTGAGTGTGGATAATATGTTTCCAAAACATACCCCCATTATATATATGAATCTTTGAAGTATAAAAAAATATGGAAGCCATGTCTGGGTGACATGACCCAACTAATATTACCTTATTTTAAGGTGAGGGGAAGTAACAACTAGTAGTTACCTTACCTCAAAAGTATAAGATAACCATGTAAACTATGAATGTATCATGTAGCATATATAAAAAACATGTCTAGATAGATATATCATTGAAGCATGAAAAATGTGATCACATTAAGTGCTAAGATGCATGATATAGATCTTGAAAATATAAATATATTAATAGTATAGTATCAATAGGTCATCAAGCACACACACAAGGGTACTCAAAAACAAATCAAAATATATTGGTTTAAAGAAACTTCAAACAAGGGGCATGTTTAAATATTGAAAAATTAAAGAAAATGACTTAGTCAAATGTCTAAAAAACTAAGCATGACATATTCAAATGTAAAAAAAAAAAAAAAAAAAAGGCATGGGGGACACAAATAATAGAGACAACTGAGATATTCCACAATAAATACAAGACAATCAAGGAAGTGTATAAATGAAAGCATAAGCAAGTAGCATAAATATAGAATAATGTAGACACCTAAAACTGGCCATTGATAACCTCCAATTAGGATATTGACCAATTTCCCACCAAAATGCACAATTTGGCATAAAAATTCTAAAACACATCAATAGATTTGAAACTAACATATTCAAGTGCTGATTTTTCCCAGGGTATCATTAAATGGGGCAATGTAATTTATGAAGCAGCTAACTTTGATTAGATGTTTTTGAGTCAAAATCCTAGTTGCATACCTGGGGTCTCTAGATTGCTCTTCTCTATCAAATTTATTGCACAAGACACGTTCCTTTGTTATTTTATGTTGGCAATGTCCTATATGAGATAATGGATCCAATACATCTAACTTAGACTTCTAATTCCAATCCAGTCAAATTTAGAGCCAATAACAAAACATTCTTACCAATTTAATTAATTTGTGAACCAAAGAGCCAAGGTTTTCACCAAAATGACTAATCATGCTTAAAGCTAATTAATTCAAATCATGAGCCTAATTAATAATTCCATGGAACTTGTAGAATAAATCTTTATTGGAAATTGATTGTCATTTGCTACATCATCAAATGACATCATCCTATGGGGTCGCATCCATAAGCCATAAATGCATAAAATATCATATTCATGCCTCTCATGCCTCATAAAATCTTTTCCATGCCTAGTTAATGCCCTTCTATCCCAAATACTAATGGGTATATTTATAGATTGAATTTCATAATTGGATTTATTCATGGCCACACATCTCAATCTTGAGATGGACAATCATGGTTGATCTTAAAACCATTCTAAAAATCTATAAATAGTAAGCCTTAAAGCAATAATTCCAAGATCTTTCAACAAAACTTATAATGCCCAAATGCATTCAAAATCATTACATTTTAGTGTTATAATTCCCAAATATTGAACCAATCTAAGCCAAAGCTAAATCCAAACATGGTGCCAAGGATAGATAGAGGTAGCCACACTTCATTAATGCAGAATTCATGAGCACAAACTAAGAAAGCCACTTCAACAAGCTATTTGCATCCAAGAAAGGTGAAATAAAGGTTCTTTTACATTTTAGTTATGTTTTCCATTCTAGTTTTATTAACTAAGTTCCCCCTTTATGATAGGCTTAAGGTGTTAGCATTAGTGTGTTTTGTTTGGATTTATTTTATTCACTAATGAAATACTAATTTACCCTTATTTTAATTATATGTTCACATAATGACACACCCAGTGGGACCCTAGTCCCACAAATTTGGTAAGAAAGCTCCTACAAGGAACCTACTGATCTTTTTGATGTAAGATCTTGGAGTTGGAGGCCAAAAAGAGTGAAAATTTAAGTTAATTTTTTTTTTTTTGATAATTGTGTCTTTGTTTCTAGAAACCTCAATTATGATCTCTATTATGATATCACTACTAACATAGTAGTGATTTTGTAATGAAATTGTTATTTTCTAAACAATGATTTTGTAGACCAAAATAGTGATTTTGTCAACCATAACAGTGATATTATTTGTCAGAGTAGTGATTTCACAAAATAGTGATATTATTCACCCTATACAACAATTTTTTTTTGACAACATCAATTTTATCAATAGAATAATGATTTTTTATTTTCTATTTTTTTTCTAGTAATAGTGATATTGTTGACCAAAGTAGCGATATTATTTCTTGGGCAGTGATATCATTGATTTGGCCAGTGATTTCATTTAATACAATGATTTTGTTTAGTAGCAATTTTGTAGGAAAATAGTGATCTTTTTTTTATGATCTAACCCATAACAGTGATATTTTTGTCTGGTAATTATGATTTTTTAGGGAAATAGTGATATTGATTATGTAATAGTGATTTAAAAAAAAGAGCTTATTTTGAGAAGTTGCTTTTGTTTCACTACATTTTAAGCTTATTTTTCATTCAAAGAGAGAGAGAAATAGAAAAGAGAGAGAGTTAGGGATAAGTGATTAAAACCTAGATAAGTGCACATTATTTTATACTTTGTAGATTCCCCTCTTTGGTTGTGGAAGAAGATACATGATAAGAAACACTACACAAAATAGTTATTAGTGAAGATATGTGAAAACTACCAAGCTACACGCTTTTTCTAGGAAGTATGAAACTTCTTTGGAATGATAGTCTACTATTTTAAAAAGAAGTTTAAAATAAATGCAAGTAAAGAGAGTAAAGAGAGAGAGTTAGAATTTTGTTTATCATGTTGCAAGTTTGAGTTTAGCAAAAAATAATATAGTGTACGCTGATAAGTTAGGTATGTGTTTTAGGAATGTTTTAAAGTGATTTTGAGGTTGTTGGTTCAAAAACATAGTAATTGATGTTAGTTAAAGGACCGATGTTGGTTGGGCTCACCAATATTGATTGGGATCACCGATGTCAGTTTGGATCACTGATGTCAGTTGGGGTAGTAGTATTAGAATGATTTAGAGAAGGATTTTTTAGGTGAGAGAATTTGAGTATGGTCAGGTTGTGAGGTTGGGAAGAGTCATAAGGAGGTGGATAAACTCAGGTGAGTTTGGATACAGGGTTGGTATGATGGGGTAAAGAGAAATGGGTGGGGATATTTACAACTCCTCTATGGAAGGAGTTGAGGTTCATGAAATAATAAACAATATAATGTAAAGTAACTATAAAATTACTATTTAAAGACTTGTAAAACACTAAGATATACTTAGCTGGTCAGATGGGTGAACTATGACTATTGGATAGATGATTTTGATGAGGCTTGGTGAATAGATAAGATAAGCATGTGATGATAATCTTCAAGAGTTCAAGCTCTATGTAGTGTATCAATTTTTGATCTAGATCAATTTGTGTAGAGGTATGATAAACTTGGATATTGAATGTGAATGTAGGATGCTCTGATTGCCAAAATCTTATGTGTGAATTATTGATTTTTGTGACTTGAATACCAACTTAGAATTTTTCTTAAGTAATCTATGTCAGTGATCCCATCGACGTTGGTCGAGGGTTAACCAACATCGATGGCATGAGAATAGGTAAAAGGGATATTTTTATCTAATTTTCTATTTCTTATCTTTCTAAGTGTGGTGTTTATTATAAAATGGTAAAAATGCAAGCCTATGAAGAACATAGTTAGGAATTTATGTTAGGGGTGAAAACAAGTCATAGGTAGTTATGATTAGGAGACTAAGTCCCAAGGTGACTGAGAAGGTAAGAATTAGTCTTAGGATAAGGTGGCCAAGTGAGGTGGCATAAGTGGGTTTTAATTAACTTAATTAAATATTTTAAGGTGAAAACATGGGTTAGGAAGGTTAATTATTAAAAGGGGATCAAGGGGGTTTTTGACACAGGGAGTCACATAAGTGTGTGACATAATTTTGGTGTCTACATTTTTCCCCTTTTTGTCTTGTAACTTGTATTAAAAAGTTGTGAGATAAAAATAGGAGTTGGATGCTTTAGGTATGGGATGAGATATTCCCCCCTCAAAATAGGAACCAATAGAGAAGAATCTAAAATTGGGTACCATTTTGATATGTAGTTAATGGATGGGTAAATGCTGAGTGCAAACATGGGAATATCATTGCTTGTATGAATATTACTAGTTATAGTCAACATAATCAATAATAGGTAAAGGTGAGGAGGACTTGGATAAAAATAACCAGACCATAGATTGTTAGTGATAGCTAATGAGGTTAAAATGATCAAATTTGTAGTTCTAATGGTCCATGTGTTCTAGGTATCTAAGGTAGGAAGTGCTCCTAGAAAATAGAAAGGATTGCAGGTGACAGAACTAGCAAGGTCTTGATCCAAAAACACATAATATACATGTGTGCATATGATAAATAACTATAGCATTATATCATAAGTGATTAGAATGATCAGGGTAAGGTTGGTTCAAAAGGGTCATTAGTTAAGGAGATATTTGTGATCTCTAGTTAGAGTCATCATAGGTGGAAATTTAAGTGATTTCCAAGGTTGGTTGTCATGGGTGTGGAGATATATGTGATCTCCAAGTCTCCCCATAAGGAGTCCATGTGAACCACTAAAGGCATGTAATTAGGGTTATTTTGAAAATGGTGGGATTTAGGGTTGGAAACCTTAATTTTAAGGTGGCTGACATTGGTTAAGTCACTGATGTTGATAGGAAATATGTCAACATCGATCAGGTCACTAATGTTGATAGGAAATATGTCAAAATTAGTGGCTTAGGGTAGGACTACTGACATTGGTGGGTGACTAAACTTGACAAAAGGGGTTTGGTGGCCCACCAAATTTCATTTGTGATATTAGATTGGAGGAAATGAGAGATCTAAGTGGTGTGCAACACAAAACATGTAATGCTTATTCTATGATGGTGAGGTGGTGATAGGTGATTGGTTGAGAAGATTGTGTGAGAGTGAGGGTGTGATTTAGCACTTAGTGGGCCATGTTTTAACTGAGGGAACATTGGTGTGGATGAAGATGGTAGAGGGATTAGGGGACCTAGTTGGAGGTGCTCCATTATATGTGCCAGTCATTCCAGCCCAGAAGAGATGGAGAGATGAGGTAGGATCTTTTTGAGTGGCTTGTATTAGGTTATTGTTTTAATTGAGGTTTTGATCATAATTGGTTAGTTAGGTTCAATGTGAGTGTGGGGGATGATAGAGGGTAATTAAGGGATTAGTGGATAGGGTAAGGGTAGGTTTGGGTGGATTTATGGGGAAATTAGGGATAGTTTTTAGGAAAACCCCTAAATTTAGATATGGATTATTTGACCCTAGGGTTGAACCAATCACTGATGTTAGCTGGGTATACCAACATTGAATGATAACTGGCACTGATGTTGGCCAACAAATAGCATTACTATCAGCATATAAGGCTAACATTGGTTAAAATATAATTGATGTTAGTCATTGGAAAACCCAAAGTGGTAAGTTGAGGAGGAGTTAGGACCAATTGTGTATCTCTAGTTGAATTGGTATAGGTGCATTAGTGGACTATCCTAATGGTTGAGCTAGCCTCAAAAGACTATATGTCAACTGAGTGATACCTACATATCCCTCATTAAGACCTTATGTAAATGTATTTCTCCCAAAGGGAAGGGAAAAAGGGGTTAGATATGGGTTAAAATTATTAAGGCAAGTGGTTAGGAAAAAGTAGGGTGAAATAGGCCATGAAACCTAGGGTTAAAAATAAGCTGTTAGGCCTAGGGTGTGAGATATAGGCCATAGGGCCTAGAGGTTTTAATATATGCAGGTTGACCTAAGGTTTAAGAAATAGGTTGTGGGGCCTAGAGGTTTAGAATAGGCTAGTTGGCCTAGGGTTTAAGATATAGGCCTTGGGGCCTAGAGTTTAAGTGGGTGAATAGGCTTGATAGTTAGGTGGGTAGATGGTTGAGCTAGCCTCAGAAGACCCCATGTCAATTGAGTGATGCCTACATAGACTTGATTAGGGCCTCAGGCCAATGTAGTTTTCTCAAAGGGAAAGGGATTAAAAGAAGAGGTTTATAACTTAAGGTATGTGGCTTGATGGAGTGATTTTGTGTGTATGGATGTAGGCTAGGAAGGAGTCAACATTATGAGATTGATTACCTACACTACTAATGAGGATGAGGATGGATGTCACCATGGATGATTGGGAGCACATGGTAGATATAGGGTTATGAGGAGTGTGATGATATTGTATATTTGCACAAGATGTTAGCTTGATGGTAGCCTTAACAGAGAGGTGGGATCACACCACCAACACCTTCCATCTACCTACTAAAGAGTTGATAATGATACAGGAGGACATATATAGGATTTTAATATTAATACTCCAAGGTGAGGATCTCTTCTCATGTTTGAGGGAGGATCATGATATTCATATGTCCACATTGTTTGGGGAGAATGTTAGTGAGGTGACCTATCATTCAGTGAGCTTTACATTTGAGTTATTGTACACTATCAATGAGGAGAAAAATCACCTAATTATCATGATGATAGGAATTATAGTGTATGCACTACCTGACATATATGGAGGGAGATTCCCTATTGTGATGATTAGAGTTTTGGCATAGATGTTTGAATAGTGGATAGTCTTTCCATGGGGACTAGCTTTTCTTGTATAGCTATATAGGGAGTTATAAGGTGTGAGGTTGTGATGGTGATATAGTGTTTATGTCAAAAATTTACTTCATTATTGGGTATACAAGCACATATTGGTGACATGGCCATTGGGGCTACTAGTCATGATTTTAACTATTTTTAGGGTTAGTTTTATATTATGGAGAGATAGCATAGCACATACATGAGTAGATGACATCATGCATGATATTTATTATTGCATGTGGATGATGGATGGATTGATTTCATTAGATATTTTTTAGAGGCCCTATTTAATATATCATATATTTAGAGGATAGGTAAAGAATATTTTAGGCTTATAGAGTATGATACGGGTCAGGGGAGGTGAGCTAGAGAGTTGGAGATGACACATGTGGTAAAGGTTAGGAGATAGTTTAGGTTTTTATACAAGGTACCTTATTATTTTCCTCAATATAGGAGGGATGATATAGAGGCACCCCTTACATTTCCCTAGGAGATAGATGGGCTAGATTTTGAGGAGTTTCCATCAGACCCAAGTGGTTTAGATCTGAGGTGTATAGTAGCTTATGAAGTGTGGTGGGTAGGTTTTCACCCTAGGATTCTAAGAAGACCACAACCAAAATTATAGGGAGTTGAGAGAGATAGGATGTAGTTTTTTAGGCATAGGATATAGTGCAAGCATAATTTTTGGTCCTACAAGGACAAGTGATGATATTACAATCCCAATTGAATGTAATATAGGCATAGGTTTTAGTTCTACAAGGATAAATGATGACACTATAGGGATAGGTTTTTATACTGATAGTAGAGAGAGATGGTTTGAGAGTATTAGTGAAGGCTACACCCATCCTCCACCATAGAGACTAGTATAGGATCCATCGCAGGCACCACCATAGGGTCTTACAATAGGTTTGATGGATCCACCATAGATTGTGCCACTAATAAGGTACAACACTACTTTAGATGAGATTACATACTATGAGAGAGACAGCAGGCTATTCCCACACATTATAAGATATTCTAAGGCTAGATATTAGGAGAGATTAGAGAGATACACCATGAAATCTAGTTCACATAGACATAGATAGGTAGAGGGTGGTGATGATACTACCTCTTCATGACCATGACCACATCCTTGAGTATTTTGAGGGCTAGATATATTGTTATTTTTGTTATTTATATTCTAGTATACAAGTGAAAGTTGAGAGATGTATGGTGTGAGAGAGATGATATTGATATGATTCATTGATGTATAGTCATATTCAGTGTATATATATATATATATATATATATATGTATATATATGTGTGTGTATGTATGTATGTATGTATGTATACACACACACACACACACACACACACACACACACACACACACACACACACACACACACATATATATATATATACATATATGAGATTTTGGTATTGTGAGATGTTATGATGTTATGTTGATGTTATTGATGATGATGGTATATTATGGGTGAGGTTTATGTGATGTTATGTGTGTTTATGTTAGTGATAGTTAGTTTGTTATGCTAGCATTCCCATATTCATGATGTTACATGCAATATTTGAGTAGTTGGTTTCATTTTAGCATTTTCCATATTTGTGATGGTGTATGATAAGAATGCATTGTTTGATTTTATAATTTATTGATTTACTATTGTTTAGAGAAGCTATGTTGGTTGCATTTCACATGAGGTTATATGAAATAAATTAGTTGGCAAATGGTTTAATAGTACTAGTAGAGTGTGATGATTGAATAATGTATTTTTAATATGCCATGATTTTTTTTAATATTATTTAGCATCATTTCTTAAAATGGATATGTAAGTAATCGTATTCTTAAACACATAACTTTAATATTTAAGAATAGAGATTGGCAGCTAAGCAAGAAGGTAAGTGAATCTTGTTGTGAGATGCTACCTTAAAATATAAATCAACATGTGATAAATAAAATAAAGGGACATGATGCTCTTACATTGGTTAGGACCTAATGACCATATGAATAGGCACAGGATTATGAGCCTTATTCATGAATTACAGTATTGACCATTCATTTTATAGAAAAATATCATGATCACCTTGTGTCAAGTGAGTACAAAGTCCCTTTATTGCGAGGGAGTAAGAGGGGAAAATGGTAAAAGGAATTAGGGTGTTTGGGTAGCATAACCTTCTTAGTGGGGATGGTATGCCCCTTATATAGGTGACCTAAGAGATACCATAGACAAGTCCATGACTAAATTCTTTTGTTTCTTTTTCTTGTGTAGGCTAATCAATACGGGAATTCTTCATTTGGATGTTGTTGGTGCATTGAGGTCATGCAAATCTAATCAATGTGGGAAGCTTCTAAGACATTATTTTCTTGATAACAAAGCTTTGGCTTAGCCATCCTTCAAGGGAGTGGTCTAATATTTTTTTTTAGATATCTTTCTAGGGAGCAATCTATTTATAGTAGCAATAAGAAATTACATAGTTGTTATTCAAGGGAGTAGTCTACGTTGAGAATCATGACCTAAAAGATAATAATTTATCTATATATCCCAATTTTTGTTATTATATATATATATATATAGATATATATGTATATGTATATGTATATGTATATATATGTATATGTATATGTATATATATATATATATGTATATATATATATATATATGTATATATATATATATATGTATATATATATGTATATGTATATATATATAAATATGTATGTATATATATACATATACATATATATACATATATATATCTATATATATATATATATATATATACATATATAATATATATACATATATACATATATACATATATATATACATATATACATATATATATATATATATATATATATATATATATATCCATATATATATACATATATATATATGTATATATATATATATGTATATATATATATATATATATATATATATATGACTTTAGTCACACACAGAACTATAGAGGCTTAGAGGTTTTCCTTTATGAGGGGAAAACCATAACACTTGGAACATTAACTAAGTGTATAGGAATAAGGGCTAAGAGGAAGGGAGGTGAATGTAATAGGTTTGCTCTCAAGGGATGAGCTCAAGTTAAACATGAAGTGAAGAATCACTTGATTAACTAAAAATTGGTCATATGTGCAAAGAATTTAAAGGCTCTAGTTCTAGCTTACCTTTGAGAGAAGACAAGCGATAAGTTCCTGAGCCATACTTGTGAGTTATGATATAGGGTCGAAGCCAATTAGGAGAAAACATGCCCCATTTACTTTTATCCATGTTCATCACATGTTTATTTTCCTTTAAGATGAGATCTCTGATATTGAAATCTTACTCCTTGAGGTTTTTATTGTAAGCACATTTGATATGGTCTTGATAGATTTGGAGGTGATTAAGGGCTGATAGATGACATTCATCGAGTAGATCAAGTTGGGCTAAATGTTCTTGGTGAAATTCATCATTAGTAAGTATGTCTTGTATAGAGATGTGAAGAGAAGGAATCTGGACCTCAAGAGGCAAGACTGCTTCCATCCCATAGACCAGTGAAAAAGGCATATCACCTATAGGGGTTTTAATGCTAGTGTGGTAAGCCCATAAGGCAAAGGGAATATGTGTATGCCAATCCCTACCAGTATCATTGACCACCTTCATGAGGGTTTTGGTTAAGGTTTTGTTAGAAGCTTCTACCTATCCATTTGTTTGTGGAGAATATGATGATGAGAAGCTTAATTTGATGCCAAAATAATCACAAATTTTTTGGATAGTCTTTTTCTTTAAAGATTTTCCACTGTCTATAATAATCTTATGGGGGACACCAAAATGGCAAATGATGTGATGGTTGATAAAATTGACAATTTTTTTAGCCTTAGTGGAGATGAGAGAAATGGTCTCAACCCACTTGGTGAAATATTTAGTAGAAGTAATGATAGAATGGTACCAGAGAGATGAATGAGGGTTAATCTCACTGATTAGATCCAAACCCCATTGTGAAAGGGGCCAAAGGTCTTTGGTGACTTCTAAGGCATGGCTTGGAGTGTGAAGGAGGTTAGCATGTTTTTGAAATTTGACACAACACTGAACATAATTTTGATAGCCTTGGTTGAGTGTTGATAAATATTAACCAAGTCAAAAGATACATTTGGAAACCAAATTCCCACTAAAATGTCCACCACAAATCCCATTGTAGACTTCCTTAATGGCAAAGGGGATTTCAGCATGAGTGAGGCATCTAAGGAGGATACCATCAAATCCTCTTTTGTAGAGAAGGCCCCCCAACATAGTGTAGTGAGAAGTACTTTTAATGAAATTACATCTCCCATTATTGGAAAGGTCTAATGGAATGATACCATAAGTGAGATAGTCAACAAGCTACTTGTGCCATATGTCATGCAAATTATAGTCAACATTTCCCACAAATAGGATGTTAGTTGACACATATGAGGTCAATGTGAGGTGATGCATGGTGATGTATATTTTCAAAGAAGAGGGCGAGGATGGAATGTGTGAGGTGAGGGAATACATCATGTTGGAAAACTTTTTTATAGATCAATGAATAGTATACAAGAGGTAGTGGTCAAAAGATTCAAATAGTGCATCTACACAATGTTTGTCTCATTGTAAAATTTCATTTTTATAGAGTTAGGAATTGTTAACTTGATTAATCACTAGTTGGGAATCACAAAAGATGTCGATTGATTTCATTCCTAAGAAAATGGTAGTTTTAAGCCCAAAGACCAAAGCTTCATATTCAACCATATTGTTAGTACATTCAAAATCTATTTAAAATTATAGAGGCATAGGCTCACCATCAAGAGGGATGAGGATTACCCCCACACCCCCACCAAGTTGACATTTAGATCCATCAAAGAACATCATCATTTGATAGGAGATGTCATTGGTGGATAGCATTGCAATAGACTCATTAGGTAATTTGAGGTTAAAAGGTTGGTTTTTAGGTAAAGGGGCATTGGCTAATTGGTTAAAAAAAATTCCCCTTGATAGACTTTTGTTGGATGAATTCCAAGTCAAACTTAGTAAGGAGCATGAGCCAACAATCCATATTCTAGTTTTGGTATGGTTTGGAATGCATGTATTTGAGGGAGTCAATATGGGTGACAACATAGGTTTTGTGATTTAAAAGGTAGCAGTGAAGTTTGTAAGCTACGAAGACCAATGCAAGGCAAATATTTTTAGAATGAGTATACCAAGTTTTATAATCAATAAGCATTTAGCTTATGTAATAAATAGCTTGATCTCTATGTTGATCATCCTGATGTGCAATCATACCACCCAAGGAATGGTCTATTGTATAAATATAGACGTAGAAAGGCTAGTCCTCTTTAGGGGGAATAAGAACTAGTGGGGAAAGGAGATACCCTTTAAGTGCATCAAAGGCTTTTTGACAATCCATGTTTCAATGGAAGGAGACATCCTTTTTAAGTAGATGACGAAAAGGTTGACATCAATCTAACAACTAAGAGATGAAATGGTGGATTGACTGAAGTTTGCCTTGTAAGCTACAAATATGCTTGATATTAGTGGGTGGAGGCATTTCTAATATTACCCAAACCTTAGTAGGGTCAACCTCGATACCATAGAGGGAGACAATGAAGCCTAAAAGCTTACCTAAAAGGACCCCAAAGATGTATTTTTTTAGGTTTAGTTGAATGCTATATTGGAGGTTTGAGAATTGCCAAGTGATCTTGGTGATGTTTAGACTTTCCAAGTAAGTCATCCACATAGTCTTCCATAATTTTTTGTAGGAGGTCATGAAAAATGTAAGTCATTGTGTGTTGATAGGTAACACTAACATTCTTAAGGCCAAATGGCATGACCTAGTAACAAACATTTCCCCATGGGGTGATGAAGGAGGTCTTGTGTTGATCTTCAAGAGTAATTAGGATTTGATTTTAGATTGAGAACCCATCTATAAGAGATAACATCTCATGGCCATCCATCAAATCAATAATTTGGTCGATGATTGGTAAAGAGAAGTCATTTTTTGGACAAGAAAGGTTTAGATCATGATAGTCAGTACAAATGCGAATTCCCCATATCACTTTTGTGATAGGGATGATATTGGAAACCCATTGCAGATAGTCAATGGGTTGAATAAAATTAATAAAGAGGAGGTGTAGGATCTCTTCTTTAACAAGGAGAGAAATACAAGGGTTCATCTTATAAATCTTCTAATTAATACGCTTAGCATCATAGTTGGTTACAATATTGTGGGTGATAGTAGAGGGGTCAATACCATACGTGTCATGGTAAGACCAAGCAAATGATTTACTATGATCAGAGAGGAAAGTGGTATAATTGGTTTGTTTAAGGGAATCTAAAGATTGGCCAATCTTGAGGATTCAATAGTTATCTAGAGAGGGTAAATTAATGTCAATGGTCGATTCATTTAACATAGTTTGCATTTTAGAAGGGAGTGATCATTAGATATAGCAATCATCTACATCCATGTAGGTGAGAATAGCATCATCATCCTAACATTGGATAGTGTTAATAGTGGGAGACTTTTCAACAATCATTTTAGGATTAACAAGAGGAAGGGACCATATTTCCTCACCCAGATGATAAGTCAAGGGTCCTAAATGAATGATGTTTGTTGAAAAAAAATTAGGAGTTATGGATACCTCTCATTCTATAGGTGATGGCAAGGGAAGAGGAGAGGATGGAGAAGGAGAGAGTAGTTCCTTGATATGAGAGACCTTGGTGGGTTTTTTTGGTTCATCAAATCCCACACCATACCACTTTTTAGCATCTTTGATGGTCTTATTGGTGGGGTATTCAATAGGTGTATGAGCACCCTACTCATAATGACCCAACCCAAATCCTTTATAGGTGCACTTATAAAGATAGGTATGAGTAAAACTAGGTTTACCTAAGAAGGATACGTCATAGGTAAAAGTTTGTGGTGAAGAGGAGGGATTTTTTGTAATAGGATCCTAATTGATTCCCCCATATGCGAGATTAGTTTAAAGGTTAGGGGGACCATATAGGATGAACATCCCAATATGGGGATCATAATTGGGGTGCATGTGAATTTTTCCATACTCTTGTAGAGTATGGAACATGTCTAGTGTCAACAAGTGATATTATTCAAGTGAAAGGCATTTGAAATTGCCTTCCATGGGGTCCTTGTCAATAATTTGTGTCATCAGTGTGTGAGTAGCTAGGGTAGTCAATCTTTTTGAGGATTCAATGGTAAAATGCGAAGAGGAAGATGTTTTCAATGGAATGAGAATATCATTGGTACAATAAGCCATGTTGCATGTTTTGAAAGGACGTAGGTTAGTGAGAATAACATGTACTTACCCACCATGATTGAATTTAACACAATAGTGTAAAGTCAAGGGTACACATGCCATGGCATGTATCCAAGGATATCCAAGTAATATGTTGTATTGTAACTCTCATTCAATAACATATAAGATTTTAGGGATTGTGAGAGGACCTACATGGATATGCAATACTATAGTACCCACATTAGTCACTATAGTATCATTGAAGGAATGGAGTATTGCATCAAACTACAACACACAATTATCAAGAAGTGATAGTTGTTAGTAGGCATGAGTGGATATAATATTAATAATATCACCTCCATTCATCATGAACTCTATTAACACAAGTTTGATCGATATATGTGGTGGTAAAAAGTGCAAGGTCTTGGTCTGTATGGTGATGAGCTAGAATTTTTGAATCACTGAAGGAAACTAGGGAAAGAGTATTAAGAGAATTCACCAAAGTTGCAAGAGGTTGATGATCATTAGTTTGTACCTTGATTAATTATTAAGCATTGATCAAGGCTTGGTGTTGTTGGTATGAGTTTTATATTAACTCATATAAAAAAATATTTACATGGGTTTGGTGAAGTTGTTTCACCATTGAATCTTGAATGACTTGTGAAGATGTAGGTTGGGGAGCATCAAGAATAGTGATCTTGGGATTTGGTGGAGGAGAATATTTTATAAATGGATGAGCCCAAGGGGTGGTGGCCTTTTCCTTACCTTTATCCTTTTGATTTTGAGACTATGTAGCCACATTAACTATGTTGATCTAGAGCATAGGAAAATAAGGTGGTGGAGGAGGCACAACCTCATCATTGGTCTTGGACTTAGGTGAGGTGGTAGGTAGAGTTTGAGATGGAACTAGAGAAATAACTATAAGGTTATTAAGAGGCTCCATAATGAAAAGGTTTTTCATATCAAAGTTCTATTAGAGAATAGCTGTAAGAGATTTATAACTTTCCATATCATGTCCAAGTGAGCGATGATATAAATAAACTTGTGTGTCATTGAACCAAGATGGTTTTGGTCTAAGAGGATGATAAGGCTTGATCAGAGGAAGGGTTATGGTGGAGGATTTCAACAAATGGCATAGGAGAGGGGATTGAGAGCCTAATAGTGGGTTATCACTTATTGCCATAATAGGGGTAGACATCTTCATTGATTTAGGAGGTGTGGATATGGTTTTGCATGGAACCCTTTTGGGTGAAGGTGTAGCCTCTAGTTTTGTTGACACCTTTTTAGTTATAGGTGTTGAGGTGTTGGATGTGTAAGGGAAAATAAGTGGTAGAGGTAAAAGAGGATGTAGATTTGATTTGTTTCCTACTTAGAAAGAGAAAACTCTAAATAAAGTGGAAGGATGGGGTCCCAAGATTGAAGTCAAAGTTGAGGGTGGAGGATGAGTGGAATGGTGAGGTCTAAAAAGATTAACATTTTTCCTTAGTTCAGTTCATCGAGCTCCAAATCATGATTCATGATTAAAATATATCTTTACTTATGTATGAATTATATTAGAAACTGGGCAAACACCCAAAGATCTGATTTTATTTAGTGTAATAGATGCCCATGATGGTGATGGTTCTAATATAGAGGGTTACACTTATAATGGTTCAGGAAAAGAAGTTCTATCTTTTTTTAAAAATTTGGGATAAATGTTAGTGAAAGGATTAGTGTTAAAGGATGGTATTTATTGCATAGGATAAGGAGCTTTAAGTCAGTCCTAAAATTTTGAGTGGTCTAGCTTCCTAGAGTCAACAAAGTTTAGATTTCCTACTAACCATGAGAAGGGTTTAGACAAAGTTGTTTTAGGCCTTACGGTTGCTTCCATAGAACACTTAGGTGATTGGGAAAGAGGGAATGTGTTGTATTCTACTATTTCAAGCCAAAGATGAGTAAGAACCATAATTGGGTCTTCTTCAACTGATGTAGGAGAAGAGGCATGGTCTTCCCTACATGGGGGAGGAACTGGTGAAGTCCAATTCTTCTAGTGGATAAATAATGGGTATGATTACTTCCCCAACATGTGGATGAGGATCAGGCAAGGTATGCTCTTCTATTGGCAAGAGAAGGGGTAAAATTGGTTTAATGGGTGCGTGCACAATAGGTAATTTGATTAGTGTAGGGATAGATAATATAGACTCCTCTATATGTGAAATAGGAGTGGATGGGGCATTGTCCTCCATCGGTGGAGGAAAAGTAAGTGAAGAAAGCTCTTCAAGAGGGTAGATCATAGGATTTATGCTTCCCTCAACATGAAGATGGGGAGTGGGCATGACATGCTCTTCCAAAGGTAGGAGAATAGGCAAAATAAGTACAAGAGGAACATGTATTGTGGGTTCCTTGCATGGTGAAAGGATAGGTAGAGGAGGCCCCTCCACATGTGGGAGAGGGATGGGTGAAATAGGATCCTTTACTCATGGAAGAAAAATAGGTAAAATATGCTCTTCTAGTTGTGGGAGAGGTTAGACTAGAGGTAAAGAGAATACCATATTGAACAAATGAATATCATGATCAGGTGAGTTATCAGTCATGGCTTGAACATTTTTTTGATTGAGTGAATGGTTAGGAAAAGGCTATTTGAACACATACATGCTTTGGTTAGTAGGCATGTTAGGGTTATCCAAGATAATCTCGCCTTTATCAAGCATATCCTGAATAATGTTTTTGAATGTTTTATAGTTGTTAGAATTGTGGCTTTTAACTCAATGATATCCACAAAACTCATCTTCTTTATACCAAGTTGGGATAGGATGGGAGGGATCAAATTGTATAGGATGTCTAATTTGAGGAAGGGTAATATCTCCTTGCTAAAATAGTTTATCCAAAATAGAAGTGTAAAACACTCTAATAGGAGTGTATTATCTTTGCTCATACCATTGTTGGAATTGTTTGGTTGGATTTGGTGAGGTGGATGGCCTAGACTAGTTGACTATGGTAGAGAAGACAATTTAATCACCATGACATTGGTAGAGCCTTTTGACTTTTGATTGGAAGAAGAGGGTTTAGAGGAAGAGTCATTAGGTTTGGACTTGTTATTTTTATTATGCAACTTTACCCTATCTTCATCTATAGCTTAAATCTCTAACTTTCATGACATGATAAAAGCTTCATCAAATATGTAAAAATTTCGGGCATGGAGGGTAGAAGATATGTGTTTGGTACATGCTCTTGAGAAAATATCTATAAGCTCAAGTTGAGGTAAAGAAAATTATATCTGATTGATTAAACCTCTCCAATGAGTGACAAAGTTAGCGATAGACTCATCATAAAACAATCTAATAGAATAAAGGTCCTTAATAGAGACCTTTTTAGAAATATTGATAGAGAAGTGGTCTAAGAATAGTTGAGCAAGTTGGGTAAATGATAAAAGGGAGTGATGGGTTATGGAACTATACCAATCTAGATCAGCACCTAAAATAGACATAGGGAAAGTGTGAAGCAATAATGCATCATCATGCCCTATTAGGTAATAAGCATGTTTAAATGCTTGTAAATGTTGTTTTGGGTCCTCATTACTCTATAATGAGTAAATTAGTGAGCTCCCACTGACTAGGGTAGGGAAGAATAGGTAAATAAGGATGGGTGGGTTCATTACATATTTCATCATAAGATAGAACTTTCTTTGAACCTGACATAGATGTTTCTACGTTAGACATCTTATCCATCATCATCTTGATGAGATTTGGAGGTGGTTGGTATGAGGAAAACCTCCTAATTTATAGGGTGTTTGAAGGGAGATATATTTTGGATATGACACACATTGATATGGTATTGTATATGTAACATAGTGGTAATAAGTCATGGGTTGAGGGGTGGAAATGAAAGAGGTTTGTCCTATGGGGTTAGAGATAATGCCTTGGCTAGGTGCAAACATTGGAGGTTGGGTTGTTGGCAAAATTACATGGGTTAAATGATGAGTTTCAAATATTTTAATTATGGATTCAAGATTTGATGGGATGGGCACTACCAAGTTTTGAAATGGTGTTGGACTTGGTTGGGTCAGTGGTGGCTATGAGGCTAAGGGAGCCACTACAGAAGTTAGGTTAAGAAGATGAAATTGAGAAATTAGGGTGGTTAAATTTTGAGGGTTATTGATGGTTGGGTCACTTGTTGAAGTATTGGTTTGTGTGATCATATAGGTAATGGTGGAAACCACTGAGAATGCAGCTATCTCCATCAAGGAAGCTAACATGCCATAAAGGGGATCTCATGCAGTGTTACGGTTTTGGCTTGTGGAAAGATAATGCTAAAGGGATACAATGTTATAATAAAAACAATTTGTGAATTCAAGATATCTTTTAGGTATAAGGGGGATCTGGTTATGACTGATAATCATAGAGTTATTCTCCACAACCAAAGTATGCTCCATGGCAAAATCAGAAAGGAAAGGGGAAGGTGGGAGTGGTTGAAATCTTGCATAATTGGCAAGAGTTTTGGATTAGTTACATATAGATACCATAAAAAAGAGATAAAGGTAGGCATTAGACTCTTTATTATTGATAGATCATCAAAAAACCAAGTTTGAGTGTAGGTAGGTAGATACTTTTAACTTGTTATTTTAAGCAGGCTAAAAATTATAAAATCACACATTCACCGATATCGGTTATCTAAATAATATTTATAGGTAACAAGGCAACCAATTTCAGTGATATTACTAATATAAATTACTATGGAATCCAAAAAGGTGAAAAATCCAAGTTTTTGGTAACCCAAAGGCAAAATCTGGGTATAACAAAGGATACAATAGGTATGTGCAAGGATAAAAGACAAAAAAATTGAAACTAGAAATTCATATAATCTAAGAGGTAGAAATGCCTAGATTATATAAATTATAAAGGAAATGTCCTCACAAACTCAAAAATGTAGAAGACAAAAGGAAGAATAAAAGGAACATGTAGCCACTAAATGTTAACTCCTAGGAATTAATTTTAGTCTCTTCATGGCTAATGTCTTAGAAAGTGTGAGAGTAAAATTGGTTTGTGAAATAGGTACTAGATGAGCAATCTAAGGATGGTTCCAAGTTAGTTTCAAGGCTCAATAAAAAAAAAATATTAGACTAGGTACATGGCTTGTTATAAGGGCTTGTTCCTTGTACATCATGGTCTTAAATCTGAGCCAAGCTACTTAGCCAGAATATACCACCTGTCTAGAGTTTATACTCTGTCAGAGAATGGAGTGGGTCCTCTCCTTGGTGGTGAAATCCAAGTGGGATCACTGGGTAGGGTAAGGTGATCCATTGGATGATGAAATCCCAATGGGCCTTATCTCAAGTGGCTTTAGATGTTTAATTTTGTGAGAGTGATATGGTTGTGTAACATTTGTCTTATATGATTTATTCATGATGTTTTATTTAACTAGGTGAGCTAAATGTAGCAAGCAAAACAATGAAATGTAGTGAGTTTTAAACCCAAATTGGAAATGCTTAAATTTAGATGAAAATAATGGTGAATATGAGAAGAGGATGAATTTCACTATCTTAATTCTCAAAAGAGGCAAACAAAAGAAGGTATTCTTTTTAGCTTGCAAGAAAATAATGAATTTATTTTTAGAGACAAAAGAAGAGGAGAATGATAGGGAAGGAAAATTTTAGTTATTTCCTTAAACAAAAAATAAAAAGATCAAAGTTTCATTTTTTAAAAAGACAAAGAGAGAAAGTGTAAGGAATGAAAATTTCACTATGGTGCACCTATATGAATATCTAGACAAGTAATGAACCTAGGAAAACTCCAACATCCCATCATGCATGCCACAATGTTTCACTACATTTAAAGCTTATTTTTCATTAAAATAAAGAAAGAGTTAGGGATAAGTGATTAAAAATTGGATAAGTGCACACCATTCTAGAATTTGTAGATTATCCTCTTTGGTTGTGGAGGAAGACACCTGTAGATAAGAAAACACTACATAAAATAGTTGTTAGTGAAGATATGTTCAGACTACCAAGCTACGTGCTTGTTTTGAGAAGTATGAAACTTCCTTGGGATGATAGTCTATTATTTTAAAACAAAGTTTAAAATAAATTCAAGTAAAGAGAGTAGAGAGAGAGAGAGAGAGAGAGAGAGAGAGAGAGAGAGACAGAGAGAGAGAGAGAGAGAGAGAGAGAGAGAGAGAGAGAGAGAGAGAGAGAGAGAGAGATTTGTTTACTATGTTGTAGGTCTGATTTTAGTAAAAGATAATATAGTACAAGATTATAAGTCAAGTCTATGTGTTAGGAAGTTTATTAGGTGATTTTGAGGTTGCTAGTTTAGAAACATAGAAACCAACATCAGTTAAAGGACTGATGTTAGTTGGGCTCGTTGATATCAGTTAGGGTCATCGATGTCAATTTGGATCACCGATGTCAGTTGGGGTAGTAGTATTAAAATGAGTTAGAGAAGGCTTTTTTGGGAGGGATAATGAGAGTATGGTCAGGTTTTGAGGTTGGGAAGATTTGTAAGGAGTTGGATAAGACTCAAGTGAGTCTAGATAGAGGATTGGTATGTTGGGGTAGAGAGAAATGGGTGGGAAATTTACAACTCCTCCATAAAAGGAGTTAGGGTTCATGAAACAATAAAAAGTATAATGTAAAGCAATTATAAAATTATTATTTAAAGACTTACAAAACACCAAGATATACTTATCTTGTGATATGGGTGAACTGTGACTACCAAATATATGAATCTAATGAGGCTTGGTGAACTAATGGGTGAACAGACAAGACAAGCATGTGTTGCTAATCTTCAAGAGTTCAAGCTCTATGTAGTGTATCAATTATTGATTTGGATCAATTTGTGTAGAGTAATGGTAAGCCTAGATATTAAACATGAATGTAGGATGCTCTGATTTCCAAAATCTTGTGTGTGAATTCTTGATTTTTGTGACCTAAATACCAACTTAGAATTTTGCTTAAGTAACTGATGTCGGTGATCCAACTGATGTTAATTTAGGGTTGACTAATATATGTGGCATGATAATAGTTAAAAGGGATGTTTTTATCCCATTTTTTGTTCCTTCTCTTGCCAAGTGTGGTGTCCATTAGAAAATGGTAAAAATGTGAGGCTATGAAGAACGTAGTTAGTTAGGAATTTATGTTAGGGGCAAGAACAAGTCATAGGTAATTAGGATTAGGAGACTAAGTCTCAAGGTGACTCAGAGGGTAAGATTTAGTCTTAAGATGAGGTGGCCAGGTGAGGTGGAATAAGTGGGTTTTAATTAACTTAAATAAATGTTTTAAGGTGAAATCATGGGTTAGAAAGGTTAATTGTTAAAAAGGGATCAAAGGGGGTTTCAACACAGGGAGTCACACAAGTGTGTGACATAATTTTGGTGTCTATAGCTTCACTCATTTCCAAATTAATTTCATAGCTAAGACATACTAACTTTTTCATTGTAGGATCAAGCTTGAAATTTGTTAATACATGCTTTTTAGACCTTCTTTGAAAGTTTAAAATGGACTAGGAACTTTGTTTTTGTGTTTAATGGAAAATTTAAATACTTAGGTAAATGTTTTGAAAAATTATGCTTTCAAAGTTACAACTTAAGACTAAGGGGTCAAAATGACACCACCTAATTTTTCATTTGGTTCTTAAAATTGAACTCCCTTGTCAAATTTTGTCTTTAATAGTTATTTAAACTTAGAATTTGATTGGCAAAAAAAGGGACATTGCATGTATGCTCTTCCATCCATCCCCTTTAGGGAACTTTTGGAATCAAAATCATCATCCTTATTACAAACATGCTTAGTCCAAGGCATAGAAATAATGTCATCTAAATCACTCCTAAAAAACTTGTAATAGTTTGGGTGATCTTGAAATGACCCTAAAGTCTTTCTATTAGTCATTTATATTATTGCATCTTGGATTACAAGGGGGACTTCATTACCTCCCATAAGTTATATAGGAAAGATTTAACCTAGGGTTTAATCTCTTGACACTGACTTCAATCACTCCCACTAGGATTTAATGTTTGAGTAGTTAAACCACCTTCTAGTGTTGGAGTTGCACACAAGACGTATATGTGATTTAGACATCGCACTACACTGAGAAAGCAATGGATGTAGTGGTTAAAATAATTACAAGACCTTTTTGTAACAATCCAAGTGACATTGACACTCAATTTAAGTGAATTTATATTTCAATGTGACGTGAAAGCCATTGGGAAATTGATCCATCTAGATGTTTGAAAACTTTTAAATATTAGACAAATCCCCACTTTCCATGGAAGTGTTATTGGTACAAGGTGTGCCTCAAGGTCCATATTGTAGTATTTTAATTTAAGAGAAGGGGGTGTAAAACACTACTATATAATGCACATTTTACTTTTTAGATGAATACTAAAAAATCCTCTCAAATGGTGTATATTGAAGGATTCCAACAATACCAAGCAACCTTATTAGTTTAGGACCTAAGAGTGATTAATTAGTTGGTTTTGTCCTAGATTAAAGTCTTGTTTGGATTCAAAAATTGGTATGAAAAAATTATACAAACCAAAACACATAGTCCTCATTTTCATTTGAACAAAGATGCATTATGCTTCCCACATGAATCATCAATTTGCCTTGTTCAAAGTTCATCAAAAATTGTAGAAATATCATCCACTTTAGCATAATTATTCTACCCAATTGAGTCTAGAGTTTTTACCAAATTTTGTTTAAGTCCTTAATTGATAATTCACATTATAATTTGAACCTTTCTAAGTTCTAAGGGTTGATGTGTCAAGTGGGTTCACCATTTTCACATTAAACTTGTTTTAACTTAGGTCTAAATTTCCATTTAAATTGAAGGCCATTTAAGATCATAATCATTGACACCACTTGGTAGACTTAAATCATCTTTTGAAAATTATTTCACTTTAAGTCTATGAGAAAACTTTTCTTATCCCATTTTACCTTGAGTCCATTTGATGCAAACCTCTTTGCCTTAGAAAAATTGTCAAAACTTTGCTAGTGTGTGTATCATTTGTGCAGGGGAAATGTTATGCTACCAAAATTTGTGAAACATATTTGCCTTAGAGTTTTTTAAACAAACATTTTATTACATATTTTTGAGTAGTTTAGCATTGTTATGCTGCCCAAAACATTTTAAACATTGTTTCATAGAATTTTTTGCATAGTGTTCAAGTTTGTACACATTTTTCAAGCCAATCCAAGTATTCCTTTATGAATATTTGTCTGACACAATTACATTGTTCACATTTTTTTATCCTATATGTCAAAATAACCAAGTTTTATACCATTATTTATGAGAAAACAAACTATCTCTAAAGTGACTTTTGTTTCATACATTATACCTATTTGATCAAGTTCATGTCCAAGAGTCAAATGCCTTGTTTTTGTTAGAAATGTTTCAAATCCATTAGATTAAAATTTGAACTATTTAAAAGTATATCTTTTGACACCATTTGGCCAATAATTCTAGCACATGCTTTGTTTGAGACTAGCTTTTGATGTCACATTTATCCAAAATACCTAGCAATGGTTTGTTTCCTAGGTTAGACTAATTTGAAACACTTATTCCTTAGAGTTTGGCATTTTGATTTTAGGTCTATTTACTTAATATTTTTTGTATAAGACATGTAACTTTAGATACTTAACATTATCTTGTTTTATCACAAATCATTGCATAAATCTTTCCATCCTTTTGACAAATCTAGACCAAGTTTGAATGTCATATTTTAGACATTATCTTTTTAGAGATTATAGAACTCTCTTCCCTTTCTATTGCAAAACATTCACTATGGATCCCAACATGTATTCCTACACTTTTAGTGGACTCATATAATATCTAGGGATTAGTAATGTGGTTGCACAAGAAGAAATGGTACAAGAACCCTACACAGATAATGGTGTTTATGAGATGGATCCTTATGTCCCTCATAACACTCAAATAGGGACACAAAACCAAGATCCATTAGCTAGATATTTGGTTAATACACCACCATATTTGGAGAAATATCAAGCACAAATAGAGAAATACCCATCTATGATACCTAATATTAAATAACATTTTTTCAATAAATGTATTATGTTAACACACCTTCCATGTATGATCCTTATTTTTTTAGCATCATTTATTGGAAAAAAAGACAAGATTTTGGTTAGATCCATAGAGGTAGGGGCTTAGTTTTTGGTAAAATTCCCCCATGAGAATTTACCAAGTCTAGTAAGAATGCCTCTTAACATATTTTACAATTAATAAGATTGGTCTAACAATCCTTTAGCTCTAGTCCAAACAACATATCAGAACCTTAGTATGCTTGTCAAAGGCAAGGACCCCATGGAGGATCACTTTGTATAGATAAATAACACATACCAAACTTACTTGAACCTAGCATGAAATTTCAACAAAATAACCATGTCAAGTAGGCCTCTCATAGATTTAGTCCCCTCAATTAGACTATTAATAAATTTGACTAGTCAAGATAATCAGGGTGTAGACCTATTCATATAGAATACTTCAGTCGATAACTTATTTCATATGCCAACTATTGAAGAAGTATCTTTTACTTATACACATAATATTGGCCAAAACATAATGGATAATGTGCAAGAAACATCCCATCCAAACCAAAGTGGTGTTAATACATAACTAATTAGCCAACAAAGTGTGATTTTAGTTAACACCACAAGTGGTTCTAAAAATCAGTGAATAAGAGTTTATTCATCCTAATCTCAACCAACTAATTCTAATCCACAACCAGCTACTTATTCATGTACACAACCAATAGGATTAGGTAGCCATTAGATAACCAATGTCATGCATCAATGACAAAATGTGATGAATCCTAATCCTCCTCAACAAATGATGAGTGGTATACCACAACAACAAGCACAATCTAGTATACCAATGTAATAGAGGTTACATATGTTGTCACCTCAATAAGGGTAACTTATGTTCCACCTCATCAAGTAGTAGCAAACATACCTCTTCAGTTGTAGGTTAGTGTGCCACTTCAAAACCAAATGATATCTAACCAACAATGTATAAATACTAGTTAGTGATAAATGCAAAAAAATTAAACATGCATTCACTTCCCAATAGGGATTCATGCAATAAGGAGGTTCCAATGTTTCTCAAGTACCTACTAGGAAATAATTGCCTTTTGTTCAAAATGTGTCACTCATTTAGAAATAGGCTCTTGATTTACAAGTTCCCACTCAACATCAAGGTTTGATTAGTCGATATCATGTCCCTTTTAACCATGATAGGCATAGTATGGTTATATCTTTTCATTCCAACCATAAAATCCTTAGCATCAAACCTTCATAACCAACCTTAACCAGAATATTGCACTGTAACACACATAAGTCCAATAATCAAACCTTAATATATGTATATGTATTCCTGGTCCATTTCCAAACCAGTCCATCATACCCCAATAAATATCTCCATTATACCTTGGTATAAGTACTCCACTCATGACTACCCAAACATCTACCTAGGTCAATATTCCCACAAGTTTCCTAGAGCAAGAATTATAACAAATGAAGCATGCAATCACTACCATCCAAGATGGGAAACAAGGTAAAAATTTCAAGTTAGATGATGTGTGTTCTTATATTTTTAACATAGACTACTTATAGATTACATTTCCTCTAGGATATGATCCCCTAAAGTTTGATAAATACAAAGGGAAAGGTGAGCCCAAAACCCATTTAATGAAATTATTTGTCACATGCCAACTAGTGACATATAGTGGCATATACCTTTTATTGTTATTCCCAAGGAGTCTAGCAGACAAGCCTTGGAGTGGTTTTTAAAGTTGCCCAAAAATTTAGTAACAAATTTTGATGACCTTTCAAAAATGTTTGTTCATCACTTTTCCTACAATCTTGAACATGAGATTTCATTGGTTGACTTGATGAAAGTAAAGAAAAAATATGGTGAGATTTTTATGAGTTATCTGTAGTGGTAGAGATCCCTTGCAAGCTGATTCAGTAATAGTTTACCAAATAAACAATTAGCCGCTATGTTTACTAAAAATTTGCATAGTGAGATATCTTATCATCTGGAACTATAATGTACACATACTTTTGAAGAGATCATTGATAATGTTTTTTGATTGAGTGAGCCCTTATTAATAAAATAATCATCAACCTTACTTCAACTAATCAAAATCAGGGTACCAATCAAGGAAATGGCCAAAATCAAAATCAATTCCAAATGCAAGAATCACAATTAGTACATGCCAATAACCAAGATAGATAAAGCAATTTAACCCAATAATAATGTTGTGGGAAATGGAGTAATCAAGTCATGCCATGTCAAAATGGTGCAAACACCATCTACCCAACTTGCACCACCTTTTCAACTTACTCTTTCATAAACACCTCTTCATCCAACACACCAAGTATAATAGTTTAGGCCTATACAATAAATGCAACCACCTTTATCATTGCAAGTTCCTCCTCTAAGAAGAATAATACCTACTCATTATGTTTTTAGTGACCTTAGAGAGCCTATTGAATCTATGATTCATAAACTTATTTTTACTAATCTGATTAGTTGGCTTATACCAAAGAATTATCTATAAGGCATTCCTTATCCTAGTTGGTACCATGAAAATGAATTCAGTGAATATCATAAGGTTAATGGGCATAATTTATGTAGATGTGTATAAATCAAGAATTTTATTGAGAATATGTTAGAGAATGGGGAGATCACATTGGATGGTGATAATTCCACCTCTAATTAGACTCTTGGGATTTATTAATACCCTTTTCCCCAACATAAAAACCAACCATAATAGAAACAATAATGGAAACAACAACATTATCTAGTGCAACAACAAAATTAATCGTATCAAAATCAAAGGTCAATCTAACAAAACCAGTAAAACCAACAACATCACAATAGTGGATAAAACCAAGGTTAAAATGGTAACAACCAACAAACCTACCATGTAGTTATACATGAATACTATGAATTAAGAATTTTACTAAGACGAGGATATTAGTATGGTGTTAGTGACAAAATGCATAAAATAAATTAACAAAGAACACACTAAGCTAACACCTTCATGCCTAGTTACTAGGGTGAGCTTAGTGAAGAGAAAAAAATGAATAAATCACAACTAAAATGCAATAAACACACATTATTTACCTTCCTTGATGATCCAAGAGTGTTCTTCAATTGGCTTTCTTAGTTTGTGCTTATGAAGTTCTTGTAAATGGAAGCTTGGCAACCTCCATCTCTCCTTGGCACCTTACAGCTTTGGCTTAGTTTCACTTTGAATAAATTTGACATGGTAATACTAATTTAAATGGATTCTTGAATATATTTGTGCATTATAACTTTTCACCAAAATAGATTTTTTTTAAATTCATGTGGTAAGGCCTCCTATTTATAGATTTTTGCAAATGTCTAGAATCAACCTAAACCATCCATCTAAGGATTGAGATGTATGGATAAGGATTAATCCAAATATGAAATTAAAATTGATAAATAATCTCATCAATATTTTGGATTGAGGAGAAATTAAGAGGCATGTATGGATTTGATGAGGCATGGGAGGCATTAATCCTGATATTTGTGGCATTTATGGCCTAGGGATGTCTTCCCAAGAAATGAGGTCACTTGATGATGTAGATATTCAATATTCATTTTCAAAACAAATTATTCAAAAAATTTCCATGGAATTATTAATTATGCCTTGATTTAGGTTAATTATCTCTAAGCATAATTAAGCATTTTGTGCACAAATTACTCAAATTGATCAGAATGCCTTGTTATTGGTCCAAAATTTGACTAGATTAGAATTGGAAGGCGATATCAAATGTGTTGGATATGTTATCTCATTTAGTATGTTACCAATAGTAAATAATAAAGGCAAATGTCTCATGTAATAAATTTGATATAAAAAAGCAATATAGAGCACCCAGGTACAAAATTGCATTTTGACTTGAAATGATCTAATCAAAGTTCATTAGCCCATAAATTACATTTCCCCATTTAATGATATTTTAGCCAAAATTGGCACTTGAATATGTTAGTTTCACATCATTTAGCATGTTTGAGTGTTTTTAGGCCAAATTGTGCATTTTGGGAAGAAATTGGCTAAAAGCTTGATTAGAGGTCATTGGTGGCCATATTTAGGTGTCTATAGTTTGCCCCTATTTGGGAAGATGTTGCAAACTATATGCAAAGCAATGCCTTCTCAAATAATGAGATATGGTATGTATGCAAAGAAGAAGATGATGTTTAAAGGACAAAGCACCAAATGGTTTTGGGAAGCCTATGATGATTCCCCCTCAAGGGAGTGGCTATCACATTTGTTGATAGGAGATTCCTCAAAAAGAAACAAGAAGAAAGGTGGAATTAACTCATATTTGAGATTAATCCAAATAAGACAATTCTTGCATGCATTGATTTTAAAAAGGATATTGATTTTCATAAAGGTAGTTATAATTAGGAATAAAAGTCAAAATAATGATTTGCCCATAGATGGTTATAATCATTAAGCAGACCTAGATTGGCTAAAACTGATGGTACCCCAGTTAGGGATGATTAACAAGCATAAATCAAGGATATAACCTAGAATATAGATTAAATATGAGTGGGTGAAAAGTGATGAAATAGATGAGTAGAATAATATGATTGATCAATGTGAATGATTCAATTATACCTACCAAAAAGGAGATGCTCATCCTTATTAGCAATGATACAACTAAAATGGTCAATGGGTTGATTTGATCAAGGGTGGGATGGGAGGATTTGCCAAGGTGAAACTTCTATGGCTCCATTTATTGGAAACCTTCTTGAAGCTAATGTTTGTTATAGCATGTCATGGTAGGCTTCATGATATAACACCATGAAGACTTGGCCAAAAAATGCATAAGGAATGACTCCTGATATCTGATATCCAAATGAAAATAATGCACCAATGATAAAAACCATGATGACAATGTTGATGTATGAATATGGCAAGGCTCAAGAATAATGTGTGCAAAGAATCACCCTATGAACACATATAAATTGAGTCAAGGCAATAGTGCTAAAATCAAAAAAATAGGCAAGTGAAAAGATAAACAAACAAAAAAAATAAACAAATAAACAACCTAAAATAAACAAACAAATAAATTGAAAGCCTAAAATAAAGCATCTTAATAATGACCATGCCCTAGTAAGGTGGATCAAGGATAACTGACTAGGCTTAGACAGGATAAATGTTTTTTGGATTTTTGAAATGTTATGATTGTTTTTGGTTTTATTATGTATCTTAACTCATTAGAGAATGACAAAATACCTACTCACAAAATAGTGAGATTGTTTGGCTTTAGTTGCTCACAAAATGGTGAAAGCATATGGAAAGGGGGACTAAGGTGATCTCAACATGAATTAAGCATGACCTACATAGTCCTAAAATGACCTCAAGTCAGAGTAATTCCATCCACACAAAAGGTATATAAAAACCAATTAGGTCCCAACAAGTTCTCAAATCTAGCAAATAGTCATTCAAATGAAAACAATAATGGCAAGGTGATGTGGTAATGCATGATAAACAAGTGTTTCCCCTAGTTTTCCCATAGGAGGTTATAACTAGGATACAATGGCATAGGTCAATGATACTAATTTTCCCATAGGTGGTTATAGTTAGTAGTAAGACTGGTAAGACACTGATTTGCCCATAGGTGGTTATAATCAGGCTCACATAAACAAGCTTGATAGGATGAAAGATATCTTACTAGATCAAATATCACACTAATTTCATAGAATATCATTATAAACATGGATATGATTGATTATTTAAACTTTATCAAAATATCCCCACAAGTGGTGTGAGAAGAACCAAAGTAACCAAGATCAAAACTGGATTGGGTAGGATGACTAAAAACAAGCTTTGGTCTAGATAAGAATGGAATGATAGGATGGAATGACATTACTTTAGGATAATGATTGGTTAGATAGATTAGATAAAATGGTAGTAAGTATTCTCCCAAGTGATGGGGTAAATGGAAGGATAAGTGACAATGGCAAAATAATATGTAACAATAGCAATGGCATGGCAATGTGAAATGGTATGGTACATGTTTTTAGCTTGGGTGTAGTTTTTTATTATGTTGTTCGTGTTGATGGGGAGATGCATGTATTAATCAAAAAATGATACAAAAATAATAATTTATCATGTTAATTTCTATCCCACACCTTAGTGGAATAAATTCTCTTTTAAAAACTCAATGTAAATTTGGTTGCTAAGAATGCTTTCGTGATATTCATTGGTCATTGATTCTGATTCCTTCAAACATTAAGATAAGGTATCTTTGTAGCCTCTACAAAGGAAAGTGCCACCATGGATGGTAAAAAAGGATAAAATTTGGATGATAGGTTTGTTTATGAAATGGAATGGTAGATGATAATGGAATGTGGAGTGGTTGGGAAATAAATAAAGATTAGGACTTTTAGTCACACGTACTTTTGTTGATGTTAGATTTGACATAATTTTGGTTGTGGCAGGGTCGAAGACTTTTTCTCTTGATAGGACCACTAGATTTTTCTATTGTTTGATCTTGAGAGTAGTTACCATCTAATTAGGTTGTAGATTGAAAGCTATTTTGATTTGATCTTTGATTTTATCTTCATCAAGCAGTGAAGAACTTTTGTGCTCAACTATTGGTACCTCAAACAAGTTTTCACCAATGAAGTTGTCTTTATTGTCCCATAGTACCTTTAAGAAGGTTTCACTAATGAGAATTGGCTTTTGAATTTGATTTTCTTCTAGCATTTCCAAAAAAAAATTCACTAGAAGATGCTTATTTTTGACTTTGATTGTCCCCTAGTGCCTCTAAAAAGGTTTCACTAGGAGCATGCTCTTTTGCTACATGAGTGTGATCTTGGCCTCCTTGATCTTCTTCAACTGTTATGTTGTCATGGATTTTTTTTAACAAAGTGTGATTCTATCGATCCCAATCGACACTTGTGGGAGATGGAATGTCAATGATATGGCTATTTTGGTTGATGTTAATGGCTTGTGAAATGGTAATGGAATGGGGAGAGGCTGCATAATCCTCATAGAAGATATTAAGATAACTTGTGTCAAAGATAAAGTATTCATCCTTAAAAACCATAGAAGGATCACAAATGTATTCAAATTGATCTGTCAAGGCATGCATAACCAATGTTGTAACAACTATGGACATATTCTACTTCTAAATCTGATTTTGACTCAATGGACTTTGAATCCAATGTTGAGACTGAGGTTGATTATGATTATAATGCTAAATTTTATGTCAATTCAAAAATAGAACATGACTCTAACTCTAATTCTTCATCTAATGGGTACTCTATTAGAATGATGTCTTGTTGAATATTTGGTTTTGGATAAGTAATGGCTTTTGATGGCATAATAGGCTTCACAAAGATTAGTTTATCAAAGTGAGTCTCCTCTATAATGGAAAAAACGTCAAGAGAAAACTCCTTAGAGATTGGCTTGTCAATAAGAGGCTCTTGAAAAATAGACATATGGTCAAGGTAATGATTTACCCAAAAGTGGTTATAATCATTAAGAAGTGACTCAATAAAGACTGGCTTATTAGAGTGAGGCTCCTCAATAATTGGTATAATATTAATAGGTGATTCATCACAAGTTGACTTATCATAAATAATTGGTTCAATAAAAACATCTTGGGTTGGTTGGTTGTTTTGGCCTTGTTTTTCAATGAGTTGAAAAATACTAGTTTTGAACATAGCTTGGCCTTTGAAGGATTGGATCAGTTGAGGATTTGATGGGATTGGTTTTGGATGAGGAATGGCTTGTGGTTGGATAATGGTAGGGCATTGGGGAGCATGATTGCTCCCATGAGACAAAGGATGAAGTCCTAAAATTGTAATGATAGGGTGTTATGGGGTTTTATTGCCCACACAAGCCAAAGGACTAGGTCCTAAAATGATGAAGGGGTGTTGTGGATCTTGATTGCTCACATAAGCCAAAGGATGAGGTCTTGGTATAGAAATGGTTTGGTATTTTGGAACCTGATTGCTCATACAAACTAAAGGATGAGGTCTTGGTATGGGAATGGTGTGACAATGTAGTCCTAAAATAGAAATGGTATGATGTGGTGGAGCCTGATTACTTGCATAAGCTAAAGCATCTAAGTCATTTTCATAAACCATATCATCCAAATTATGAGTTGGCTCATAAGCTAGTTCTTGACTATGTTCTATGTACTAATTATTACAAAGAGGGTATGGATCCATATCTCAAATAATATTATCTATAGTTGGGTCTTTAAATTCCTCCTCATAAGCCTCTTCATACCAATCTAGGTCTCAAGTTGGATCATGAGCTGGTTCGTGACTTTGTTCCCCATATGGAGTATTATAGGGAGAATAATAAAAATCCCTAGAAAAAATTTCTCTATAGGGGTTCCTAGTGGGATTTTGTGCAGCCATTCTATCATAAGTTGGATTGTACATGACTCCACCATAAGTGTAGCTAGACATATTTGCATAAATTATGAATGCTATAAAACAAAAAGTCTTAGAGTTATATAAACTCTAAAAAACTATGTCCAAAGGACAAATGGTTCAAACTTGGTCTAACTTGGTCAAAGGGGTGGAGCTGTATCTCTAATATGTTCTAAAAGTGGAGTTGCATCTCCAAAATGATTTATGATAAGACTTGGCATAAAATAGTCTCACATCAAATGTCTAACATCAAATGTCATACACATAAAAGGTCAAGCATTTGAATACAAATTGGCATGTCAAAGGTCTAGGTCAAAGTGTTACAAACAAGGTCTAAACTAGGAAAGGGAAAAGTTAAGTTTCTAGGTCTTTTGTCCAAACATAGAGTTAAAAGCTAGGTTCAAAAAAATAGGCATATGCTAGGACTTTTGGCCAAATGGTGTCAAAATTTAGACTTGAAACAAAGGAATAATGTGATTTGATTTAATCTAATAAGTTTGGAAACAACTTTGACATAGACCTAGAAAATGGAATCAAACATAAACATGATCCGTTTACATAAAGCATAAGACAAAAGGATCTTTGATAAAGGTTTTGTTATCCCAAATAAAGGCATAAACAATGATGAGGATAGGAATTAAACAAACAAACCATCAATAGTTTTCAAATTTGGGTAATTGATTAATCGAAGTTATGTAACCCAAAAGAGAAATATCTATGTATCAGCCCCATGAATTAAGGCCTAAACATAAATCAATCAATGTTTGAATCCAAACTTGACAAGGCTAATTGAAAACTCAATGTTGAAAACTAGGATTTGACCAAATAGTCTAGGCAAGATTGGACAACATGAAAACACAAGACAAAGGTCTAAATGGTATACATGACATGGTTTGAAACAAATGGTTTTTGACACAAGTTGAAATAATTCTTGAAACAAATTGATCAGCCTAATGGCATAAGCATGCTCAAATGATGTGATATATGTTATGCTTCAAAAGACTGAAAGTCACAAATGGTTTGACATGATTTGGGCAACATAACACTACCCTAAAGGGGACAAATGGAAGAGCATACACGTAACACCCCTCTCTTTGCTAAACAAAATTAGATCAAACAAATATTAAGACAAATTTTTTTTAGAAATATGAGTTCATTTTTAAGCACCAAATTTGAAAGATTGGGTGGTGTTCATTTGACCTCTTGGTCTTAAGATTATGAACTTTGAAAATTAATGCTAAAAATACTTACTTAAGCACCTTAAATGTTACTTTAAGCACCAAAATAATTTTCCTAATTCATTTTTAAGCATGCAAAAGGTGATATAAACATGTTTTTAGCAAATTTCAAGATTGGTCCTACAACAAAAACATTAGCATGTCCTTTAGCCTTGAAGCTATTTTGGGTTTGAAAGAATGAACTTCAAAAAAAAGAGCTCTCAAGTTTGTGTTTTTAATAAAAACATAATGATCAACATTGGTTCTATAACCAATGATGATTACACTTACTAAATGATTATGGTTATACGACCAATAATGGTTATACCAATAGTGATTGACAATGGCTATGCCAACCGATAATAGTTTTACTAACCAATGACGATTACTGTGTAAACTCGTGACAAAGCAAAATGGTAAAACAAAGTTAGAAAATCAAATTTCAAGAGTTTTAATGATCCAAATGAATATTTTAAAGTTTTATAATGATTTTATTCATGTGTGGGATGTGTTTAGTCCCACCGGGTGTACCATTATGTGAACTAGGAATTTGACTAAGAAGAGGAGATTAGTATGGTATTAGTGATAAAATGCACAAATTTTTTTTACAAAGAACACACTAAGCTAACACCTTCATGCCTAGTTACTAGGGTGAGCTTAGTGAAAAGAAACAAATGAACAAAGTATAACTAAAATACAAGAAACACGCATTCCTTACCTTCCTTGATGCTCCAAGAGTGTTCTTTGATTGGCTTGCTCAATTTGTGCTCATGAAGTCCTTGTCAATGGAAGGTTGGCTACCTCCATCTCTCCTTGGAACCTTGTGTCTGTGGATTGGCTTGTATTGGAATCAATTTGGCATGGTAACACTAATTTCAATGGCTTCTTAAAGATATGTGTGCATTATAACTTTTCACCAATTTTTTTTTTAAATTCCTATGGTAAGGCCTCCTATTTATAGATTTTTATAAATGTCTAGAATCAACCCAAACCATCCATATTAGGATTAATAAGTGTGGATAAGGATTAATCTAATTATGCAATTAAATTGAAAAATAGTCTCATCAATATTTGGGATAGAGGAGCAATTAAGAGGCATGGAGGGATTTGATGAGATATGAGAAGCATGAATCTTGATATTTATGGAATTTATGGCCTAGGGATGTCTTCCTAAGAAATGAGGTCACCTAATGATGTAGATATTCAATATTCATTTCCAATAAAAATTATTCAACAAGTTTCCATGGAATTATTAATTATGCCTTGATTTGGGTTAATTAGCTCTAAGCATGATTACTTACTTCATGCACAAATTAGTCAAATTGATCAAAATGCCTTGTTATTGGTCTAAAATTCAACTAAATTAGAATTGGAAGGTGATGTCAGAAGCATTGGATCTGTTATCCCATTTAGGATATTACCAATAGCAAATAATAAAGGCACATGTCTCATGCAAGAAATTTGATAGAAAAAAGCAATCTAGAGCACCCAACTCAAAATGATTTGATCAAAGTTAGCTAGACCATAAATTTCATTACTCCATTTAATTATACTTTATCCAAAATCAGCACTTGAATAAGTTATTTTCACATCATTTAGTGTGTTTTAGTGTTTTTAGGCCAAATTCTGCATTTTGGGTGGAAATTGGCCAAAAGCCTAATTGGAGGTCATTAGTGGCCAGATTTAGGTGTCTAAAACAACAATAGAGTTGTAGGCCATATTATATTGAGTAGAATTAATACCATCTCTATTAACCCTAGACCAAATTCTAATCATATTAGACCATTGCTAACCATACTAAACTAATCCAATCACTTTAGATATCCTTCTTTGAATTAGGACTACACATAGGAAAACCAACAAATAGGGATTCCCACTTTTGGACCTTATATTAATAACTCAACCTTACCCCATGACCACACAAAAGTGCACCAAAAATTGAGACTTATCCTATTTGGTCCCACACCATCACCATCATTTATTAGTAATAATGGTCCTATGTTTAATCTTAAATTTGCAATCACAATTCAAAGGTCAAAGATTACCATCCCATGCCCATAGCCATCTGCCACATCACCCATTATCCAACCAGTCATTTAACCTTGGAACAAACCATTTAACATTGTCTAAGACAATAAGTTTGATATTGTGGAACAATTGTACAAGATGTCTACACAAATCTCCATTTTAGATTTGTTTTGTACATCAACAATCCACAAAAACATTTTAAATGACTTCTTGATCCGATCCACTATTTCAAGTGACATATCTCTTGATGAGTTCCATGATTTGGTTGGACACCTAGCTCCATTCCAATAAGTCACTTTTAACCAAAGTGATATGTCATCCCTTAGCCCATTACATAATAACGCATTATACATAGAAGTTTATATAAAATGGTACAAAGTGAAGCATGTACTTATAGATAGTGGATCAGGTCTAAACATAGTGTCTCTTAAGCTCATCAAACTTCTCAAGTACACAATGATAGATCTTCAAGTAGAGATAATTACCATCAAAGCTTGAAATAATAAAAAAATAAAAATATAGGGCACCATGTATTTCCCAGTTACCCTTGGGCCTTTATCAACCCATGATACACTTTACCATGTGCTCAATCTTGGTTTATCATACAATATGCTTTTGAAAAGACCTTGGTTACATGAAATTCATGCAGTCTTATCAACATTTCACCAGTGTATCAAGTTCTCCCATTTAGGGATGAAGTTTGTATACTAGGAGATTTGTATTCATACAAACATTGCAAGCACCTAGAGGTCAAGTTTGAGAGTTATTACTATCATTTTGAATCCAATGGTCAAGTAGGATAAGGGAAAATCAATAATACTTGATCCATCAGAGGATAACTACATTGATCTTAATACCATTTATTTCCTTTCCCACATGCCACCACTTGAAGTATCCAATCATTTTACTATCTCTCCTAATGGCCTAGGGGAGTATGTCACCCATGATACCTTTCATATTGAAAAAATTTCATAGAATCCAAAGTCCTTTGGAAGACCTAAATCTAAGTTGCTTCATCCAAAATGGAAACAAAAGAGAAAATATAAAGGACCTATCATGTTTATACCAGTATCAAGCCTAGAACTAGACCCTCTCAAGGGAGATGAATCATGGTTATACAATGACAACCAATCTAATTGTTATAAGAGTGAAAATTATCCTATTCCCAATAGGATCATGGAGAATCAAGACTATGAAGGAGAAGGGCTTGAACCTAATCAACAAGGAACACTTGAGCCAATTTACATGATCAAATACAAAAGACCCTAATGATTTGGATTTAAACTACTTGGGGGTGACTCCATATACCTTATTCATGTTCCATCACCATATTCATGTTCCATCACTGTCAACTAGTGATGAAGATATCGATAGTGAAGTAGACTTTGATCATAGCCTTTTTGATGATCTAGCTAAAACCAACATGTTTAACCCTTATTCCATTTGTACCCTTACCCTAGTCATTCATCACAACCCACTACCATTGTATTATCCCCAATTGATAGACTAGGACTTATAAGAGTCCAACATATCAATTGATGTGTTTCAAAATGATGAGGCTTTCTATGATTTTCTAGGCCTTCAAGATAATGTTCCATTGGAGGACCATCAATCAATGTTCTCAATCAATTTGGATATTGTAATATATTTTGGAGAGCAAGTGAACACCTTTAGCTAAAAGAAAATAATTAAAACATTGAGGTCCAAAATTGAAAACCTCTTTGAGGGACTTTTTGACTAGGGTAAAAATAAAGAAAAGGCCAGTCTAGTGGTGAAAACCTATTTTAAGCACCATTAGATGGGGGTGTTCCACCTTCTTCAACCATAGCTTAGGAGACCACCAATGACAAACTTGTCTATGAGTTTGAGTTCAGTTTTCAAAAACAACAAGATTTTGATCAAATCATTCAAGAGTTTTCAATAGTTTTTATTACATGGATGAACCTTACATTAAGGGACTCTGATTCGTCATGCTTGGGGGATATTGAAGAGCTAGTCCTAGTAGAGGACTCTAATATTACCAACCAATTCAAATCTTTGCCCACTATCCTTGAAGGTAGTTTAACCCTTCTAGTGGAAGATATGATAGAGGTTAGCATTGAGTCCCTAGATGACCTAAAGTGGATTAAGCTAGGTGTTTCCCTTAATAAGAAAGAGTGTATAACCCTTTTGAAGGAGTTTGTAGATATTTTGCATGGACATATTTTGACATGCCATGTTTAGACCTAGCCTTGGTTCTATACCACCTTGTGGTCAATCTTGATGCCAAACTAGTAAAACAAAAACTATGTAAGATGCACCCTCACATTTTTGTATTGGTAAAGAAAGAGTTAGAAAAACTCTTAGAACAGGATGTATTTGATCCATTAACTACTTAGAATGGATATCTAATGTTGTACCTAGTATGAAAAGGCTTGAAAGAATTAGAATTTATACTAATTTTTGAGACATAAACAAATCTTGTCCTAAGGATGACTTTTCATTGCCTAATATTGATATGATCATCAATTCCATGATGTTTTATGAGATGCTTTCTCTCATGGATGGCTTTTCAAGATACAACTAGATCAGAATAACACCAAAATACCAACATAAGATAGAATTCACCACTTTATAAGGCACATTTTATTCTTAGGTAATGTCATTTGGTCATAATAATGCCAAAGCTACATATCAAATATCCATGACCATCACATTCCATGATATGATGCATGATATTGTTGAAGACTATGTCAGTGGCATACTAGGTAAATCAAAAACTAGGGCTAATCATCCAATAATGCTATGTAGAATATTTGAAAGACTGTGTGAGTACAAAGTCTAACTAAATCTAAAGAAATGTGTATTTAGAGTAACATTAGGAAAATTACTTAGCTTCATCATATCTCTTTGAGGCATTGAAGTTGATCTAGACAAACTCCAAGCTATAACAGAGATGAAACCACCAATTACTTTGAAGCAACTCTGTAGCTTATAGGGCAAGATCTAATCTATTCGATGCTTCATATCTCAATTAGCTAACAAATGCCATCCTTTTATGCATCTTATGAAAAAGGGAGTCATATTTCACTAGTATGATCATTGCCAAATAGATTTTCAACAACTCAAAGACTATCTAGTGAATCCACCTATTTTCTTGCCTCTTATGTTAGGAATGCCATTCTTGTTGTACCTATCAGCTACTAATAATGCATTGGGGGCACTTTTGGCTCAGCATTATGACAATGGAAAAGATCATATTATGTACTATTTAAGTCATACACTAGGTGCATATGAACATAATTATATACCCATAAAAAAAGCCTATTTAGCCATGGTCTTTGTAGTTCAGAAGCTACACCATTACATGTTAAATAATAAGACCATGGTTTTTTCAAAAGTAGATCCACTCTAGTATCTATTATCTAAAATAGATTTACAAGGTTGTATGGCCAATTGGATCATGATCCTAAGTGATTTTGACATCAAATACATCAATCAAAAATCTATTAAGGGGAAAGTTATTATAGATCAACTTATTGAAACGCCCCTTACAGATACAGAGCCACTCACATTCCAATTTTTTGATGAATCCATAATGACCATCATGGACACACCTCTTTAGGAGAAACACTAGAGGCTATATTTTGATGGATCATTCATGGCACATGGATTAGGGGAAGGTTTTTTATTTATTACAGCATAGGGGGATCTAATCCCTAAATCATTTAGGATCAATTTTATTTGTACCAACAAAATAGCTAAATATGAATCACTTGTTGTAGGGCTTCATCAAGTAGTACAATAAAATGTATCTCATCTCAAGTTTTATGGTGATTCTTAGTAAATCATCAATCAAGTTCTAGACCATTTTTAGACCAAAGATGATAAGTTGGTTCCTTACAAATTATGGTCGACACTCTCAAACAACATATAGTTGACATTAAGTTTGAGCATATACCAAGGGCAAGTAATATAATTATAGATGATATGGTTGCTATTAGATCTTTGATTCAACACATAGACACATCTAAAGAGTATCAATTCCTTGTTGATAACTTGTTAGCACCAGCTCATGAGCCTTCAACCATCATGATGATTTGTGATATTGTTGGCCCTAGTTCTATCTAGTAATCAAACCTTTAAAACTACCTTCACAACCAAAATTTACCGCTTGACCTCTCCCAAAAACAAACTAAATCCTTCACCCACCAAACCACTCATTATACCTTACTTGGATCAACCTTTACTGCCATATTTTTTATGGAACTCTACTTCATTATTTCAGAATTATGGGAAGTTAACAAAGGCATATGTGGAGACACACTAGTAGGGCCATCTTATCTAAAAATCTCTATCATACCAGTTATTATTGGCCCATAATGGACACAGATAGGACTACATATGTAAAGAAGTATAACAAATGTCAATGACATGCCAATTTGATTTATGCCCTAGTAAAAAACTCTAAAACCAATGTTGATACCATGGTTATTTACTACATGGGGCCTTGACCTCACTGGGAAGATCAATCCCACTTCATATGATGGCCATAAACATATCCTTATCACCATCAAATATTTCACTAAGTGGGTTGAAGCTATACCCCTCACATGACTAGAAAGCAAATTTCCAAGTTCATTTTCAACCATGTCATCTACTGATATGATATCCCTTCTGATATTATATCTAATAATGGAGGATCATTCAAGAACAAAGATGTCAAATTACTATGTACTGAATACAATATTACACAACATTTCTCTATGGCATATTACCCTTAAGGTAATGGTCAGGCTGAGGTATCCAACAAAATAAGTGTTAACATTCTCAAAAAGATTGTCAAGGATGCCAATTGCAACTAGCACCTTAAGAAAATTTATACCCTTTGGGCATATCATACCAATCACCATATACCCATAGGATCTTCTCCATATTCACTTATTTATGATACAGAATCCATCCTTCCCATCAAGGTTGAGTTTCCATCTCAATGCATCTCTTTTAATCATGTCTTAGATGACAATGATTATTGAATAGCTCACCTATAAGAACTAGAGTTACTTGATGAGAAATGTATGGATGTAGTGAACAATCTCCAAGCCTATCAAAATTGACTTTGAGGCCACTACAATCGGTAGGTGAAACATAGAGAATTTGAACTTAGTGATCTTATCCCTAAAGAAAACCAAAATAATACCACAACTAAAAAGAAGCATAAAGGTAAGTTCAAACCCAATTGGATTTGTCCTTTCATCATTACAAAAAACTTTCAAATTATAGCATACAAGTTTGCCACACTAGATGGCCATGAACTTGATGAGTCAATGAACATTATCCACCTTAAGAGGTACTATGCTTAAGTGACTTGGTGTATTATCTATAAGGACTATTTCAAGTTATATCATTTTATTAATTTTCTTTATATAATACCTTTTTTATCGACCTATCATCCTACTAACCTATCACTTTTCATATCACATGTCTATTTTACCATACCTTCCCTATCAATCAAGTTCATTTTTTCCCTCCCTACTCGGCCCTATGACCTTGGTTTTATTCTATTTGGTTCCATCAATACTTTCAAAAAAAGCATTTAGATTTGGTTTCAATAGTTGTTTCATACATTCTAGATAGATGCAATATTTTGGATCAGTATGATAGGCATTTGGTAGTTGCATCCTTCATTTATTCTTTCATTCTCTCTCATTGTCTTGATCCTAATTATAACTGTCTATGGGTAAATTAGTCTCAATGACCTAGGTTTTTGTATCCTAGTTATAACCACCTATGGGAAAACTAGGGTCAATACTTTTTTTATTGTGCCTTTATCATACCATCTAGCCATTCTCTATGCCATACTATGCCTTTATACCAATTGTGCCTCTTTTGTTTGAATTGATTACTACACTAGTTAGATTCCTCCATTATAAGGTAAAACTACAATGACTTGAGGTTCTACTCTAGGACTACGTAGGTAATACTCGATACTTGTTGAGGTTAGCTTAGTTTCCCTTTTCAGCCATGCTCTTGTCATTTTATGAGCAACTTAAGCCATGCTCTTGCCATTTTGTGAGTAACTTAAGCCATGTTCTTACTATTTTATGAGCAATCAGAGCAATGCTCTCACCATTTTATGAGAAATCTAAGCCATGCTCTCACCATTTTACAAGCAACCTAAGTAATTCTCCCACCATTTTGTGAGATTGAACCATTTAGTGTCTTATCATTCTTGATCGAGTTGAGATACTCTAAAAATTCCAAAAAAAAATTAAAAACCATTAGAAAAAACCAAAAGCATTGACCACTTCTTTGCCTTAAGAACTCTGGAAACCCTTATTAAGTTGCAAGCATAATCACTTATCACTTAGTTTCCCCATCCTTTTTATTTTTTTCTCCCATGCACTTGTCATTTTGAAAGACCATTCCTATTCTTCTATCACATCTATTATAATTGTTTTCATTAGTTATCATTTTCTTTCCATTTCTTAGGAAAACTACATTTGGCCTAATGTTTTTGTTATATATTATATCCATGAAACTATGTAGGTAGCATCCACTTGCCTAGTGCATATGGAGATAACTCATCCACCCACTTCCTTTTATTTTATTCCCCCATTATTTTTGTTTGCTAAGTTGTCACCTATTTTCTATGGGCAATGTTTGTCTCATTTAAGTTGTGTTGTTTATACTAAAATTATTACTAACTATTATTTGTTTCTTTTTTTATTTCTTTGGTTGTTTGTGTTTTTGTTGTTTATATGATTTTTTGTTTGCTTTCAACATTGTCATCTCAATTCAGTCTATATGTGTTAATTGGGTTATTCCTTGCACATTTATACTTGAATCCATCCATATTCAAGTGTTTACATTATCATCATGGTTTTTATCATTGGTGCATTATTTTCTATTGAGTATTGGATTTTGGGAGTCAGTCCTTGTGCATATTTTATCCTAGTCCTCAGGGTGTTATATAATGATGCTTTCCATTAAGAGATATAACAAAAATCAGGTTCAATAAGTCTAATCAACAAGGGTAGAATCAACATATCCTCGGCATCAACATCCCAATCATATCCCAGATAGAGTAATTAACCATGAAATAATTTCAACCTTTGGTAGTTCAAATAAGCATCTCCTTACTAGCAGGTTGTTTTAATTCATCATGACCCTCTGTGTTAAGTTACCATCATCATCATCAACCAATCAATCATGTTTGTCACAATCAGAGTCCAGTGATTATAACCTCTTATGGGAAAATCATTATACATGATCCCACCATCATTTCTTAATGATTATAACCAATTTTGGGAAAATCATTGTATACTCACCAAATTTAATTTTTTTTACCCAAATAGGGGCATGTTGTTATATTGATTGTTTGTCCTAACTAGGGTAGCTCCATATTATCAATCATTATAACTGCCTTTGGGAAAATCATTGTGTTATCATACCATGTTTCCACTTTTGGGGCACAATGCTTATAACCGCCTTTGGGAAAACCATTATACTCTACCCCACTTGCATTCTCATTGATTTTAGACTAATTTTTCAAACTCATTGCTTTTCACCCCATCATCTTCCTTTATTTGGTTCTTTTGTTTCACTTCTTTCTTTTTAAGGGACCGTCTATTGACCTACTTGTGCCAACCATTCCCTTGAGGGGGCATCATATAGTTCATCAATTTTTATTGAAGTTGTAGGCATACAAGACCTTTTCATTCTTTGAAAAAAAATTACTATGCATATAGCTTGCATTACCTTCCCAAACAAGGGTAAATTATAGACACATAAAATTGACCAATGATAACCTCCAATTAGGATTTTGACTAATTTCCCACCAAAATGCACAATTTAGACTAAAAAGGATAAAACACATTAAAAGATTTGAAACTGACATATTAAAATGTCAATTTTTGTCAAGGAATCATTAAATGGGGAAATGTAATTTATGAATCAGCTAACTTTGATCAGATCATTTTGATTCAAAATACCAATTACACACTTAGGTACTTTGGATTGCTCTTTTCTATCAAATTTATTGCATAAGACACATACCTTTGTTATTTTGTATTGAAAACATCCTAAATGGGATAATGAATCCAATACATCTAACATTGACTTCTAATTGCAATCTAGTCAAATTTTGATCTAATAACAAGACATTCTGACTAATTTGATTAATTTGTGCACCAAAGATCCAAGGTTTGCACCAAAATGACTAATCATGCTTAAAGCTAATTAATTCAAATCACAAGCCTAATTAATAATTCCATATAACTTTTTGAATAAATCTTTATTGGAAATTAATTATAATTAACTGCATCATAAAATGATATTATCCTATGGGGTGGCATCCACAAGCCATAAATGCATAAAATATCAAATTCATGCCTCCCATGGCTCATAAAAGCCTTTACATGCCTAGTTAATGCCCCTTTATCCCAAATATTAATGGGGATATTTATAAATTGAATTTCATAATTGGATTTATTCATGGCCACACATCTCAATCTTGAGGTGGATAGTCATGGTTGATCCTAAAACCATTATAAAAATCTATAAATAACAAGCCTCAAATCCATAATTCCAAGTTCTTTCATGCCAAACTTATAATTCCCAAATGCATTCAAAATAATTACATTTTAGTGTTATAATACCCAAATATTGAGCCAAGCCAAGCCAAGCCAAGCCAAAGCCAAACATGGTGCCAAGGAGAGATAGAGGTAACCACACTTCATTGATGAAGAATTCATGAGCACAAATCAAGAAAGCCACTTCAACAAGCTATTTGGAGCATCTAAAGAAGGTGACAGAATATTTCTTTTCCATTTTAGTTGTGCTTTCCATTCTACTTTTCTTAACTAAGCTCAACATTTATGATAGGCTTAAGATGTTAGCATTAGTGTGTTTTGTTTGGATTTGTTTTATTCACTAAAACAATACTAATCTCCCCTTATTACAATCCTATGTTCACAAATACTAGCCCATGGATCATATGTGTTAGTAAAAAATGTTAAATGCATAGCATATCAGGTACACCATGAAAGATATAATCATATATAAATGTATCTATACATGTGTAAGTATATAAGCTAAAACATGATAATGTAAAGTGTTCATATAATCATATAGAAAAAGAGGCCATAAATTTTGATCTGTAGCTCCGTTTGAGCCCATCTTTATGTCAAAATGACCCTCTCAAAAATTTAGGTACAAACATAATCAGGATTGGCTAATTATAAATATTTTAAATATTTTTTAGAGGTCATACCTGACCATATAAGGGTCCAACTTTTCCATTTAATATTATTTTTGATATTTTTCTAAATTTAAAAATTGTTTATTTTTATAATAAAACTTGAATTTAGGTTGATATTTGTCAAATAAGTTAATTTTAGTGTTTAGTTTATTTTTGGAGATTTTTAGAGCTTTGCATGCTTACATGTGAAACTTATTAAAAATAACAGTTGCTAAAAATAGTAGGTCAAGTTTTATTATTTTGAGGAGTTCCAAATTTTGCATGTCAACTATAATTCTAAGTTGAAGCTTATTTATGGATGGTTTTTTATTATTTTAATGATTCAATACAAATCAATACTCATTATTGTTTCAGAAGATTTACTTATTGTTATTATTTATTGTCTTGATAGAAATCAAGTTCATTATAGAGTAATATAACATGGATGTATCATGATCAAATAATTAGTGCCCCTATCTACATGACATGAATAGAGGGAAGACCCAACATTTAAAAGTATGTAGATCATGTATCTATGTATACCTATATCACACTCAAAGGATGAGTGAAACATATGTGTATATATAAAGTAATGATATGATAACTACCAACATGGAACCAATAACATAGATTCCAAAAATCTAATGACACATGCAATGCTCAAAACATTTTTGGATTTATGAAGTGTGTGTGTGTGTGTGTGTGTGTGTGTGTGTGTGTGTGTGTGTGTGTGTGTGTGTGTGTGTGTGTGTGTGTGTGTGTGTGTGTGAATTTGGTATTTTAGAGATTGTATAAGTTATCAAATTATTTTAAGAGGAAGATGAGAATATTAGAGTAGTGATAAATGAATAACATTTTTTGAAATAAATGTATTGCATTTGTGGATATTAGAATTAGGAATTGTATCATGCTCTTTTATCAAAGGGATGCATGATTAATATATTATGTCTCTTACTCTCTAGTGATGCTAGTTTTAACAAAAATATTATTTGAATATTCCTTTGGTTTCTCTTTTTCAATATGTTCTATCTCTTTTGCCTTTACTAATATGCAGTTACTTGTATTTACATGCCCTTCAAATGTTAATATATTATGAACATCCTGAGCTATATGATTTACCTTACCTTTATTTGTAGTTTTTTTTGTACTTTCAAGGGATGGATTCATTTGATATGTCTCAGGGCTTGTAGGTATAAATAGATTATGTGGTAAGGAATCAAGTGGATCAAACAAAGTTTGATCAATTGTTCATCTACCATATTTTTATTATGAATATGATCACCATTTTCATAATCATTTGGAATTGTGCACTTTTATTGTTCAGTATTAATCAACAAAGGGATCTCACATGTTTTAGTTTTTGGTGGTTTTAATATCATTGGTACCTTTGGTAATTGTGTATTATTTAGAATTTTTTGAGCCTTTGGTATTAGTATTTTCTCTATTTATTTATTCTTGTGATCCTTATCTTACTTTGAATTATGTTTTGATAACCATATTTGTTGTTTCGACACTTATATTTCAGGAAAAGTAACCATAATATGAGGAGGTTTCTTGAGTAATGTATCAATTATAGGACCATCACTACCCTTGTGACTTTGTATTTTGTTATTTAATAAAAGTAAGAATAATATATTTGATGCCCATGCATTCAATGACATACACAATAGTATATTTTATAATAAAAAGTGGAGGAGAAAATTTGATCACTTTATCTCGAATCATTTCTCTTAGAATATCACTTTCACTCTTAGTAATATTTTGATCACTTATGGGAAAAATAAAGAATTGGTCCCATGGGAGGGGCCTCCTAAATTTTCTAAGGGGGTAGTGTAGAGTGAATTTAGGAACATATGTAGAAAAAGTGTTCCCATAGAATAAAAATTTATAGGTGTATATTCCTATTTTATTGGAGATAATATTGAAAATTATTATATTTTTTTAAGAATTAAATTTTACATAAATTTTATCCACTCATAAAAATATCTTCCTATAAAATAGAAACACATATGGGAAACTATAGTGATTGGTAGAATATCTTCCTACAAAATAGAAGCTCATATGGGAAACTCCATGCACCTGCCGTGTCCCCCTACCAGACCCCACCCCGCACTACTTTTTTTAACCCCCATTTACAATACTTTTCATTTTTCATGGGGCCACCTGTTCATTAAAAATAGGAGCAACAACCCCCTCCATGGGACCCCTGCCTAATCTTTTTAGTTTTCCTTAGAATTTTGGAGATCATTTGGAATCAAAATTCATCTTAATAAATTGGTCAATTAATTTTTACCTAAAAATATGTAACTTTATATATTGTTTGTGTACATTAAAACCATTTTGTTGTGTTTTTTTTCTAAGAATATAATTATTTTGAATTTGTATTTGTTACATATAAAATTTTATGACTTATTTTTATTAACAATTTATAGATCCATTATTATGGTATGCAATATAGTGTTTTATAATGTAGGATAAATATATGAAACACATTTAATTGTGTTGGAAAATCCAAAAAAATATTATATATATATATTTATTTCATGTCTAAATGTTTTATATATATTTTTTTAATAATTATAATTTCTATAGATATAAATTGCATAATTATTTTCATTATACTTTATTAAAACAATAACCATTGATAAAAACTTATTGCATCTCTTAAAACAAAGTTAAAAAAATATTATTATATACATATTTCATTTTAAAAATTTAAATATAGAATCAATTTCTTGCCAAGAGATACCATGTGAAATAAGAGAAATAAAAAATGATGCTTAGATTTTTTTCCTTTTATTTCAATAATTTTGTATTTATTTATTTATTTTTTATTATTATTATTATTATTATTATTATATTATTATTAATTATTATTATTATTATTATTATTATTATTATTATTATTATTAATTTTATATTTTTTAATGTTATAATATAATTCATGCAATTATAAAGTTATTGAATATTTTTTCTTGATTTTAAATATATTCTAAGTTATGTAAATTATATAAGTGAATTAGTTATTAAAAAAAAATTAATGTCTTATTTTTTATAATAAATAAAAATAGAAAAAACTTGCATTCCCCAATATCTTTATCACTAACACACCGATTGAATCCCTTATCTTAATTCTCCTTGCTCTTGATTGATTTAATACTACCCAATTTGATTGTTAATACTAAAAAGAAGCTCTAAATAGACAACTATGAGACAAAAGAGAGGTAGGTTGGAGTTCAATGCAAACTACTATAGGCTTTTAGATCTTTCTATTAAGCTTGAAGTGACATAAATGGTGGAATTGTCCTTACCGTGGCTGACATATATGTAACACAATTGGAAAGGTTAGCTTAGCTAGAAAAATAGATCAGAGAAAGATAGGGATATATAAATAGATTAGAGGTGCAGATTTCAAAAGAAAATGAATGTGTGTGTGTGTGTGTGTGTGTGTGTGTGTGTGTGTGTGTGTGTGTGTGTGTGTGTGTGTGTGTGTGTGTGTGTGTGTGTGTGTGTGTGTGTTCATTTGCTTTTGAAATCTGCACCTCTAATCTAGATATAGATTAGAGGTGCAGATTTTAAAAGCAAATGAATAATTTTAAGACTAAGCAAGTCATTAAATATGTTAAGGTTGTTTTGTATCATGCATTTTTAAGATTTTTTTTTTGAAGAAAATATTTCAAAGAGATGTTATATTTGGGTGAGACTCAAAGGAGACAAAGATATCTCTTCCATAGAAATTATCAAAAGCTCACATCTAGCCTAACCCTTTGACATACTTTAAAGAATTAAATGCTTAGAATAAAAACAACTTACCATTATCTCCCATCATGTAATAGAATTTACTTATTAGATTTCTACTTATCATAGAAAGGAAACAACTTAGCACAAAACTCAAATTTTTATTGATTGAAGGTTTAAAAAAAAATTATGAAGAATGACGTAGCAATGCTAATTGGCTTGGAATTGCCCTCACCATTTGTTGAGAATGAGAGGTTGATTGATTAATATAATTTCATGATGTTAATGAAGCAAAAAGATGCAAATGTGAATGTGTTCATACTAATTGAGCCATATGTGAGATCGAAAATTGAAATGAAACATACTATTAAATTACATAAGAATTTATGCCATTGGTTAAATATTGATTTAGTGTAAGATTTTTTATCATACTATTGAATTACATAATAAATTCAACCATTGGTTAAATATTGATTTATTTTAAGTTTTTAAATATTATAAGTCAATTTTTATAGATGATGAACAAGGCTTGAATAAGGTATTGTCTCGCTCCCATCCACAGTCCTTATGCCATCATTTGAATATGTAGTGATACATATTGAAGATTAAGATTAAATGCATGTTGGCATTCACACTGGTATCACCTCTTGAATTGAAGATGAGATTCCTATTGACAATCATGGTGATGTTCAATCTGCATGATCCTTTTTCCAAATGATTTTATTTATTATTGCATGTATAAAGATAAAAATATATTTTTAGTAAAGATCTATTTATTTTTACGCTTTATCTAAATTTTAGATAGAATATTAATAATTTTATATGTAAATTATTAGTGGATAATTCTCAATATATTAAGTTAGCATCAAATAATGGATAAGTTACGATATGATCTATGAGTAATGTCGATGTTTTGATCCACCTTGTAAGCTCATCATCAAAATAAGTGTGATGTAAGCATAGAGCTAAACAATATAACTAAATGATAAATGATAAGTATAGAGCTAATCATGTGACACTTTAATAGTATTTTAGAAATAACTTTAATTTCTATTTTTTCTAAGATTAATCATGCACCTTTTACAAGCAACTCATATGCTATAGTCATCCATTCATGTAGGTCATGCACTACTAGACTTTATATATAAAAATCATAATTTCATACACATTTTTACATCTATAATTTATATATTGAGAGGGATATGTAGGAGAATAAATAGATCTTTTTGAGAGCTTATGTACATGATGCTATTGTCCTAGGATTTTATTTTATTTCTTTCATTTCATTTTCCTACTTTAAACTCATAATCATAAAATTTTATTACATGTATTTTACTTATAACTAGACCAAAGTTGTTATCAAGAGATAGAGGAGATTTTGGGTGTGATTATTCCCCTCAATTTTTTATTTAATAAATAATATATTTTATAATTATAACTTATAATTTCTCTCGCTTAAGGCTATTATATTTGCATCATAATTCTTGTTCACCAAGATCTTAATGAACTTAAATAATCTTCTCACCCATTTTATGTTAAATTTTAGTTTAATGGAAATAGATGGGAGATTGGTTTGGGAGCTATATGGAGCACTAATTTCTATGAGTTTTTAGGGTTTTTCCTTTCTTTCACACTGTCAATTTGTTCAATCAAGGCATTAACTACTCTTGTTGTGACAACCATTTACCACATTGAGTTAGGATTTCAATCCACCCTTTGGGAAATTTGTCACCTTCCCTATATTATATGCCCACTACCACCCCTTCTGCATCATTTTATGTAGGTATTGCTAGCGAGAACCAAAGAAGCCATGGTACTAAAATAAGATCAAAATTTTGTCCCAAAGGTCTAACATGAGGTATTGATTATGACTTTGATGCTCTTATACGAGATTGGTTTTGGAATTACCAGAGTTTGCTAATGTCAATCATTATTTTAAAAAGTTTACTTTAGTTATTTACTTTGTGGGTTGAGTTCCTCCAGAGAACCTTTTAAAATAATGGGTTCAGAATCATTGACAAGGCCATGGGGTGAACTAGATGTTGGGAATGGAGGTGTCTCAACCTTGTAAAGTCATGACACTATTCAGGAGTCACTATTCATGAGCTGATATTTATAGTGAATATTCACATGATGAGGTGGTAATAGTGAGTTGGAAAGAACTATGTAGGTGATGTGGAAAGTAATGCAGCTAATGATGTGGATTATGAATCATTTTTCATGATCCATGGAGGAATCTACATGAGATAAAATTGATGTGGATTGAGTGGGGTGTCCCACTCCACTAAGGATAAGTTAGATGTCTTTATTGATTCACATGTCTTTACTCTAGGTGAAAAATGAAAAAAGAGATATGGGGTGCAATTCTATGTTGGCCTCATGATTTTGAGTGGGGCACAAGTTAGAAAGGTTAGTGGATCACTAGGTTTGGAAGCATATGAAAGTGGAGGATGATTTACCATAATTGGATGATCCACTTTTGACATCTACATAAGATAACAAAGCATACCACTATTCATCAATAGTGATACCACTAAGGGTGGCACCAAGATCAAGATCAAAATAGGATTGGATAGGATGACTAAAGGCATATGTGGCTCATAAAGGCATATGTAGAGCCACACTAGTGGGGCCATCTTATCCAAAAACCTCTTTCACACTAGTTTTTATTGGCCCATGATGGACATAGATACTACTGTATATGTAAATAAGTATGATAAATGTCAATAACATGCTAATTTTATTCATGCCCTAGCAAAAACTCTAAAGCTAATGTTGACACCATGGCAATTTACTACATGGGGCCTTGACCTCATTGGGAAGATCAATTCCACCTCATCTGATGGCCATAAACATATCCTTACCACCACTAAATATTTCACTAAGTGGGTTGAAGCTATACCCCTCACATGATTGGGAAGAAAATTTCCAAGTTCATCTTCAACCATCTCATCTACCACTATGATATCCCTTTTGAAATTATATTTAATAATGAAATATCATTTAAGAACAAAGATGTCAAATAGTTATGTACTAAATAAAATATTACACAACATTTCTCTATGGCATATTACCCTCAAGGTAATAGTCAGGCTGAGGTATCCAACAAAACAATTATTAACATTCTCAAAATGATTGTCAATGATGCTAGTCATGATTGACACCTGAATATATTTTATACCCTTTGGGCATATCATACCAATAATCATACACCCATAGAAGCCACTCCATATTCATTTATTTATGGTATAGAAGCCATATTTCCCATTAAGGTCAAGTTTCCATCTCTACACATCTCTTTTTAGCATGTCTTGGATGACAATGATTATCGAGTAACTCACCTAGAAGAACTAGAGTTACTTGATGAGAAATGCATGGATGCAATGAACAATCTCCAAGCCTATGAAAATTGACTTTAAGGCCACTACAATTAGTAGGTGAAACATAGAGAATTTAAACTTGGTGATCTTGTCCTTACAAAAAACCAAAAGAATACCACATCTAAACAGAAGCATAAAGGTAAGTTCAAACCCAATTGGATTGGTCCTTTCATTATTACAACAAACTTTTGAATTGGTGCATACAATATTGCCACACTATATGGCTATCAACTTGATTATTTGATGAATATTAACCACCTCAAGTGGTACTATGATTGAGTGACTTGGTGTATTGTTTATAAGGATTATTCAAGTTGCATCATTTTATTAATCTTCTTTATATAATACCTTTTTTACTGACTTATCATCCTAATAACCTATCACTTTTCATATCACATGTCTATTTTACCATACCTTCCCTATTAATCAAGTTCATTTTTTCCCTCCCTACTCGGTCTTATGACCTTGGTTTTATTCTATTTGGTTCCATCACTACTTTTAGGAAGAGTATTTAGATTTAGTTTTAGCATTTATTTCATACAATCTAGACAGATGCAGTATTTTGGATCAGTATGATAGACATTTGGTAGTTACATCCTTCATTTCTTGTTTCATTCTCTTTCATTGTCTTGATCATAATTATAACTACCTATGGGAAAATTAGTCTCAATGACCTATGTTTTTGTATCCTAGTTATAACCCACTATGGGCAAACTAGGGTCAACACTTTTTTGTTATGCCTTGATCATACCATCTAGCCATTCTCTATGCCATACTATGCCTTTATACCAACTATGCCTATTTTGTTTGAATTGATTGCTACACTAGTTAGATTTCTCCATTGTAAGGTAGAACTATATTGACTTGAGTTCCTACTCTAGGACTATGTAGACATCATTTGGTACTTGTTGAGGTCAGCTCAGTCACCCTTTCCATCCATGCTCTTGTCATTTTGTAAGTAACCTAAGCCATATTATTTTCAATTTGTGAGTAACCTAAGCCATGCTCTCATTTTTTTATGAGAAACCTAAGCCATGCTCTCACTATTTTATAAAAAACCTAATCCATGCTCTCACCATTTTATGAGCAACCTAAGTAATGCTCTCCCCATTTGGTGAGTTTGAACCATTTAGTGTCTTGTCATTATTGATTGAGTTGAGATAATCTAAAAATTCTATAAAATATTTTTAAAACCATTAGAAAAAACCAAAAACATTTACCACTTCTTTGCCTTAAGAACTCTGGGAACCCTTACTAAGTTGCAAGCACAATCACTTGTCACTTAGTTTCTGCATCCTTTTTGGCCTTTTTTTACAACACACTTGTTATTTTGTAAGACCATTCCTATTCTTCTATCACATCCATTATATTTATTTCATTAGTTATCATTTTTATTCTATTTCCTAGGAGAACTACATTCAGCTTGAATTTTTTATTAGATATTACATCCATGATACTATGTAGGCAACGTCCACTTGTCGATTGCATATGGAGATAGCTTGGCCACCCCCTTCCTTTTATTTTATTCCCCCCTTATTTTTTTTGCTAAGTTGTTGCCTATTTTCTAAGGGAAATGTTTGTCTCATTTAATTTATGTTATTTGTACTAAAATTATTACTAATTGTTATTTGTCTCTTTGTTTGTTTCTTTGCTTGTTTGCATGTTTGTTATTTATGGGTTTTTTTTTCTTTCAACATTGTCACCTCAATTCAGTCTATATGATTTCATTGGGTGATTCCTTGTGAATTTATATTTGAATCCATCCATATTCATGTGTTTACATTATCATCATGGTTTTTATCATTAGTGCATTATTTTTTATTGAGTATTGGATTTCGGGAGTCAATCTTTGTGCATATTTTAGCCTAGTAATCATGGCGTTATATCATGATGCTTATCATTAAGAACTACAATAAAAATCAACTTCAAGAATTCTACTCAACAAGGGTAGTATCAACATATCCTCAACACCAGCATCCCAATCGTATCCCAAATAGAGTAATTAACCACAAGAATTTCAACCTTTGGTAGTTTGAATAAGCATATCCCTACTAGCAAGTTGTTCTAACTCATCATTACCTTCTGTGTTAAGTTACCATCATCATCTTCAACCAATCAATCATGTTTTCCATAATTAGGGTCCAATGATTATAACCTCCTATGGGAAAATCATTATACACCGTCCCACCTACATTTCTCAATGATTATAACCACTTTTAGGCAAATAATTGTATTCACACCTAGTTTACTTTCTTTTGCCTAAATAGGGGCATGTTGTTATCTTGTTTGTGTATCCTAATTGGGGTAGCTCCATTTTCTCAATTATTATAACCACCTTTGGGCAAATCATTGTGTTATCATACCATGTTGCCAATATTAGAGCATAATGCTTATAACCACCTTTGGGAAAACCATCGTACACTACCCCACTTATATTTTCAATGATTTTGGACTAATTTTTCAAACTCGTTATGTTTTCACCCATCATCTTCCTTTATTTGGTTGCTTTATTTTGCTTCTTTCTTTTTAAGGGACTATTTGTTGACCTACTTATGTTAACCATTCCCTTGAGAGGGCATCATACAGTTCATCAATTTCTATTGAAGTTGTAAGCATACAAGACCTTTTCATTCTTTGAGAAGACGTTACTATGCCTATAGGTTACAATTCCTTCCCAAATAAGGACAAACTATAAACACCTAAAATTGGCCAATGATAACCTCCAATCAGGATTTTGGCCAATTTCCCACCACAATGCATAATTTAGCCTAAAAATGCTATAACATATTAAAAGCTTTGAAACTATCATATTAAAATGCTGATTTTTGCCAAGGAATCATTAAATGGGACAATGTAATTTATAAAGTAGCTAACTTTGATCAGATTATTTTGAGTCAAAATACCAATTGTACACCTGGATGCTTTTAATTGCTCTTTTTTATCAAATTTCTTGCATAAGACACACCTTTGTTATTTTGTATTGACAAAATCCTAAATGGGATAATGGATTCAATACATCTAGCATTTATTTTCAATTCAAATCTAGTCAAATTTTGAGCTAATAACATGACATTCTGACCAATTTGATTAATTTGTGCACCAAAGAGCTAAGGTTTGCACCAAAATGACTAATCATGCTTAAAGCTAATTAATTCAAATCATGAGCCTAATTAATAATTCCATAGAAATTTTTGAATAAATCTTTATTTAAAATTAATTATATTTAACTGCATCATCAAATGACATGATCCTATGGGGTGGCATCCATAAGCCATAAATACATAAAATATCAGATTCATGCCTCCCATGCCTCATAAAAATATTTCCATGCCTATTTAATGCCCCTCTATCCCAAATATTAATGGGGATATTTATAGATTGAATTTTATAATTGGATTTATTCATGGTCACACATCTCAATCTTGAGATGGATGGCCATGGTTGATCATAAAACCATTTCAAAAATCTATAAATAACAAGCCTCAAAGCCATAATTACAATTTCTTTCATGCTAAATTTATAATGCCAAAAGACATTCAAAATATTTACATTTTAGTGTTATAATTATATAATATTAAGCCAAGCCAATCCAAGCTAAAGCCAAACATGGTGCCAAGGAGAGATAGAGGTAGCCACACTTCATTGATATAGACTTCATGAGCACAAACCAAGCAAGCCACTTCAACAAGCTATTTGGAGCATCCAATGAAGGTGAAAGAAGGTTTATTTTGCATTTTAGTTATGCTTTTCATTCTTGTTTTGTTAACTAAGATCCCCCTTCATGATAGGATTAAGGTGTTATCATTAGTGTGTCTTGTTTGGATTTATTTTATTCACTAACACAATACTAATCTCCACTTATTGCAATTTGGTGTGCACAAATACTAGCCCATGGAACATGTGTTAGTAAAAAATGTTAAATACATAGCATATCAGGTACACCATAAAAGATATAATCATAGATAAATGTATGTGTAAATGTGTAAGTATATAAGCTGAAACATAATAATGTAAAGTGATCATAGAATGATATAGAAAAAGAAGCCATAACTTTTGATCTATAGCTCTATGTGAGCCCATCTTTATGCCAAAATGACCGTCTCAAATATTTAGTTACAAACATAATCAGGATTGTCTAGTTATAAATATTTTTTATATTTTTTATATGTCATACATGACCATATAAGGGTCCAACTTTACCATTTAATATTATTTTTGATATTTTTTATAAATTTAGAAATTATTTATTTTTATAATCAAACTTGAATTTAGGTTGATATTTGTCAAATAAGTTAATTTTAGTGTTTAGTTTATTTTTGGAGATTTTTAGAGCTTTGCATGCTTACATGTGAAACTTATTAAAAATAACAGTTGCTAAAAATAGTAGGTCAAGTTTTATTATTTTGAGGAGTTCCAAATTTTGCATGTCAACTCTAATTCTGAGTTGAAGCTTATTTATGGATGGTTTTTATTATTTGAATGATTCAATACAAATTGATACTTGTTATTGTTTTAGAATATTTACCTATTGTTATTATTTATTGTCTTGATAGAAATCGAGTTCATTATAGAGTAATATAGCATGGATGTATCATGATCAAATAATCAATGCCCCTATCTACATGACATGAATAGAGGGAAGACCCAACATTTAAAAGTATGTAGATCATGTATCTATGTACACCTATATCACACTCAAAGGATGAGTGAAACATATGTGTATATGTAAAGTACTGATATGATAACTACCAACATGGAACCAATAACATAGATGCCAAAAATCTAATGACACATGCAATGCTGAAAACATTTTTGGATTTATGAAGTGTGTGTGTGTGTGTGTGTGTGTGTGTGTGTGTGTGTGTGTGTGTGTGTGTGTGTGTGTGTGTGTGTGTGTGTGTGTGTGTGTGTGTGTGTGTGTGTGTGTGTGTGTGTGTGTGTGTGTGTGTGTGCGCGTGTGTGTGTGCGCGTGCACGTGCGTGTGTACATGCATACATGCATGTATGTGTGTGTATTTAGTATTTTAGAGATTGTATAAGTTATCAAATTATTTTAAGAGGAAGATGAGAATATTAGAGTAGTGGTAAATGAATAACATTTTTTGAAATAAATGTATTAAATTTATGGATATTAGAATTAGGAATTATATCATGCTCTTTTATCAAAGGGATGCATGATTAATATATTGTGCCTCTTGCTCTCTAGTGATGCTAGTTTTTTATTAAAAAAAATTAAATATTCCTTTGGTTTCTCTTTTTCAATATGTTCTATGTCTTTTGCCTTTACTAATATGTTATTACTTGTATTTGCATGCTCTTCAGATGTTAATATCTTATGAACACCCTGAGCTATATGATTTACCTTAACTTTATTTGTAGTTGTTTTTATACTTTTAGGGGATGGATTCATCTGATATGTCCTAGGGCTTATAGGTATAAATATATTATGTGGTAAGGAATCAAGTGGATCAAATAAATTTTGATCAATTTTTCATCTACCATATTTTTATTAGGAATATGATCACCATTTCCATAATCATTTGGAATTGTGCACTTTTATTGTTCAGTATTAATCAACAAAGGGATCTCACATGTTTTAGTTTTTGGTGGTTTTAATATCATTGGTACTTTTGGTAATTGTGTGTTATTTATAATTTTTGAGCCTTTGGTATTAGTATTTTCTCTATTTATTTATTCTTTTGATCCTTATCTTACATTGAATTGTGTTTTGATAACCATATTTGTTGTTTCAACACTTATATTTTAGGAAAAGTGACCATAATATGAGGAGGTTTCTTGAGTAATGTATCAATTATAGGACCAACACTACCCTTGTGACTTTGTATTTTGTTATTTAATAAAAATAAGAATAATATATTTGATGCCCATGAATTTAATGACATACACAATAGTATATTTTGTAATAGAAAGTGGAGGAGAAAATTTGATCACTTTATCTCGAATCATTTCTCTTAGGATTTCACTTTCACTCTTAGTAATATTTTGATCACTTTTTGAATCACTTATGATAAAAATAAGGAATTGGTCCCATGGGAGGGGCCTCCTAAATTTTCTAAGGGGGTAGTGTAGAGTGAATTTAGGAACATATGTAGCAAAAGTGTTCCCATAGAATAAAAATTTCTAGGTGTATATTCCTATTTTATTGGAGATAATATTTAAAATTATTATAATTTTTTTATAATTAAAGTTTACATAAATTTTATCCACTCATATATATATATGGTAAAATATCTTCCTATAAAATAGAAACACATATGGGAAACTCCAGTAATTGGTAGAATATCTTCCTACAAAATAGAAGCACATATGGGAAACTCCATCTCCCCCCCCCCTTTTACCCCCCATTTACAATACATTTCATTTTTCATGGGGCCACCCGCTCAATAAAAATAGGAGCAACAACCCCCTCCATGGGATCCCTACCTAATCTTTTTAGTTTTCCTTATAATTTTGGAGATCATTTGGAATCAAAATTCATCTTAATAAATTGGTAAAGTAATTTTTACCTAAAAATATGTAACTTTCTATATTGTTTGTTTACATTAAAACCATTTTGTTGTTTTTTTTTTCTAAGAATATAATTATTTTGAATTTTTAATTTGTTGCACATAAAATTTTATGAGACTTATTGTTATAAACAATTTATAGATCCAGTATTACAGTATGCAATATAGTGTTTTATAATGTAGGATAAATATATGAAACACATTTAATTATGTTGGAAAATCCAAAAAAATATCTTATATATATATATTTATTTCATGTCTAAATGTTTTCTAATTATTTTTAATAATTATAATTTCTATAGATATAAATTGCATAATTATTTTCATTATACTTTATTAAAACAATAACCATTGATAAAAACTTATTGCATCTCTTAAAACAAAGTTTAAAAATATATTATTATATACATATTTCATTTTAAAAATTTAAATATAGAATCAATTTCTTGTCAAGAGATACCATGTGAACTAAGAGAAATAAAAGATGGTGCTTAGATTTGTTTTCCTTTTATTTCAATAAATTTTTTGTTTTTATTTATTTATTTATTTATTTTAATTTTATATTTTTTAATGTTATAAAACAATTCATGAAATTATAATGTTATTGAATATTTTTTCTTGATTTTAAATATGTTCTAAGTTATGTAGATTATATAAGTGAATTAGTTATTAAAAAAAATTAATGTCTTATTTTTTATAATAAAGAAAAATAGAAAAATATTGCTTTCCCCAATTTCTTTATCACCAACACACTGATTGAATCCCTTATCTTAATTCTCCTTGCTCTTGATTGATTCAGTATTGCCCAATTTGCTTGTTAATACTAAAAAGAAGCTCCGAATTGATAACTATGAGACAAAAGAGAGGTAAATTTGAGTTCAATGCAGACTACTATATGCTTTTAGATCTTTCTATTAAGCTTTTAGTGACATAAATGGTGGAATTGTCCTTACAGTGGTTGACATATTTGTAACACAATTGGAAAGGTTAGCTCAGTTAGAAAAATAGATCAGAGAAAGACAGGGATGTATAAATAGATTAGAGGTGCAGATTTCAAAAGTAAATGAATATATATATATATATATATATGAGGTGAAGATTTCAAAAGTAAATGAATAATTTTAAGATTAAGCAAGTCATTAAATATGTTACAGTTGTTTTTTATCATCCATTTTGAATTTTTTTTTTTGAAGAAAATATTTCAAAGAGATGTTATATTTGGGTGAGACTCAAAGGAGACAAAGATATCTCTTCCATAGAAATTATCGAAAGATCACATCTAGCCTAACCCTTTGACATACTTTAATGGATTCAATGCTTAGAAAAAAACAACTTAGCATTATCTCCCATCATTTAATAGAATTTGCTTATTAGCTTTCTACTTATCATAGAAAGGAAATAACTTAGCACAAAAATCAATTTTTTATTGATTGAAGGTTAAAAAAAATTATGAAGAATGAGGTAGCAATGCTAATTAGCTTGGAATTACATTCACCATTTGATGAGAATGAGAGGTTGATTGATCAATATAATTTCATACTAATTGAGCCATGTGTGAGATTGAAAATTGAAATGAAACATACTATTAACTTACATAAGAATTTCAGCCATTGGTTAAATTTTGATTTAGTGTAAGAGTTTTTATCATACTATTGAATTACATAAGAAGTTCCACCATTTGTTAAATATTTATTTACTGTAAGTGTTTTAATATTATAAGTCAATTTTTATAGATGATGAACAAGGCTTGAATAAGGTATTGTCTTGCTCCCATCCATAGTCCTTATGCCATCATTTGAATATGTAGTGATACATATTGAAGGTTAAGAGTAAATGCATGTTGGCATTCATGCTGGAATCACCTCTAGAATTGAAGATGAGATTCCTATTGACAATCATGGTGATGTTCAATTTGCATGATCCTTTTTCCAAAGTATTTTATTTATTTTTGCATGTCTAAAGCTAAAAATATATTTTTAGTAAAGATCTTTTATTATTACACTTTATCTAAATTTTAGATAGAATATCAATAATTTTATATGTAAATTATCAGTGGATAATTCCCAATATATTAAAGTGGCATTAAATAATGGATAAGTTATGATATGATCTATGAGTAATGTCTATGTTTTGATCCACCTTGTAAGGTCATCGTCAAAAAAAATACGATGTAAGTACATATCTAAATAATATAACTAAATGATAAATGATAATTATAGAGATAATCATGTGACACTTTAATAGAAGTTTAGAAATAACTTTAATTTCTATTTTTTCTAAAATAAATCATGCACCTTTTAGAAGCAAATCATAAGCTATAGTCATCCATTCATGCAAGTCATGCACTACTGGACTTTATATATAAAAATAATAATTTCATACACATTTTTACATCTATAATTTATATATTGAGAGGGATATGTAGAAGAATAAATAAATCTTTTTGAGATCCTATGTACACGATGCTATTTTCCTAAAATTTTCTTTTGTTTCTTTCATTTCATTTTCCTAATTTAAACTCATAATCATCCAATTTTATTGCATGTATTTTGGTTATAACTAGACCAAAGTTGTTATTAAGAGATAGAGGAAATTTTGGGTGTGATTATTCCCCTCAATTTTTTATTTAATAAATAATATATTTTATAATTATAACTTATACTTTTCCTCACTTAAGGCTATTATATTTGCATCATAATTCTTGTTCACCAAGATTTTAATGAATTTAAACAATCTTCTCCCCCATTTTATGTTAAAGTTTAGTTTAATGGAAATAGATGGGAGATTGGTTTAGGAGTTGTATGGAGCACTAATGTCTATGAGTTTCTAGGGTTTCTCCTTTCTTTCACACTATCAATTTGTTTAATCAAGGCATGAGCTACTCTTTTTGTGACAACCATTTACCACATTGAGTTAGGATTTCAATCCACCCTTTGGGAAATTTGTCACTTTCAATATATTAAATGCCCACCTCCACCCCTTCTACATAATTTTATTTAGGTATTGCTAGCGAGAACCAAAGAAGCCATGGTACCAAAATAATCTTAGAAGTTTTTCTTGAAAGTCTACCATGAGGTATTGATTATGACTTTTATGCTCATGTATTAGATTGGTTTTGTATTTACCAATGTTTGGTAATGTCTGTCATTATTTTAAAAAGGTTACTTTAGTTCCTTACTTTATGGGTTGAGTTTGTCTAGAGAACCTTTTAAAATAATGGGTACACAATCATTGACAAGGCCATGAGGTGAACTAGATGTTTGGAATGGAGGTGTCTCAATTTTGAAAAGTCATGACACTATTCATGAGTTACTATTCATAAATCACTTCATGAGTCACTATTCATGAGCTACTATTCATAATCAATATTCATGTGATGAGGTGGTAATAGTGAGTTGGTAATAACTATGTAAGTGATATGGAAACTAATGCAACTGATGATGTGGATTATGAATGAGTTGGCATGGTCTATAAAGGAACCTACATGAGATAAAACTGATGTGGATTGAGTGGGGCATCCCACTCCACTAAGGGATAAGTTGGGTGTCTTTATTGATTCACATGTCTTTACTTTAGGTGAAAAATGACAAAAGAGATATGGGGTGAAATTCTAAGCTAGCCTCATGATTTTAAGTGGGTGATAAGTTAGAAATGTGAGTGTCCTACCGAGTTTGGAAGCATATAAAAATTTAGGATGTTTTACCATAAGTGGATGATCCACTTTTGACATGTACACAAGATAATAAAGCATGCCACTATTCATCAATAGTGATACCACTAAGGGTGGCACATTTTTGACTTTCTCATCTAATAACCAAGATCAAAATAGGATTGGATAAGATGACTAACAATAGGGTTTGATATAGATAGGAATGATATGGTAGAATAGGATATGATAGAATAATGATTGATTAGGATAATTATTGGTTTGATAAATTACATAAAATGGTAAGAGGGTTAACCCCAAGTGATAAGGTGAATGGTTAAGATATGCATTAATGGCAAAAGGATTGCTTACTTGATATAATGTGGTACGTGTTTGGTTATATCTTGGGTATGATAAATGATTCTATTGTTCCTGGTGAAGTGGAGATGCACATCCTAATTAACAAATGATACAACCATAATAGTCAATAATGTAAATTGCTAGCCCACACCTTATCTTAATAATTTCTCTATCAAGAATTGGCTACAAATTTAGATGCAAATGTTATTGGTGTGATCTTAATTGGTCATTGATGTCGTTTCCTTCAAACTTCAAGACAAGGTATCTTTATATCCTCTATAAAGGAAAGTGCGACCATGGATGGTAAAGATGGATAAATGTTGGGTGGTAGGTTGGATGAGAAAATGTAATGATGGAGGATAATGGAATGTATGATGGTGGGGAAATAAATAAAGATAAAGATTTTTAGGAACACATAATGTTTTCGATTATGGATTTGACATAACTTTAGATGTGGTGGGATTGAAGACTTCTAAATATTCTCTTGATAAGACCACCAGATTATTTTTTTATTTAGGCTTAAGAGTAGATACCATGTGATTAGGCTATAGATTAGAAGCTATTTTGATTTGATCTTTGATAATGTCTTCATCAAGTAGTGAAGAACTTTTGTGTTCATCTATTGGCTCCTTGAAGAGGTTTCTACCAATGAAATTGTCTTGATTATTCTATAGTACCTCTAAGAAGGTTTCACTGAGTAACATTGACTTTTGACTTTGATTGTCCCCTAGTTCCTTTGAAAAGGTTTCACTAGAAGATGTTTGGTTCTAACTTTGATTTACCCCTAGTGCCTCTAAAAAGGTTTCACTAAGAGAGTGTTCTATTATATGAATTTGGTCTTGGCCTCCTTGATCTTCTTCAACTATTATGTTTCCATGGATACAGTTTACCAAAATGTGATTTTATTAGTTCTAATCAACACTTGTGGGAGATGGAATGTTAATAATATGGCTATGATGGTTGGTGGTAATAGTATCTATAACGGTAATGGAATGGAAGTTGATAGCACAATCCTCATAGAAGATACTAGGATAACTTGTGTCAATGTTGAAGTAATCATCCTAAAAAATCATAGAAGGATCATAAATGTATTTATATTGATTTAATAGGCATACATAACCAATATTTTGTTTTTGAATATGATTCCAACTCAAGGGACTCTAAATTTGATGTTGAGACTGATGTCAATTCTAATTCAGATGTTAAATCTAATATTGGTCCAAGAATAAAACCTAGCTCTAATTCTAATTCTTCATCTGATGGGTACACTATTATAATGATGTCTTGTTGAATGTTTGGTATTGGACAAGTAACAACCTATGATGGCATAACAAGATCCATAAAGACTAGTTTGGCATAGTGAGACTCCTCTAGGATGGGAAAAAAGTCAAGAGACAACTTCTCAAAGACTAGATTATCAAAGGGAGGCTCTTGAAAAATAGGCATATATTTGAGGTAATTATTTGACCAAAATTGGTTATAATCATTATTATGTGAATCAACAAAGATAGGCTCATCAAAGTGAGACTCCTCAATAACTAGCATAGGATTAATAGGTGATTCATCATAGTTTGACTTATCACAAGTGATTGGTTTAACAAAAGCATCTTAGATTGGTTTTTTTTTCAGGCCTTGGTTTCCAATGAGTTGAAAAATACTATTTTTGAACACAACTTATCTTAAAATTATTGGATTGGTTAGATAGGTAATGATTGGACTAGTTGGGGTTACAATTGAATGATTGGCTAGGGTTGTGATTGGATTGGCTAAATGGTTGGTTGAGCTTGCGATTAGATTGGTTGAATGGTTGACTTAGGTTGTGATTAAATTCATTGAGGTTTGGATTGGATAATGATAGGGCATTATAGATCTTGATTTATCATATAAGCCAAAGGATGAAGTCCTTAAATGGTATGGATAGGTCATTGTGAAGCTTGGTTGCTATCGTAATCCAAAGGATGAGATCCTAGAATGGCAATGGTATTCCTTGGATATTGTGGAGCTTGATATATCACATAATCTAAATGAGTGTTATGGGTAGTCAAGGGTTGGAGAATATAAGGGAATCTTGGAGGGTGATTTCTCACCCAAGACAAAGCATCCAAGTCCTCCTCATAAACCATATCATCCTAATCAATGTCTTGAGTTGGGTCATAAGCTAGTCTTTTACTGTGTTCCATGTATTGATTATTGTAAGGAGGGTATGGATTTATGTACCAAACAACATTATCATTGCAGAGGTCTATACCCAATTCCACCTCACCAACCATATCATCCTAGTTGATGTCTTAACTTTGGTCTTTGATTTTATCTATACAAGGTGGATAAAATTCCATCTCACAAATCATGTTATCATCAAAGGGGTCTTGAATTAAGCCATAAAAATCGAATCCATTTTGTGTGGTTATTTTATCATAATTTAGATTGTACATGACTCCACCATAAGTTTAGTTAGACATATCTATATCAATGAAGAAAGCTCTAAAAACAAAAAGGTTTAGAGTCCTAAAAACTCTTAAAAACTATGTTGAAATGACAAATGGTTCAAACTTGGTCTAACTTGGTTAAAAGGGGTAGATTTGTATCTCTAATTAATGATTTGATCATGGAGTTGTATTTCTAAAATGGTTTGTGCTAAGACTTAGCATAAAATAGTTTAATTTCAAATGTCATACACACAAAAGGTCAAGTAATGAATAAAAACTAGCATGTAAAATTCTAGGACAAAGTGTTTTAGAAAAGGTCTAAACTAGGAAAGGGGAGAAGTTGAGTTGTTAGGGATTTTGACCAAACATGGATTCAAAATCTAGGCTTAAATAAACATGATATTTTAGGACTTTTGGCCAAACAACATCAAAAACTAGACTTTGAAACTAAGACTGATGTGATTTTATTTAATCTAATAAAGTTGCAACAACTTTGACATATACCCGACACACACAATCAAACATAAACATGATTAGTTGGCATAATCCATAAGGCAAAAAACACTTGGAGAAAAGACTATGTTTTCCTAAATTAAGGAATAAAAAATGATAAGGATAGGTTGAATAAACAAAAAAGAAATAGTTTTCAAATTTGGGAAATTTATTAACCTAAGTTACACAACCCAAAAGAGAAATATCTATGTATCAGCCCCTATGAAGCAAGGTCTAAATAGAAATCAATCAATGTTTGAATTTGAACTTGGAAAGGTTAATTGAAAACTCAATGGTTGAAAACTATTATTGGACTAAACAAGATAGATAAGATTGGACAACAAGATGGTGCATGAACAAGGTCCAAATGGCATATGTGATGTGGTTTGGTTGGTTTGAAATAATGGTTGTTTATACAAGGTCAAAAAAATTCTTGAAAAAAAATGAGTAGCCTAATGGTGTAAGCATGCTCTAATGATGTGATCAATTTTATGTTTCAAAGACTCAAAGGCTCAAACCTGATAATAATGTGGATAACATAATGGCACCCATATCAAACAAGTAACACACACACAAATATGTTTAGAAAAAATTTCAAGGCATAAGTGTGGTGTAAAATGGCTAGCATAATGCTTCCTTAAATAAAAGAGTGTCATATAAAGAAATTGGTTTGGACATGGCTATAAACAAATACATTAGTTTTAGTCTAAAAATATCAAACAAGAAAAAGATAAATAACCAAATGCAACTAAGCATAATATTATGAAATCTTATCAAGGGTGTGGTAAAGTGGGGTTGAATAAAACTAATTAGTTTCTAAACGTTTCTAGATGGATATTATGTCTACCAACTTTCACATTTGCAAACAAGAAAAATAGCACATCATTTAGATCTGCATCATATAGATTTTTGTAAAAATTTCTTGCCCTTTTTACAACCACTACATATGTTGCTAGCTCAGTGTAGTGTGATGTCTAATATACTCAAACATTCTAGGCTTAGCCTCTACTAATAGAGATAATTTAACTACTCAAACCATCATCCTAGTGAAGGGATCCCAATTTATATATCCTTGGAAAGGGGTTAAAGATGATGCTGAGTGTGAAAATCCTGAGTCAAAGCTTTCCTAAAGAACTTATGGGAGGTAATGATGTCCCCCTCACAAGCCAAGATGCATGAAATAAATAACACAATAGAAAGACTTTATGGTCGCCTCAAGATCACCCAATATTATTGTAAGTTTTTGAAAGGGTTTTAAACGATGTTCTTTTTATGCCTTGGACTAGGCTCAAAGTGTGATGAGATGGTTATTTTGATCCGAAAATTTCCCTAAAGGGAACGGATGGGAGAACATACATAAAACACATAATCAATAAGTAAGTTTGCAAATAACTAAAGTGAAGTTAATCTCATTACACCAAATTCAAAGTCTTTGATTAGATTCATTACTATCCCCTTGGTTTTAAGATACACAAATATAAATAATTGCAAACCACCCAAAAAAAGGAGTTGACACTTTTGATCACAAAATGTTTTTAAAGGGGATGGATGGGAGAGCATACAAGCAAAACTCCCTATTTACTCAAACAAGTTTAGACTAAAAAAATAATAAAAATAATTTGCAAAAACTTTGAAGTGTATTCAATTTTATATCACTAAATGAAATGTGTGGTGGTGTTCTTTTATCCCCTTGGCTTTAAGTTGTGAACTTTGAAAAAATAATCAAAACATTTAACAAAAACATGCAAAACTTTATTTTTAAACCCAAAGTGAAATGCCTAATTCATTTTAAAACATCCCAAAATAAGTGTGAAATAAATAATTAATCTTTTTTTTGAAGATTTTTCAAATGTACCCTTGCAATAAAAAGGTTAGCAGTTTGCTTAGCCTTGAAACTTATTTATCAAATGAGACAAGCAACTTTGAAGGGTAAAATATGTGGATCCGAAGGTAAAATCACAAAATATAAACATGTAAGATTAGGCAATGGTTATAAAAAATATTAATAAAAAATCAATATGTCTCAAAAAATCAAATAAACCTATGAAACATGCAAACAATAAGATAGAAGGTTAAAACAAATAAAACTGAATACATAAAACATAATAACCCATAGTTAGTATTTTACCCATAACTTTTAAAATATAAATCCATTTATCATAAAATTTTGGATAATATTTATCAATCTAGGGTACACCTATATGAAATAATTAAGGTCAAAATAATGAATAAATTTTTTTATTAGATCTATACTATCCATTTTTACTAGAAAATGAAAAGTGGCAGTCACTAAAAGAGTCATAAATTCTAAACTACAAATCAAATTTTAATGAAATTTTAAGATAATTAGGATGAAATTAGTTAAAAAAACTTTTAAAAAATTTATAAAAAAAATAATAAATTAATTAAAAATAAGAGTTATTTTAACATTCATTTTTTTTTCAAAGATGTGGGGTGCATAATCATGTCCCACTTGACATGCTATTTGTGATCTAAAAATTTAACTCAAGAAAGGAGGTTAGTATAGAGTTAGTCTCAAAAACAATCAAAAATGAGCTCACTAACAATATAATATATTTTAGGAATGATCATGGTAGAATCATAATGAATAAACCAAATGAGAACTCAATAAAATATGGAAGGAAATGAGAAATATAAACATAAAAACACAAATTCCATATTAAATATTTGATAGCTCCAAATGGTAATTCGGTTAGCTTGCTTAGATTTGTGCTCAAAAGGTCTTCATCAATGAAGTGTGACTACCTTCATCTCCTCTTGACACCTTATTCAATGATTGGCTTTAGCTTGATGTAGCTTGATTTGGCTTGGCTTGGAAGCATTTTAGCATTATAACATTATGTTTGCATTCATGACCAAATCATTGCATAATAACTATTGATGGTGTAAAATTGAACTTGATCTTAACCAATCAGCAATGGGAAGTTTCAAACTATGGGACCATGCGGCTTGAAACAACCTCCAAATTTTAGAGAAGCTGGTCTCTTCTATGATATTGGGTGTTGGGGAAAAGGGAGAGGAGACTAAACAAAAACGCAAAATGTAGGAATTAAAACCTAACTATGGCAATGCACCTGAGTGTAATCCTAATCCTAACCAATGTGTAGTGAGAATATTATATGATTCAATTACATTTAAGAGCAGACAAGTGCATGATCAATGTAAAAGGTCAAAATAATAGAAATAGAGGCTTACAACAGGGAAGTCTTTCACTGAGACATAGAGAATGTCAACAAAGGCATAGTGTTCAATCTTCCTAACAAAATCTTCCAATCACATAAGAGGCACAGAAGTCATGTATAGTTATGTAAACCTTTTGATTCAAGAAAATGAGACAAAAGCAAATGACATTCTAAATCACAACTACAAAAAATCTACAAAATAGACTACTTTGTGAATGACATGGATAACACCAACCAAGGCATGGAGCTTATATTTCCTTAATTCATTTAGTCACATAAAGGGCACGAAAACATGCATGATTATATCAACTTTACAACTTAAGAAAATTAAGACAAGATCAAATGATATTACTAGTCAAAATTATAGAAAGTCTAAAACTATAAAATCCCCCACCTTCTTTCTTACAATTCTTCTTCTTTTATAGCCTCAAACTTCCAAACAAAATAATTTTGAAATTTGGTGCATTTAATGCCTTAGATACATCCTGATTCAGTGCATTCAATGCCTTGGAAAGGCCATGCTAGAAAAGAGCGGCTGCCTTAATTATGGCGTGTCAATTCTTGTTTGGTACCTCCTTCCACACCTGAATTTCAAATTTGATTACCTAATAGGCCACACAACTATCCATCTTTCACTCATCGGGGACAAACAGACGGTGCCTTCAATGCTTTGGGGGCTCCAAAATCTACTCGATGAACTATTTCATCTACTTGAATTAACTCCAACTGATTTTCCCTCCATTTCACTTTGGAGCAACAGATACACAGAACACTCTATTATGTTTGAAATGGGAGAGGACACTTAGTCAATTTTCTAAAAATCCTCTTATTATTTAGAAGGCATCAAAAAATGACACTTGACACTTTTTGCCAGATCCATCGAAGACACGTGGCTCTCTCATTTTTTTTGGCTGTGATGTAAGTTTATTTGGGCTCCTATCAGACTCTTACAGATGGTGACACTTGGCATCTTCCACAAACTTTTAAAGTAACCCCAGGGCCCACCACAATCTTTATTCAGTAATGAAACTCAAAGATGGTCTCTCAAAAATTAGCACATGGTAACCTCTGCTGCTTCTAGGAAGATATGTGGCATCTTTTGCTGCTTCTTTAAAGAGGTAGTTTAGGGCCTCCATGACTACCACTGGCACTTTCCACTCTGTTGCTTAGCTCGTTAAAAGTCTTTGTCAAAAGTAGAATGAAATGTGGGTGCCTCTATGAGACACAGATTCTAGCACATGGTGTATTTTGCTTAACTACCACTAGGTATGTGGCACGATCTGTGGTTCTCTAGAAATTTATAAAAGGGACTACGGAAGATGCTAGTTGGCCAGCTTCATGTGTCAAAAAGTGACACTTGGTAGCTTCCGCTTGAATTCAGACCTTTAGGCAAAATGAGATGAAAGAGACAAAAGAGGAGAACAAGGGGCCCGCTGATTGGAGAGAGACACTTGGTGGCCTCTAATGCATCCTGACACTTAAAAAAAAAATTAAAGTTTCACTCTACCCCAACTCTACTGCTACGACCAAGGTGTATGGGAACCAAAACTGTAGTGCTTGACTAAAAATTTAAAAGCAACATAGAGTAAAAATTTACTTTATAGTTATTGGCGATCATCAAGACTTTTGAGCCTGATCAAAAAGAAAACTCCACCTGTTGTTGGATCAAAATTGTGAAATTATAGCTTCAAAAGATCTGTCTACATATGTTTAAAACATTTATTCAAGAGCAAAGTAGGAAAATAATGGAAAAACAATGCGAGAAAGGGAAACTATTTAACTATAATACATGAGAGACCTAAGTCAATTGAAATGTTTTAAATAGATTTTATTTATAGGAATCTCTTCATGTTCTCCTTCCATCAACTCTAGCTTGAAAGAATTATTCTGCTTCAAAGCATGAATTCTATATGGACCAGTCCATAGTGCTTCAAATTTGGTATGCTGACCTGGCTTAGCATCCCTTGCATCCCATTCAAGACAACTGAACCCACTTCAAAATTAGGATTTGAAGTCCTTTTATCAAAATAATCCTTAACCATTCCCTAGTGCTTGATCAATGAATCATGGGCTATGTCCCTCTTTTCTTGAACTTCCAAAAGTTCTGTGAGTCTGACTTGCATGGGGCCATTTTCTTCAATCTCGATTTGTTTGATCAGCTAAAGAGCAGGGATTTCCAAGCTTAGGGGAATCATGGCAGATTTTCCATATACCAATTCATATGGAGACATTTTGACCACCTACTACGGCATGATTCTATCAGCCCATAGTGTTAGATTAAGCACTTTATGCCACTCTTTGTGATGATCAGCCCCTATCCTTTTGATGAGTCTTATCAGGCTCTTATTGGTTGATTCTGCCAGACCATTACCTTGAAGGTAATAGTTAGATGAAGTTTTTAGATATATTCCATGTCTTAAGGTAAAGTCAGATACTTTAGACCCCAAGAATGCTTTAATGTTATATGAAATGATGGTGTGAGGAGCCCCAAATTGAGTAGTGATATCCCCTAGAAAATTTAGGATCACATTCTCTATTGCTTCTTTAAGTGGGACTGCCTCAGTCCATCTGGTGAAATAGTCTGTGGCAGGTAATATCCATTTGTGACACATGCTGGACACTAGATTTATCATTCTGATGAAATAAAGACCCCACTGAGCAAAAGGTTCATCCATGACTATAGGACTAAGAGGTATGGCTGCATTCCTCCTCATCCCCACATAATACTAGTAGGATTGACATTTTCTAACCAGCTGATAACAATTTGCAAATAAAGTAGGCTAGAAATATCCCACCTCACTTGTCTTTATGGCTATGGTCTTTGTAGAAAAATGCCCCCTGATGTTCCATGATGCATTTCATGTAGTATCCTCTTAGCTTTGGCCTGTTCGACACACCTTAATAATTTTCCATCAAAATTTCTCCTAAAAAGGACTTGTTCAATTAAAACAAAATGAACTCCCTATATCCTATAACATCTCCTCTTGTTTCAAGGGAGTTCTCTCAGATAAATCCCATTTTTCATAAATTGAATCCTGCTCGTGACCCAGGATTCCTGGTCAACCTCTTGTAATTTTAGCACCATCTCTGGCTCTCCTTCTGAATATGCTTCCTCAGGTAACATCTTTTCTAGCTCTTGGGTTATATATTGGCATAGACCCCTACCTCTAACTAACTTGGTGGGTCTAACCTCCACATCATATTCAAGGATCTTAGTGATCCAATTGTCTCTTTTCTTAGTAATCTCCCCCTCCATGATGTATTCCCTAACACTTGGGTGAGCCACAAGTATCAGAATTTTGTTCCCTGATATCAAATGCCTAAATTTCTTGAGGGTTTTTACCATGGCATAGGCTTGTCTTTCCACAAAATTATACCTAGTTTCATACTATCTGAGAGTTCTTTAGAAAAAAGCTATTGGGTCCTCTCCTTCTAGCCTGTCATTCTTTTGAGTCAAGACAACAGCAATATTTGACTCTCCTCCATATACATACATTACAAAGGGTTTGGAAAAATCTAGGTTCTTGAGCACTGGGGCTGCTGAGATAGCCTTCCTGACCCCCTCAAAATATTTCCTTCCTTTTGTAGACCACTTGAAGGCCAGGTCCTTTTTTAGCAAGAGTGTCATTGGTCTAACCAAGCTTGTAAAATCAGATATGAATTTACTAACAAAATTGATTTTCCCTAAAAAGGACTGGACTGCCTTTTTATTTGTTGGAAGGGGTAGGTCCATTATAGCTGTGATCCTCTTGAGATTATAGAAACTCATTCCTTGGATACTATGTACCCCAATAGTTTACCCTAAGGTATATCAAAAATACATTTCTTGGGATTCAGTGATATCCCAAAATCCTGACATTTCTTGAAGATAGATTCTAAATGGTTAAAATAATCAACATTTTTTGAGAAAATAGTGAGGTCATCTAGATAGACTAGGATGACCTTGTTTATTATCTAACCAAAGGCTATATCCATAGCTCATTGAAAGGTGGCTCCTACATTTGATAAGCCAAATGGCATCTTCGCATAGGCAAATGTCCCCCATTTGGTAGTGAAAGCAATTTTATACTGGTCTTCCTTAGCTAGCTAAATCTGATTATACCCAGAGAAACCAAGTAAAGAAAACCTCTCTAATCCAGCCATAGTTTGCATAATTTGTTCCATGGAGGGCAAGGGATAGTGGTCTTTTAGAGATGTTCTATTTAGATCTCTAAAATCTACACACAGCCTTACATCCCCATTCTTTTTCCTAACTGGGACTAGATTAGATACCTAGGTTGACTGTTTGATTGGAATATTATTTTGGAATCTAGAAGTTTTTGCAACTCATCTACCATTAAAAGCTCTATCCTTGGATTTACTAGTCTTTGTTTCTGTCTGATAGGTTTGGACCCTTTAGTTAACTCTATGGGGTGCTGAATAATGTCTTTGTTGTATCCATGAAGGTCTTCATAGCTCCAAGCTATGACTCTGTCATAGCTTTGGCATAACTAAATTAATTTTTCCTTGTCTTCCTAAGTTTCAAAATTTCTAACCTTTAGTCTTTTCCCGTCACTCACCTCTACCTCAGAATAGTCTGCTTTATCTACTTGAAACCTTTTCTTTTCCAAGCTTACATCCTCTGAGTCAAACAAATTTTCTAAGGTGATCAATCCTTTAGGGAGTTTATTAGTCCTCAATTGAATAATCTGATCACCATATGCCTCTTCAATTTTAGTTTGCAACTGATCATCAAACTCATCTAATTACTTGTAAGAAAGAGATTACCTTGGGCATCATTTTCAAACACTTGCCAATTTTTGTCATTGTATGGGATGGTTGGCCTCACTATAACTTTTACTAACTCATTATTAACCAATAGGCCAGTTGTTGGGTTAAACTATGAGCCAATATGAGCCATCCTATCAGCCTCAGAGTTTTGACTTCTAGGTATTATCTCAATATTGAAGGCTTCAAAATCTTCTATCAAATCCCAAATCCTATGCCTGTAGGATCTCATTCTCACATTCTTGGCTACTGTCTTTTCCCGTATTTACTTCACTACTAGTTCTTAATCTCCTTTTACTTTTAGGTTATTTATTCCTTTTTTCTTGGCTAACAGGAGCCCATGTACTAAAGATTAATATTCTACATCATTATTAGTGCAAGCAAATTGGAATCAGATAGCCCTTAAAATTTTATCACCATTTGGAGCAATAAGACAAATCCCTACTCCAGCACCATGTCTACTTCTAACTCCATCAAAATTCAAAGTCCAGAGCTCTAAATCTTGAGCAGTAGGAACCTCCTCCCTTTGAACTCTTGGGATCTCCTGATCTTCATAAAAATTGACATACGTGCCCAAACCAATGGAGTCATAGTTCCCATACGGGTCACTATGCATCATTACCAACAACTGGCTATGTTTTCTTCTTCTTGATCATGCTCAATCCAATCTCCTAGTTCTTCAACAAAATTTATTTCTTCTTTATTCATCATGGCATGATCTGCTTCTAATCTTATTGTTGGTTCATTGGTGATGTGGTCCTTGGATAGTGGTTCAGATAGAATTTTCATTTTTGAACCGTATCTGGTTCTCAAGATGAGGTGAGACCAGTCAAGAGACATATATCCCCCTATTTTTGCTGTAAAGTCTTTGGATAAACATAAACCAAAGATAGGAGGAATATCTATGAAAACTATATCTTAGTTGATAATTATGTTGGGACACATGTATAACTACAAGGGGAGTTGCTTAATTCTCCCTATAGTTTGCACTAGTTTGCCATCTAGCTGCATAACTCCTTTTGCAAGGGGTTCATAATTTATTTTTAAGGCATCAACTGTTTGCTTGGGCATCATGGTTGTGCTAGCTCCTAAATCTATCAATGCATTATGTATAAGTTTCTTTCTAACCATTAGAGTCAAATAGAAAGGCTTTGGCTTGGATTTACTTACTTGTGTTATATTGTTCACGAAGGCTGTCGTCATTGGAGGAACCGTATCTTTGAGTTTTTCCTTTTCAGTAGGTCCTTCCTTGGTAACAGCACCTTCGAGCACTACTTACCCTTGCAAAGCCTCTTGCAGTAGTGTCTTTTGCTCAAGAATAGCCAAGATATCCCATATAGATACTTGTGTTGGAGTCCTCTTTAATTGGTCCTTTACATTGATCGGTACCAAAGACTGAGTTTTTTGGAAATAAGGATACCTTATCTTTTCTTGAATCTAGATAGGGATCCTTTGATCTTGTACTAGTTGAGGTACTTCTTGTCTCACAACAACATTTTTTGCCCTTGAGATGGAGGATTATTCTTGACTTGACCACTTGTAATCTCAGGCTACTCCACCATCCTCCTCTTTGATCTAGCGTAATAATCAGATTATACTACTGGCCTTTGGGAGGTGGATGCTTCATTCAAGAAAAATACTTCTTCATCCTCAACCCATGAGAACAAAGCATGTTCTGGGGCTATTTCTTCCTCTTGCTATAAGGACATTCCTTGCATCTGAGCCACTAGCACTAAATTCTGCATGCCAGGAGATTGGTAGGCTTGATTGCTCTTGGTACTGGCAAACTGACCATCCATTCTTCTCTACTTAGCCACTCTTTGTTGTAGATTGCCTCTAGGACAATCTCTGGGGGTGTGAGCATTATTGCAAGGGAAACACCAAGCATTATTATCATCCACATAATTATTCTGACCTGGAACCATCTCCCTATTTGAGTTGGGAGGAATGGTCTATGAGGGCATGGGAACAACAACTAATTGATTTGCTGGTTGATTATTGGTTTGCCTTGGAGGGCCTGGATACTAGTTTGGTTAGGATGAAAACCTATTCCATTGATAGCCTTGATGAGAAGGCTTAGGGAAAGTGTTCTGCTACCTCTTCATATTAATCAGCTCATTGGAGAATGTCCTTAGCATACTATTGATATCATCCATCTCGGATGACTGAGTAGGGGCTAGTTGCTTCACAAATGATGAAGGGTAAGTATACATAGACACAAGTGGGCTTATAGCTTTAGGAAACTCTTGAGGTAGGGGTAAGGTAATTTCTAGGAATATAGGCATGGGAGGCCTTAGAGGTAACTTTCCAGCATCAATTAAGTGATTTTTATCTCTGACTGCAAGGTCATAAGCTACTGGCAAGGTATGTCCTCCTAGTGACTAAATCATAATAGATATATCTAAATTTAAAGCTTTGAGATAAAACACTATGGCCATACCAGGTGGTGGTGTGGCTATAATGGGGATTTTGTCCCAAGTTTTCTAGAATCTAGTGTTGAAGTCAGTCATGTCCTCCTGAGGTCCCCTTTGGATGGTGATCAGCTGCTATAATAGGGAAGACTTATCACCCTTCTCTGCAAATCATTCAAAAAATAGATCTCCAAGATGGTCCCATGTAGAAATGGTATTTGGGGTCAAAGACTGATACCATTCTATAGCCTTCCCTTTGAATGAGGCTACTAATAATCTTAGGGCCACATTTTGCTTTGTGACACCATGTGTGGCACAAACATCCAATACATCTTGAATATGTTCCATGGGTTGTTTTTAGTCTTTCCCATTGAATTTGGGTAGAGCTTTTAGAGCATTTACTGGGATAGGATTCCAAACAGCTGGTGGTGTTGGGAGGATTAAGGGGCTACTAGTGTTCCAGCTTGCATAATTTCTTAGGGGGACATTTGCTCCCATGTTTGGTACTGGTAGAAATTGGTTAGCTTTTCTTCTTAGACTAACTACTAGAGGTGGCAAAATAATACCTGGATTTGAAGCAGATTGTGATCTGGTGACTGGTCCACAGCTCTGACTCCTCGTAGCTCTCTAGTTCATACAGTCTTGAAAGAGACTTAAAGATTGGTCCCACCAGGCGTGCCAAAAAATTTTGATGGCATAAAATTGTGCTTGATCTTAACCAATCAACAATGGGAAGTTTCAAACTATGGGACCATGCAGCTTGAAACAACCTCCAGATTTTAGAGAAGCTGGTCTCTTCTATGATATTGGGTGTTGGGGAAAAGGGATAGAAGACTAAATAGAAATGCAAAATGTAGGATTTAAAACCTAACTATGGCAATGTGCCTAAGTGTAATCCTAATCCTAACCAATGCACAGTGAGACTATTATATGATTCAATTACATTTAAGAGCAGACAAGTGAATGATCAATGTAAAATGTCAAAATAACAGAAATAGAGGCTTACAATAGGGAAGTCTTTCACTGAGACACAGAGAATGTCAACAAAGGCATAGTGTTCAATCTTCCTAATAGAATCTTCCAATCACATAAGAGGCACAGAAGTCATGTACAATTATGTAAACCTTCCAATTCAAGAAAATGAGACAAAAGCAAATGACATTCTAAATCATAACTATAAAAAAATCTACAAAATATACTACTTTGTGAATGACACAAATAACACCAACCAAGGCATGGAGCTTAAATTTCCTTAATTCATTTAATCACATAAAGGGCATAGAAACATGCACGATTATATCAACTTTACAACTTAAGAAAATTAAGACAAGAGCAAATGATATTACTAGTCAAAATTATAGAAAGTCTGAAACTACAAAATCCCCCCCTTCTTTCTTACAATTCTTCTTCTTTTATAGACTCAAACTTTTAGACAAAATAATTTTGAAATTTGGCACATTTAATGCCTTAAATACATCCTAATTCAGCACATTCAACGCCTCAAAAAGGCCATGCTAGAGAAGAGCGGCTGCCCTGATTGTGGCATGTCAATTCCTATCTGGTACCTCCTTCCACACATGAATTTCAAATTTCATTACCTATTGGGCCACACAACTTTCCATCTTTCACTCACTAGGGACAAATCAACAGCACCTTCAATGCTTTGGGGACTGCAAAAATCTACTCGATGAACCATTTCATCTACTCAAATTAACTCCAGCCAATTTTCCCTCCATTTCGCTTTACAGCAACATATACATGGAACACTCTATTATGTTTGAAATGGGAGAGGACACTTAGTCAATTTTCTAAAATCCTCTTGTTATTTAGAAGGCATCGAAAAATGACACTTGGTGCTTTCCACCAGATCCATCAAAGACATGTGGCTCTCTCCTTTTCTTTGGCTATGTTGTAGTTTTATTTGGGCTAATATCAAACTCTTATGGATGGTGACACTTGGCAGCTTCCACAAACTTCTGAAGTAACCTCGGGGCCCACCACAATCTTTATTCAGCAATGAAACTCAAAGATGGTCTCTCAAAAATTGGCACATGGCAACCTCCCCTACTTCTAGGAAGATATGTGGCATCTTACACTACTTCTTCAAAGAGGTAGTTTAGGTCCTCTACAACTGCCACCTGGTACTTTTTTCTCTATTTCTTAGCTCATTGAAAGTCTTTGTCAAAAGTAGAATGAAACGTGGGTGCCTCTATGAGACGTGGATTCTAGCACATGGTATATTCCACTTAACTACCACTAGGTACGTGGAATGATTCACAATTCTCTAAAAAGTTACAAAAGGGACCTCAGAGGATGCCAGCTAGCCAGCTTCATGTGTCAAAAAGTGACACATGGTAGCTTGCGCTTGGATTCAGACCTTTAGGCAAAATGAGATGAAAGAAACAAAAGAGGAGAACAAGGGGCCCACTAATTGAAGAGTGACACTTGGCAGCCTTTGCTGCATACTAACACTTAAATGGAAAATTGAAGTCGTGCTCTACCCCAACTCTGTTACTACAACCAAGGTGTATGGGAACCAAAATTGCAGTGCTCGACTAAAAATTTAAAAGCAACGTAGAGTTAAAATTTACTCTACAATAACATTTATATGTCTAATCTCTCTAAATGAAGAACTCTAGGCTTGATTTTATAGGATTTAAAATCATTTAGAATGTGTTAAATTAGAACCATAGTTGATTTTATTAATCTTTGTTGAGTTTGGCATATTCCTAAGACACTCTTTAGATATTTGTCATTTGAAACAACTCACAAAGGTAATGAGTAGCTTCTAGGATGTTATAAGATGCTCTTGATATTTGAATTTTCCTTTTTGGTAATTGATTTATCATATCATTTTCTCAAGGATGAATTTGATTAGGCTTTGATCAAGATTTACACTTTAATTAATCCCATTTAGGCATTTAGGCATTTATTGCAATATTGATTTAATTCAATGTGCATTTACCCAAATTAATTGATTTATGGGTCAAATTGATTTAATTACATGGTTATAAAGACAAATTTGAGACAATTAGAAATTCTTAGGATAACTGGTCAATGGTTGGTAAGAATTGATCTAAAGTCAGATAAGAAGCCATTGGTGGCAAAATTTAGGTGTCTACACTCCCTCATTCCTTTCTCATTTGCATTTGTAAATTCTATAAGTAACACCTCTCTCCTTTGTAGAGTGGAGAAGAAAAATCTTTGTAAGCTTTGTATGAAAGTAATTTTTTAAGAGAGTTGTGTAAGGCACTAAAGATTTGAACCAATTTTTTCTTGGTCGTATACTAGTGATGTTCCTATGAAGATTTGCTTTGCAAGTATGTTGTAATTGATGATTGATTGTCAGTAATATGTTGAGCTTCTTTGGAGTGTGGGGTTTTTCTCTCGAGAATATTTTCTCCATGTAATCACTTGTTATGGTATGCTATTATTTTCATTTGTATGTGTTTTCTTATAATTTTGTAAATAGTTCAATTTTTTTCATATTCTCTTCTCAAGGCTTAGTTTAAGGAATTATTCCCACAATCTCATATTCCTTTCAAGTGGTATCAAAGCTTGGCTAGATTTGGTTCTAGTTGTGGGTTTGTTTGATTTTATAAGCTAATTCAATTTTGAGTGGGAGCTTATATAATAGATATTTGGAGTTATTTCTTGAAATAATTTTAATATGGCAAGCACATCAAGGAGAATGGAGGTTGAAAATTTTTTGAGTAATTTTGAGATATGGAAGCTGAAAAATGAAGATCTATGGAATGTCATTGATCACGAAAGTGTTCAAAAACCTATTGATCTAGTTGAATCATCTATGTATGATGTGATGGACCATAATTTGAAATGTATCATCATATTGTGCCTAGATAATCCTTTTCTAATTAATTTCCACAAAGAGACCACAACGAAGAAGTTGTGGAAGAAACTAGGTGAGATCTACCAAGCTAAATCTTTAGTGAATAAAATTTTCTTGATAAAAAAGCTTTATTCTTTGATAATGAAAGAAGGTTAACAAATTTTAGACCAACCAAAAGCATTTAATATGTTGGTGGCTCAATTAGTATTAGTTGGTGTGAAAATAGATGAGGAAGAGAAATGTCAAATTTTGATTTGTTCTTTTCCTGACTTATGGGATTCTCTTGTTATGGATATTAAAAGTACTTCTATAACCTTGAAAGTTGAGGATGTTTTAGGTTATTTACTTTATGAATAAATGATAATTAAATTTTATATTAGTGTCAAAGAGGCCCTAAAATTTTTAGGAAGATCTAACTAAAGGCAAGAAGAATAAGAAGCATGAGAAGTCTAGATCCAAGTCCAAGGAGAAATGCTAGAATTATGGAAAACATAGTCACTTCTGAACGAATTGTAAAGAAGAAAAAAATAAAAAGAAGAATCATGATTTTTATTTTGAATCTAAAAAGGAATAAGATGATGTATTCATTGTATCCTTGGAAATGCATGCAAGTAATGATACATGGTTAATTGATTCAAGTGCATCTCTTCATATGACCTCTAATAGAAATTGGTTTTTAAGTATGAATAATTTGACAGAGGTAAGGTGTACTTGGGTTATGATACTTATCGTATCACTATTTTTTATGTTAGAGTAAAAATAATATTTCTAGATGGAATTATTAAATGGTTTGATGGTATGTTACAAATACCAAGGCTAGCTCATAACTTATTATCTATGATAAAACTAATAGATGTGGGTGTACAGGTTATCTTTTCTGATGCAGATTATAAGATGGTTAGAGGTGATTATTGAGAATATGTTATAAGGTATGCATAGAGTTGTAATTGATGTCATGAAAGTGTCATTTATTCCATTCTAAATTGTATTTGATGTTATTGAGATTAAGTTCATGAGTCATGTACTTGAAAGACCTAGTGTGAAAGTATAGGCTTGGTTGCATGATGAGATGAGTAGTCTCAGGATTGTGAGAAGAAGATTTGTAGTGTGTGAGAATGGTATGAGGTTTTATGACATTATTATGAGGTTTTAATATAATTTCAATTATTTTTGAGTTATGTTCAAGGTCTAAGTTTGACTAACAGTTCAAGGCCTAATGTGAAAAGAGACCTAGTGTGGCCTAATGAGGGGTTAAGTTAAGATTTAAAGGTGCTAGGGCTAATGAGATAATTCATATAGGTGTTATAGTTTTTTTCAAGTATTTTTAAAAAAATTTAGGTAAACCTATTAATAATAAATCATGAAAGGTGGGGCTTAAGATCTCTTGAGTGCTAGAATGGAGTGTTGCAAGCCCAAAGTGTTTTTTTCTTATGTTCATTGGCACATGAAAATTTTTCATGAGGATACAATAATTTAATGGTAGTTTTGGAAGGGTCCTAGATCAAATTTCCTAGAATTAGTGTCTAGGTTGAGGACCTAAGCTTTATGAATGATTGTTAAGAGTGGAAGGTAGTCTAAACCCTCCTAAAACCCTCACAGTGACTTGATGGTGAATATTTTGTTTTCGAGCTCTCAAGATGGATGGTTATGTATTTTTTAATGTTTGTATGTTGTATTTTAATCTCTTAAGGTTATCCAAGTAGGATTTAATTTTCATAAGAGTGAGTGGAATCTACAATAAATCCCTTGTTTCTCAAATTTTTGATGTAACAGGTAGGGTTGACCAAGTCAAAACATAAAAATGATTGAAGGATGATGTGTGAGACTTGTATTTTGTATCTATGTAGTTTTTTTGATTTTTTATAGTTTTTATATGTGAAAATTTGATTTTGTAATATGGCCAGTCATTAGCAAACCTAGTGTGTCAGACAGTGAGAAAAACTAGGTATAAGTGGTAATGAGATTAGGGATGTGTTGTCATGGATTAGGGATCGATATAATTACAATGGGTTTTTTTTAAATACATGTAACACATATCCCTATCATATATAATATTTTGATATGTCTAAATTTTCGTAGTGAGGTTTGTGTATAGTGAAACTATGAGATTGGTCTATAAGACCAATATTTTTATTGGATATTATAATATATTTATTTATATATATTTTTATAATATTTTGGGATCATATATATATATTTTTTTTAAATTATAATTTTTCACACATGTGTTCTAAGTCATTGTTTTGATAACTGTGTTTTGAAGTTAGTTGGCAATTTTGAGTGGTCATGTTACAAGAGTATGTTAGAGGCTTTAAGCCCTATGTTTTAATGTTTAAACTACATGGTTATGACCCTAAGTTAATTAAAGTTATATCCAATTTATTTTAAATGTATATTTTTTTTATCAAATTGGTTGTGTACTTTATTTTTAGTTGGTATAATTTCTAGCAATAAGAAGGCCTAATTTTGAGTAGGCCTAATGGTGTGGTTCAAGGGGTGAAATAAGATAAATGGTGTTGGGCACCTAAGGTGAGATTATAAAAGGTATAATTTAAGTGTGTGTGAAGTGTTTCATCTATTTATGGAGGCTCAATATGTTCCAAGGTGGTCAAGGTGAAATGTGTGCTTTGAAAAGGCCTAATTGCATTAGGTCTCCTTTAGGTCTAATGGTGGTTTTAGTCCTTATGATTGGTGTCTGACCTATGTAGTGGTTTTTTATCCTATAAAACATGTTTTTTGATCTATTCCAAGTGTGATCCAAGTATGTATATGTTTTTGGATGACCAAGGCATGTGAAATCAAGAGTCAAGTATAAGAAAGAGGCCTAATAGGCCTAATTATGTAAGTTAGGAAAAAGAGGTGATGAACGAATGAAATAAAAGTTTGGAAACTAGAAATAGGGCCATAATACTATTAGAGAGGTGTGTTTAATATGTCATGAATTTATAATAGTTATTATATAGATGATGGGAAAGGTCATATGACCTAAATCTATCAAAAAGAAGGATAGTTGAGCAAAGAGGCCTAATAGGCTATTTGAGAGAGATAAAAGAGTGTGAAAAGAAAAAGAAGGTGATCATCATCAGTTGAGTGAGAAAAAAGTGTCCAAAGGTGATCAAAGTTTTTAGGTGGCTAATTTGGTGTTGATTGACCTAGGGGGTTGGTACCTTCTCGCAAGTTAGTGCTTACTAAAGTCTTAGTTGAGTTGGTGCTTGACTAGCGGCATTGGTACTTCACTAAATATTGATTTATTTATTATAGGAATATATTTCAAGCTATTTTTCAATGGGTTGTATCCCCTATGACTTTTCCCACATTTATTGTATTCATATGTTGTATGCATATGTGTATGTTTTTTTATGCGTTGGTATACCTAAGGGAGATCTTTGAAGTAGAGGTATGGATTGTGATAATAAAAGTGTTTATTATGATTTCAATGAAGATATATCCATAGTCATTAAAACAAATTTTAAATGTTGTTCAAAAGAGAAAAATCATATGGATGAATACACCCAACTTAGAATCAAAGTAAAGTCTTTAGAGGCATAAGTAGAATAATATACAATAAAGATGAAGACATATTAGAAATTTAAAGAGAGTAATTGAAATCTTAACAATATTTTGAATAGTCAAAAGTCCTCTCATGATAAGACAGATCTTGGTTTCAAAGAATACCAAAATGAGTTCAAGGAGAGTCAATTTCCAAAATTCAATGATCAAGGAGTGATAATGCTAGTAGAATAAAGGCCTATGTAGAAGTGGTCAAGTTTGAAGTCAATCATCAACAAGATAAGAAGGGTTGTGTTCTATCAAAGGTTATCAAAAGTAGTGGTGTATCATCCAATGATCATCAAAATATAAATGATGTTATATAGTCAAATTGTGTGGATTCTTTCAATGGTTATTATTTCTCATGTGGTCAATTTGGATGTAAATCTATAGATTATAGATGGAGAAGTAGAATCCTTGGTTATAATTTCAATTAAAGAGGACATATTGCAAGAGATTGTAAGATAAGGCCTATGAGGAAGACCAGTTAAGTTAATAAGATATGTATTTATGGTAATAAAGAATGGATCAATAAAGTAAACCCTATGGGTAAGATGAAGGAAAATAAGGAATCTAGAGGAGAAGAATCTATGATAGCTCAAACTACCTTTCACACTCAGAGTGAATATTTGAAGTGGTACATAGATAACAGCTCTTCAAAACACACGATAGGATATAAGAGAAAATTCATCACTTTAAAGAAGAATGACATAAGATCAGTGAAATTTAGAGATAACACATCTACTAATATAGTTGGTAAAGGTGCCTTAAGCTTAAACAATGGGAAGACCAAGATAGAAAATGTATTGTATATAGATGGCTTGAAACACAACTTATTTAGTGTAATTCAAATGTACACCCAAGGACATACCCTAAATTTTCATGAAAAAGGATGTGAGATAAAAAGAGAAAAATTAGGTAGGTTGATTTCTAAATTCAAGAGAACTAAGAATAATCTATATGAATTAAATTAGATCACAAAAGATAAGTGCTTTATAAGCAAGGTATATGAAAGTTGGCTAAGGCATAGGAGGTTAGGTCATCTAAAATTTAATGATTTGGTCAAGATTTTCTCCAATGGGTCTATGAAGAACATGCCCAAAATTTCTAAACCTGTAGATTCTCTTTGTAAGGCATGTCAACATGGTAAGCAGACTAGGAGGAGATTCAATTCTAAATAATACTCTACTACCATACCTTTATAAATAATTCATACTAATCTCTGTGGTCCTACAAGGATTCAAAGAATTCAAGGTGATAGAAACTTCATGTTGCTTATAGATGACTTCACTATAATGACTTGGGTAACATTCTTGAAATAAAAGTCAACAGCTCTAGGTAAGTTCAAAACTTTCAAGGCTTTGGTTGAAAATGAGATGAATGTGAAGATCAAGCACCTTAGGTCTGACAAAGGAGGAGAGTTTTTTTCAAATGAGTTTTATGAGGTCAATGGAATAAGAATATAGTTCTCATATACTAGAACACCTCAATAGAAAGGGGTAATTGCATAAAATAATAGAATTTTAGGAAATAATTAGACTTTATAGTAGTTTGTACACTATAATATGAATAATTATGAGAGTAATAATTCATTATTATAAATAGTTAGTTTGTTAGAATATATTTAGTTAATAATATATTATTAGTTGTATTATTATTATAAGATAAAATAATAGTACATAAATAAATTTGTTATTATTTATGTATAGGAGATTGTGTATCTAGGTGAGAAATTGGTGGAGATATGAATTCCCAAATTATATGGAAGAGTTTTCCTATTTAATTGTAACATCTATATGGTTTTATGTTAGAATGAATAAAATATTTTTAATGTATATCTTGGATGCTCTGAATGAATGAATTATAGAGTTAACATGTAAATCTCAACTAGACTTATTACAAAATAGTTCAAGAAATGGCAAGGACCATGTTGAATGAATCACAATTTTCTGATGGCTATTGGAGAGAATCTATGGGTGCTATAGTTTACACTTTGAATAAAGTACATATTAGGATCAATGGTAAAAAGACTCAATATGAATTTTGGAATGATAGACCTACTAGTGTCAAACATTTAAAGGTGTTTGGAAGTAAGTTTTATATCAAGAGAGATGAGGATGACTTAGGCAAGTTTTACTCAAGGTTTTATGAAGGTATTTTCTTTAAATATTCATCAGTTAGTGCTGCTTACATATGCTACAACAAGAGGTTGCAAAAGATAGTGGAGATCACAAATGTGAATATTGATGAGACAAAGAAAGCATATTCTCAATAAAAGAATGATGAATATGCAATAGATATATATGAGGATGAAGAAAAAATTAAGGAGAAAAAAGACTCAAAAGGTCCTTCTAAGTAGATTGAAAAGTATCATCCTAAATCTCAGATCATTGGCAACAAGAATACAGGTATAGAAACAAGAATAATAATGATGAGTAATGTTAATCAAGATAATATTACCTTACTATCTAAATTTACACCTAAAATATATGTAGAAGAAGGTAAAGATAGGTTTTGGATAGATGCCATAAATGAAGAGTTAAATCAAATTGAGAAGAATGAGACTTGGGAATTAGTACCTAGGCCTAAAGATAAAAATATCATTGGTACAAAATGGGTGTTCAGAAACAAGTTGAATGAGAATGGAGAAGTCACCCCAAACAAGGCTAGACTAGTGTGTAAGGCATATGCTCAAGTATAAGGAGTAGACTTTGAGGAAACTTTTGATCAAGTAGCAAGGTTAGAGGTTATTAGGATATTTATAACCTATGCAATTTTTAAAGGCTTCAAGGTATAACAGAAGGATGTCAAGTCACCATTCCTAAATGGGAACTTGGAGGAAGAAGTGTATATTGAGAAAATTGATAGTTTCTTATTGATTGATAACAAGGACTATGTTTTTAGGTTGAAGAAGGCTCTCTATGGTCTAAAGCAAGCCCATAGAGCTTGGTATGCTAGACGAGACAAGTATCTTTTGGACCAATATTTCAAGAGAGGAGTTGTAGTTAGTAACTTGTATATCAAGACTAAAAATGACCATTAGTTGATAGTGATGGTGTATGTGGATTATATCATATTTGGTGGAAATAGTGAGAACATGACCAAGGCCTTTGCAAAGGAAATAGTGAGAACATGACATAATCAGTTTGAAAAAGGTATATTCATTTTAGAGGTCAAGTATATAAAAGAGATCTTTAAAAAGTTTGAAATGGAAGATTGTAAGGCTATAAGTACACCTATGGTTTCTAGATGTAAGCTAAGCAAGGAGGATGAATCTTTAAGAGTCAATTAGACAAAATATAGATCAATGATTGGGAGTTTATTGTATAATACTACCTCTAAACCTAACATCATGCAAGCAATAGGTCTTATGGGAAGATTTCAAGTAGATCCTAAGGAAATTCATCTATAAGTAGTCAAAAGGATACTTAGGTATCTCAATGGAACTATGGAATATGGATTATGGTACCCAAGGAGCAATAAGTGTGATATGGTAACCTATATAAATGAAAATTGGGCTAGGAGTCTAGATGATAGAAAGAGAAATAGTGGAGGAGACTTTTTCTTAGGTGAGTGCCTAGTTTCATGGATAAGCAAGAAGAGACCATCAGTGGTTTCATCTACTTGTGAGGCTGAGTACATTGTAGCATCTTCATGTTTCATTTAGGTGTTGTGGATGAGACAAACCTTAAGAGACTAAAAAGTGGAGTTTGATGGTCCTAGTCTTATTTTTTATATAATACCAGTACCATAAGCATTTAAAGGAATCCTATCATGCATTCAAGTACTAATAACATTACTATCAAGTATCATTTCTTAAGAGAACAAGTAAGTGAATAAAGTATTAAGCTTGAATTTATGTCTACCAAGAATCGTATTGTAGATATCTTGACTAAGCCTCTTACAATGGTGACCTTTGAACATTTGAGATAGGAATCAGGTGTGATTTTTGCTCTCGGTAGTCTCTAAGAAAGTCAAGTGCTTAGGAGGAGCTAATAAGGAAGTTTTTTACTCCAAGAGTAGGAAAGAAGTTCACAAGTTATGAGGTTAAATGGGGGGTCATATCAGTTTGTCAAGAAGAAGATGTCTAAGGTATGCATTGAGATAAGGGGGGCTTATTGATATGATCTTTTATTCCTATTTATAGATTTTTTTAAGGTAGTGCTTTATCGTTAATGTTAAATGGGGAGATTAATTTGTATAGGGGAGATGTATCCCATTGAGAGAAACTTATTTGAATGGTTTCCATCAATGACAAAGGGGGAGATTTTTGAGAATGTGTTTGAAGGTATACATGGAGCTATCATTGATGTCATGAAAGTGTCATTGATGTCATTATAAATTATTTTTGATGGTCTTGAGGTTAAGTTCATGATTCATGTACTAGAGAGACCTAGTATAAAGGTATAGGCTTGGTTGCATGATGAGGTGAGGAGTCAGAGTGTGAAAAGAAGATTTTTAGTATGTTATTTGGTATTAGGTTTTATGACATAAGTATGAGTTATTGAGATAATTTAAAGTGGTTTTAAGGTATATTCAAGGTATAAGTGTGACTAGTAGTTCAAGGCCTAATGTGTAAAGAGACCTAGTGTGGCCTAATGAGGGGCCAAGTTAAGTTTCCAAAGTTATAGAGATCATGATATAATTTTTATAGGTGTGAGAGGTTGTGTTAAGTGTTTTTACCAAGTATTAGGTCAAATTCAAAGGATAAATCATGAAAAGTGGATCTTAAGGTCTCTCAAGTGCTAAAGTAGAGTGTTGCGAGCTCGAGGAGTTTTTTATTATTTTCATTAGCATGTGAAACCTTTGCTTGAGGATCCAATAAGTTCATGGTAATGGTATAAGGATCCTAGATCAAATATCTTGGCATTATTTTTTGGTTTGAGGGCCTAAGATTTATGAATGATTATTAAGAGTGGAAGGTAGTATAAACCCTCATGAAACCCTCATAGTGACCTGATGGTGAAGATTTTGTTTTTGGGTGCTTAGGATGGATGATTATGGATTGTAAAAAAAATTTATGTCGTATTTTACTCTCTCTTTTTTCTCCAAGTATGATTTAATGTTTAGAAGAGTGAGTGGAAGCTACAAGAAATCCCTTATTTCTCATATTTTTATGTAGCAAATAAGGTTGACTAGGTCAAAGCATGAAATTAATTGAAGGATGATGTGTGAGACTTGTATTTTTTGTCCATGTAAGTTTTTTATTTATTTTAGTGCTTCATGTGTGTAAATATGATGTTGCAATATGGCCAGTCATTAATAGACCTAGTGAGATAGATAGTGAGAAAAACTAGGTAAAAATGGAAATGAGATTAGGGATGCATTTCCATGGATTAGGTATGGATCCAATTACATTGGGTTGTTTTTAAATAAAAATAACACATATAAATATTAGATATAATATTTTTATATGTGTGTGTATGGTATAATTTTTTTCTCAAACTGACTTGTCTAACACAGTGAGGTCTGTGTACAGTGAAACCATGAGATTGGTATATAAGACCAATATTGTTATTGGAAATTATAATATATTTATTTGATGATATTTTTAGATTTTTTTTGGATCATATAAATGTATTTTAATTTCATAAAATTTTTCACACAGATGTTATAAGTCATTGTTTTCATGACTATGTTTTGAAGTTAGTTGGTAGTTCTGAGTGGTCATGTTGCAAGAGTGAGATGGAGGCTTTAATCCCTATGTTTTAGTGTTTCAAGAACATTTTGATGACCTTGAGTTCATGGATGTTATATCCATGTTATTTAATGGTATGTTTTTTGGATAAAATTTATTGTGTGTTTCAATTTTAGTTGGCAAACTTTCTTGCAGTAAGGCCTAATTGTGAGTATAAGCTTAATAGTGTGGTTCAAGGAGCAAAATGAGATAAATGGTGTTAGGGACATAATTTTATATTATCAAGGGTATAATTTAAGTGTGTATAAAAAAATTCATCTATTTATGGAGGCTAAAGATGTTCTAAGGTGGTTAAGGTGAAATGTGTGCTTTGAGAAGGCCTAATTGCATTAGGTCTCCTTTAGGTCTATTGGTGGTTTTAGTCCTTATGAGTGGTGGATGACATATGTAGTGGTTTTTTCTCCTATGAAACATGTTTTTTGATCTATTCAAATTTTTATTCAAGTATGGAGAGGTTTGTGGCTGACTAAGATATGTGAATTCAAGAGTCAAGTATAAGGAGAAGGTCTAATAGGTCTAATTTGGTAAGTTAAGAAAAAGAGGTGATGAACAAATGAAATGGAAGTTTGGAAAATAGGTAGAGGGATTTAATAAAATTATATAAGTGTGTTTAATATTTCATAAATTTATAATAGTGATTCTACATATTATGAGCAAGGCCATATGGCCTAAATCTGTCAAGAAGAAGGCTAGTTGAGCAAAGAGGCCTAATAGGTTGTTTGAGAGAGATAGAAGAGTGTGAAGATAAAAATAAGGTTATCATAATTATTTGAGTAATAAATATGTGTATGAAGGTGATAAAATGTTCTAGGTGGCTGATTTAGTGTTGATTCACTTAGGGAGTGGGTGCCTTCTTGCAAGTTGGTGCTTCTTAAAGGCCTAGTTGAGTTGGTGCTTGACTAGTGAGGGGTTGGTGCTCCTTGTGGGGTTGGTGACTCACTAAATATTGATTAATTTATTATATTAATGTATTAAAAGATATTATTTAGTGGTTTTTATCCTCCATTCTGGTTTCCCACATATATCTTGTGTTCATATGTTGTATGCTTATATGGATGCTTGTTTATGCATTGGTTGATGTATGTGTTTGAATTAATGATTTATAAATGATAAGTGAAATTAAATGATTATTTTAAGAGAATTTATTCACCACTCCTCTTAGTGGGTTTTCTTCTAATAGTGTTATGTTGATATCTAAAAGTGTCTATATTAGAACTTTGTACAATTTTGATGCATGCATAATTGACTGCATTAATACTTCTATGAAGACTAAATATGATACTATTTCATTGGATAAAGAGCTAATTGATATTTTTATGGATTGTCATGGTTTATTGGTACTTGAGAGTACTTATTCTATGTATTTAAATTTTTCTTTAGAGAATATTATGTTAAGGTACCAGAGACTTTCCCACATTAGAGAAAAAGGTTTTAGGGCCTTCAAGAATAAAAACATTATTAAAGGTTTGATAGATTCCAATCTTGAATTTGATTTCTATGAGAATTGTGTTTATGGTAAATAAAACCACATTTATTTTTACTTGATTTCTCATAAATATTGTGGTATATTGTATCTTATTCATTGTAATGATCTTGTTCTTATTAATATTCCTTCAATTTCAAAATTGACATATTATGTTTCATTTATTGATGACTATAGTAGAAGGACATGGGTTTATTTTTAAAGATTAAATCTAAATTTTTCAATAATTTTAAGGAGTTTTAAAAAAATAGTTGAGTTGCTTATTGGAAAGAAAATTAAATGTTTAAGGACTGACAATAATAATGAATTTTTCTCTAATGATTTTGATAGATTATGTAAAGATTATGGTATATAGAGACAAAAGATAACTCCATATTCAACTTGGTGGAATGGAGTTGTATAAATAATGAATCAAACATTGATGGATAAGGTTAGGAGTATGATTAGTGGTGATGGAATAAAACAAAAGTTTTGGGTTGAAGCTATAGCCTCTTCTTGCTACCTAATAAATATGTCTCCTACATCATCACTTGTTGATAAAATTCCTAAGGAGGCATGGTCTAGCCATAAGACTTCATTGAGACATCTTAAATTTTTTAGGTGTGAGGCATATGCACATGTGCCAAAGGAAAAGTAAACAAAATTTGAGAATAAGGACATTAAATGTATTTTCATTAGTTATAGATATGGTGTGAATGGATACAAGGTTTGGGATATGGTAGAAAAAAATATTATATTCTAAAAGTGTTATTTTAAAAGAAACTAAAACTTATTCTATTATTCAACATCCAAAGCAAAAAATAAATAAACAAGTGATTCAACTTCCTCTTATGCCTGAGAAAGTTGAGTCGAGACCATGATAGAGAAAAGAAGTTAAGGAGAGATCACCAAGTTCTAAATCTTTTGAAGAGGATTTAGATGAAGAAGAACCTCCATATTATCTTGGTCTAAGGTCTAAAAGGTGTAGACAACTACCATAAATGTATTCTCTTAATGATTAGAGATGTCCATTTGTTTTCAGTACTAACATTGATGAATTGAGATCTGTAGAAGAAGATTTGGGTATGAATGATACATAGTCCTTGAAGATTACTATGAAATAATAAATGTTAGATTTAAAAAATTAAAATACATGGGACCTTGTACCATTACTTGAAGGATTTAATCATGTTGGATGCAACTAGGTGTTCAAGAAAAACATTAGTTCAGATGGTAGTGTTGAAAATTAAAAAGTTTAGTTGGTTGCAAAATGTTACTCTCAGTTTGAGGGTGTTGACTATGGTGAGATATTTTTACATTATGCTAAAATTAATTCCATTATATTATTGATTTATATTGTATCTACGTATGATTTAAATATTGAGAAAATTGATGTGAAGACTGCTTTCCTTCATGGTGATTTAGGGGAGGAAATTTATATGACACAACCAGATCACTACATGGTGAAAGGTAAAAGACATTTGATTTTCAAGTTAAATAAATACTTATGTGGTCTCAAATAGAGTCTTAGGATGTGGTAAAATAAATTTGATACATATGTATTGATTTTGAGGTTTAGGTGATCTAAATCTAATCATTGTGTTTATTATCATATTTAAGGTGATCATTTCCTTATTATCTTATACATTAATGATATGTTATTTGTTTTAAATGGGAAAGTTTTGATTTTAAAGGTTAAATATCAAATATCAAAAAAAATTGAGATGAAATATCTTGGTTCTATGAGACACATTATTAGGATGGAGATTAGAAGATATAGATAGAATCGAAAGCTATGGCTTGGCCAGAGTAAGTATGTGAATTTAATATTATAAAGGTTTAACATGCATGATTATAGACCATTGTGTGTTTCTTTTTCTATTGGAATGAATTTATGTATTTCACAATGTACTACATCACCATTAGAGATGGAAGACATGAGTAGAGTACCTTACCAAAGTACAGCTGGAAGTGTAATGTATGCTATAGTTTGTACTAGATTAGACAATACCTAAGTAAAGGGTGTTCTTTCTCATTATATGTCTAATCCTGATAGAATTAATTTGGATATAGGTAGAAGAGTCTTCAAATATTTTTTAGGCATCTAAGAGTATTCCTTATGTTTTTATGGTAACTTGATTAGAGATAGATATCCTATTGACATTCATAGTTATGTTTATTCAGAATGGGTAGGTGATGTTGATAGTAGAAGATCCACCAATGTTTACGTGTTTACTTTATTTGGTTGTGAAATAAGTTATATGAGTAAGAAATAGGCTTTGGTCACCTTATCCACTATATAGGTAGAGTATATGGAAACTACTCATGCCTATAAATAATCCATTTATCTTAAGAGACTATGCTTAGATATTGGATTAAAATAGTGTGCAGTGATAGTTCATTATGATAGTCAGAGTGATATTTTCCTAGAAAAGAACCTGAATTTTCATGCTAGGACCAAACATATTGATGTGCAATATCATTTTTTGAGATACATGGGAATTATTGAGACCAAACATATTGATTTACAATATCATTTTAAGAGAGACATGGGTGAGGATGGTAGGGTAAAGCTAATTAAGTTAGAGAATTTGATGAATGTTGTAGATTCATTAACTAAGCTCATGAGAATAGAAAATTTTAGATGTTGTTTAGATTCTATGGGCCTCTTGTCATCTAGTAGTTAAGTTCATGATGGTATGATTCCTTTGGGACTTGTAAATTATTCGACACATGGGATAGTATTGGGAATTAAGGTGTCTCAACCTTGATAAGTCAGGACACTATTCACGAGTTACTATTTATAAATCACTATTCATGAGTAACTATTAATGAGGTACTATTTAGTGTCACTATTCATAATCACTATTCATGTGATGATATGGAAATGATGAGTTGGCAATGACTATGTAGGTGATGTGGCAGGTGATTTAGGCGATGATGCAAATAATTATGTGGATTGTTGATGAGTTGACATGTCCCATGGAAGAATATACATGATATAAAATTGATGTGGATTGAATGGGGAATCCCACTCCACTAAGGTACCAGTTGGGTGTCTTTAATGATTCACATGTCTTTACTTTAGGTGAAAAATGGCAAAGGAGATATAGGGAACATTTGTAAGTTGGCCTTATGATATTGAGTGGGGGACAAGTCAAAAAGGTGAGTGGAACACCAAGTTTGGAAGAATATAAAAGAGGAGGATGATTTGTCACAAGTGGAGGATCCACTTTTGACTTGTGCACAAGACAATAAAGCATGTCATTGTTCATCAATAGTGAACACACTAAGGGTGGCATATTTTTTTCCTTGCTCATGAAGTTTCTCCCTCGTTCTATTCTCCTTTGCATTTGTAAATTATATAAGTAAGACCTCTCTCATTTGTATATTAGAGAATAAAAATATTTATAAGCTTTTTATGCAAGTAAGTTTACAAGAGAGTTGTGCAATGTACTGAAGTTTTGAACCAATTTTCTCCTAGTTGTATATTGATTTAACCATTTTGGGAATATTGTTGTATTATTCATAATTTAGTTAAAGGGTCTGAGTAGTAAAATTAGTAGATAAATATACAATAATTAAGTTACTAATTTGTATATTTTTATTGTGATTTAAACCTTTCTAAAAATAGTAATAATAAATGTAACTTATCTTAAACAAGACTGAGATGGCTAAGACAAATGCTAGTACTAGTTATGTAGGACTAAGACACTATCACAAATCAAGATCTTGCCTTCATTTAGTGAAAGTATAGGAGCACCAAAAATAATACACCCTAGTGTGTGGCACTATAGTCCACCTCTACCACTCTTGTTCTAAAGATCTGAGCTTTCTAGGTTTTGTTCACCAAGTTTGTATGACCCTACATGTGAAGTTTTGATAGATAGAAGTCTGTTGAGCTCCCTATAGATATGATTTTATCTTCAAACCCTAGAATCCATTTTGTTTTAACCAAATTTGAGAAAGATGAGGGGTTAGTGTATGTAAGATACACTAAATGTGTTTTCACACCCCTTGTGTGGGCATGTTGCCTACATACCAGTAATCTGAAGAGGGATCAAGCTATATGTAGTTCTCCCACTTATTGTGCTCTATGCAATAATGTGTATAAAGATGCACAATGCTTAACTAGGTGTGCTTGAGATGACTAGGGACTAATGTAAGGATTTGAATAAGCTAGAAATAGTATTAGATGGTTGTATGTAGAAAATAAGGAAATATGCTTGAGTATTCTCGCTTGCTTTGTGATATTTTCCAACCCTTTCTAAATGAAATTTGAATGGGATTTTATAGGGATCTATTGGTCATGGGTAAAATGAAATTGTTTGGAGATAGCATAATGAAGAAGAGGAATCAAGGAAAAATGGTAATCTAGGCTCAAAATATTATTAGATAAGAGCACTAAAAAAGGGACACCCTAGGGTCTAACACTATAGTCCAAGTTGGCTGATATTGTCTACAGGGTATGGGACTTAGGGGGATGGAATAAGTGTAGAAAAAGGGTCCTGGATAACCTATAATGAGGTATTGAAATCCTATAGATGACTGAGAATCAGTGAAAAGGTGCCTAAAAGGGTCATGAAAGGAAGCAAGAAGGACCTATGAGATGGATGTCACAAGTCATACTCAAGTTTCCAATTTTTGCATTTTATATGACTATATTTTCCCTCCCTTTATTCTAGTGATGCATCAAACCAAAATATTAGGATAAAGTAAAAATAGAAAATCCATACCTGAACTTACCTGTAAGGGTGAAGTTCATGAAGCTGTGTGATGTTGGGTGTGCATAGAAAGAGCACACTATGAAGTGTGAATCTATAAGAGAAAATAAAGAGTAGATCAGTTATTATTAGATACACTATATCTAAAATAATAACATATAAATTTGGGTAAGAGAGAGAGGAAGAGAAAGGAATGAATACACCTCACCAAGTATGTGAACCAATACAAAATGTATTGTGATGTTGAGTAATACTAGATGATGCTGAGTAATGTTGGGTATGTGTTGTACCAAGAGTACTATCATGAATGAATATGAGTTCTCAATTCTATGAGAGTGGCTCAAGAATACAAAGGTTATTCCTTTATCTCCATTGTCACCCACTAAATGACTCTATGTGATCATGCATGTGCTAATTGATGTTTGGAACATGTCCAATCCCTTAAAATAGGTGGCTTAAGAATACAAAGGCTACCTAGTCCTTTGGTTGCATCATTACCCAGTGAGTGAGATTATAAATTGATATCGGTATGAAATGTGTATCAAATGAGATGGATCTTGAATCCCATGAATGCTCTATAATCTAACAATGTTGGCATGGATAGATGAATGTATGCTAGAAACTAGGCCACTCTTGGCCATTCTAAAAGATGGATATTAGGCTTGTATGAAATCCAATCTAAAATTGATGCACTATGTTTATATGAAAGCCATTCAAAAATTAGTGCACTTGGCTTATATGAAAAACACTCTGAAATGTGGAAGTTAGGCTTGTCTAAAAGCCACTCCAAAATGATGTCAACCACCTACAGATGAAATAAGGCATGCAACTACTAAGAATGACTAGGTAATGTTGAACTCAGAAAGAAAAGAAAATAAATGTGCCATGCACATTGCCCCCAATCACTAGTGTTTAGAACATGGATTTTGATCTAGAAGTTATACTAACTTTTTTATCTAAAATTGAAAGTGAGAGCCATCATACCACACATGATGCCCCCTATATCTAGATTCTTTGAGCAAAAGTGTACTAAAAACTAATGCCTCTTAACTGGTTTGAATGTGTAAAACTATAGATGAACCTACTTTTCTACCTAATTTTAGAAAATATAGTTTTTCTATTATTGTGACAAGAGTGCCAAAAATAGGACACCTTGGTGTCTGGTATTGTTGTCCATGTCTAGTGTTATTATCTTTTACTAAAATGGAAGACTATTTTAGAATCATCACTATTTTTTTATCTATTCTACCTGGTTTGACCTTTGATTATCATTCTTATTTTTTTTAAATTGATTTTTTGATATATAGGAGCTCTAATATCTATGACAAAACCCCTATTTGTTGCCCTCTCTTTTGAGGGTAGGAATGAAGACCCTATAATGGCTACCCTCAAAAGAAAGAGCCCTGCAAGTGTGTTATACTATAGGAATACATGATATATCAATGATAATTGACAAGATATCTAAAGATATAACATGGTTCATAATGAGAGATTGTTAGATCAATAGGGGTATGCCTAGATAGATATAGCAATGTAATAGTATGTGTAATGCACTAAATTGAAACTAGAACTTGAAGTTTGGTTAGTTGTTAATTGTCAATTGACAAGGAGGGATGGATCATGATGTCCATCATGGCATACAAGATAGAAAGATAATTCATGATATGGATCACGGCATTGAAAAATAAACAAAAATAAATGCAAGAAGCAAGAAGCATATAAGAGTGGCCAAAGGGCCAAGCAAACAAGTGACATGGGAACATGCCACTCAAACTAGAAAATAAGCATACAAGGCATGTTTTAATGCCACATACACATACAAGTGAAACAAGAAAGGTTGGAATGAAAGCCACAGTCACATATAAGAGTACACGAAAAGGATATTGGCAAATGTCCTAAGGTACACATGAGAATAGAATTAAAGGACATTGGCAAATGTCTTAATACACATATAGGAGATAAAATAAGAACTAAAGAATGTGATTAGTCTAGCCATGCAAAGCAAGAAAGGAAAACATGTAAAAATTGTAAATAAAATCACATCTAACTAATCAAAGAAAGAATGTGAAATTATGAAAGACATGATAATACAAGACTAGGTATATGTTAATAAATACACAAGTGTTATATACTAGTGAAATATCGATAATGTAATCTTTGTAAGCTAGTAAATAAAGTATATCAACATGATAACTAGAGTGTGTGGTGTAAGAATGACATAACCTAGATGGTGTAGTCATGTAGAAGATGCCCCTAGTGGGTATATGTATCAATGTCTCAAATGTAGAAGTAGGATGCCCCCTCAATGGGTAGAGTGAAGTAATCAAAGAGCTAGATGTCACTGCACAAACTCAAATGACATCAAGTGAAGCATGGTATTGCAGATAAATTAACAAAAAATAGCATAGAATAATAAATGTAAGTCTAGCATAGAAGTATAAATGTAAATCATGGATAATGCATATAATCAAAATGTTTTTGGTGTTTTTGATATGTTGTATTACTTTTATATTTTTGATATGTTGTATTGTTTTTGTATTTTGAAATATTATGAGCTATGTACAATTAAGCATAAGAAATTATGTATAGGTTAAACTAAGGAAAAATGATACTAACTAATGAGTCTCATGGGAGACTCCCTATCATGGTGTCTTGTATCAAGGAGAGGAATCATGTGTGATCATGAAGCACGATATAAGGGTTGAGACTATGGCTCTAAAAGTTATATATGTTGTAAATGCTCTAAAATATCTAAAATATAAACTAAGTTCAGGGTTTCCCTATAACTCTAAGAAGTGGATGTAACTATGGGGTTCTTAGGGACCCATCTAGTAGTAAGAGAAGCTCTTTGAATATGTTCTCTTTGAGTAGATGCATGAGATCTCAATGATACTACCTTGGGTGTGAACACTATAGCTAGAAGCTATCTAGAATCCTAATACTATGGCTTCTCTAAAAAATAGCTATGTAAAAGTGTATGAACTCTCTATTTTGGTGATAGAGGCCTTAATTTTGTCTAAATCTAAACTAGAGGAGGAACTAAAACTGGTGGCTGAATTGAAATTGGTAACTATAAAATAGTAAATGTCTCTAAAGTGGGGAGTGGTAACTCATATGAAACTCCACCAACTATAAAAACCTAATTAGTGTGAATAAATTTTACACATCTATGAACTATAAAAGGTACTTCTTAAAGTTTTTAAATCTATGGTTGACCAAGTAACATATCAAGGACTCTTGCACTAGGAACAATAGTGAATGGTGTGGCCACATGTGTTGGACCAACCTATAGAGGAAGTAAAATCTCACCCAATGAACTATGTATGTACCCATTGAATCCATTGATAACTATGTTCATCAAGGTAATATCCTACTTTGAATATCACAAATGCTACAATAATGTCATAGTGCACATGTTCATGCTAGATCTATTATTTATGAGAACACTATGAATAAGATGATTATGAATGTAAGCTTTGATAAAGAGTGCATGATAATATGAATCATCCTTGATGATATATTTCTCTAAGAAGGAGATGGAAGGTCTAGGTGTAACTCTATAATTGTATACACCAATCATGTTACTCAAAGGATGTGTCTCAACTAAAGGTGCCATGTATGTATCTAGTGGTGGATATGCATGGTGAACCCGTGATGTGTCCCCTATCTCTTATTTAGAATGCTATGAAAAGGGATGTGATAAGATTTTCAAAGATTTATCATGTGTTTACTTTGCCTAAGGAGGCTCAACTAAAGTGCTAAGATCAATATGATTGCCATATATCAAATCCTATATCTTGTGTCTCAAACTAATGTATTTATTTTTTGTATGGCCTAGTACCTTGTGAAACTCATAAAATACATGATGATCATATCCCCATGGAAGAGGATTTGTTGGGTCAACTTCCCAAATAGTAGGGAGAGATATGATGTTACATTCCATTAGTTACTATAAAACTCTAGCTGAAAAAATTGGTAGATTGGTAAAGGTTCATCAAGGAGGTGTTGATAAAACCACTCATTGAGGGGGCTCGAAAGCTGCACTAACTATTAGTTGATTCTTACTCTTTTTATCATTGACCTTGAATTTGTATGGAACTTTATTTTTACTCTTGTTTTGTATTTCTAGGATACTTGTGTGCTTGAGTTTGCCCATTAAAATTAGTTTGACTTCTCTTTCCTTTAGTGTGTGACATAATTCAGTAAAGGAATAGAATATTTTGAATGTAATTGATTCATGAAAAGCTGGTAGAAGACTCTATTTGGAGATATCTTGTAACTCTTGATCAACCATGGAGTTAGTCATCTTAACCAAAATAGTCTTACATCAAACAAAATAATTTTTGGGATGCTCATTTGACCTTTATTTCTATTGTGTAACTTGGGAATAAGAAACCTTATCACCAATGCTAATGCTGAAATGAGATAGGAACGTCAACTAAAGGATTGAATGTATTGACTGACTAATTTGGTATATTGTATAATCATTGTAAAGCATAATCCTTTACGCTCCATATAAATATCTTGGTAATTAGCCAGCCATTTGGTACATAGTCCAAGCATGTTGCATGAAAGGCTCTCAAATGTGTCTCTGGATCACCCTTGCCATCATATAAAGTAATCTTGGGTTGAACAAAATCTTATGGAAAGGGCATAAAATCAATATGCATGTTAATAGTGTATGCAATAGAGAAAAATAATCCAAAGCCTGCATAAGTCTAGAGGCACCTTGCTTAAGATGTAGCACCTCACATTGAAGAGATATTATCTCATGCATAAGGGTTACCACGTTAGGAGATAAAGATGTACTAGATGTAGCTGGTGGTAGAGACACAGGTTGGGATACTATAGGGGGTTGTTGAGACGTAGTTTCCCCATAGTGTCATTTGAAACTAGGTGCTTTACGGTTTGAGAAGATTGGCCATTGATCACTCTTTGTTGTTCTGCTTTTAGTATTTTAATCATATCATCTTGCATGTCAGGGTGTTTAGTTAAGAGTTCTTGAAGTTGCCTTTTATCAACTTCATCAAAACTAGTGTATTGGTCCATTGTTAAGGTAGGAAAATAATTTGAAATTTGTTTGAATTTTTTACAATAATTTATAGTAGGCAAAGTTCTAGAGAAGGAAAGTAATAAATATAGAAAATGTAAATTTCTAAAAACAATGACTAGAAATTATGTAAAAAGGATACGAAGTTAACAAACATGTAAGGTGATACCTCAAGAAGAAATGGGACCTAGTGTATACAACTAGAGTTTGAAAGATGATTATTTTGAAATTTACTATGAAATTTTGAAATTTAAAGTGAATTTTTGAGAGAAATATGCAAGTAAGAAATAAAAAATTTATTAGAAAATTTGTGATTTAAAGAAACCTAGTAGATGCAATTAGTGTTTTTAAAAATAAATATTTTTGAAAATTACTATTGAATTTTGAAATTTGGGATGAATTTATGATTTTAATATGCTAGTAAAAAAAATTGTAAAATTATTGGGAAAATACCAGGACCTAGTATGGACAACTAGGGTTTGAAAGAAAATTATTTGAAAATTACTATGAAATTTTAAAATTTAATGGTAATTTATGATTTTATTATATAGGTTTAAATATTTTTTTTTAAAAGGAAAAAACAATAAGAAATTTACCATAGGATTTTTATGCAAAAAGGAAGTAAGTCAGGTTCACCAAATGATTTAACAATTTTGGGAATATTGGTGTATTACTCCTAATTTAGTTAAAGGGTCTAAATAGTAAATTAGTAGATAAATATGAAATAATCAAGTTACTAATTTGTATAATTTTATTGTGATTTGAACCTTTCTAAAAATAGTAATAAGTGAAGAGAAATGTAACTTAGTTTAAATAAAACTAAGATGGCTGAGACAAATGCTAGTACTGGTTATGAAAGACTAAGACACTATCACAAATCAGGATCTAGCCTTCATTTGGTAAAAGGATAAGAGTGTCAAAAATAGGACACCTTGGTGTCCAGTGTTATAATCCACCTTTGCTGATGTTGTCCTAATGATTTGAGATTTTTAGGTTTTGTTCACTAGGTCTATGTGACCCTGCCTACTAAGTTTGGATAGTTGGAAGTTTGTAAAGCTCCTTGTAGAGATGATTTTATCTTCAAACCCTAAACTCCATTATGATTTGACCAATTTTTAGAAAAATGAGGGGGTTTAATGTGTGAAAGATTCACTAAATGTGTTTCCAAACCCCTTATGTGGGTACACTGCCTACATACCAATACTCCGAAGAGGGACCAAACCATATGTAGTTCTCCCACTTAATGTGATTTGTATATAATTGTGTATGAAGATGAAAAATTCTAAACTGAGTGTGCTTGAGATGACTAGGGCCTAGTGTAAGGATTTGAATAAGTTGGAAATAGTATTAGATGGTTGTATGTAGAGAATAGGGAAATATGCTTGAGTAGTCTTGCTTCGATTCTTATTTGTTTTGTGATATTTTCTAGCCCTTTAAAAATGAACTTTGAATGGTATTTTATAGGGATTTGTTGGTCATGGGTTGAATTCAATCACACTAGGCTAACACAATGAAGAAGAGGAATCAGGGAAAATGGTAATCTGGGCTCAAAATATGATTAGATAAGAGCACTAGAAAGGGGACACCCTAGGGTCCAGTGCTATAGTCCAACTTGGGTGCTATTTTCTATATGGTATGGGACTTGAGGGGATGGAATAAGCATGGAAAAAGGGTCTCAACTAAGTTAGAATGAGGTTTTGAAAGCCTATGGATGACTAGGAATCAACAAAAGGTACCTAGAAGGGTCATGAAAGCAAGTAGGAGGGACCTATGGGATGGATGTCACAAGTCATACTAAAGTTACCAATTTTCACATTTTATATGAATACATATACTATTGATGCTCCTATGAAGGCTTTCTTTGCAATAGAGAAATTATGTTTTAACTGATATTTAATTATCATTAATATATTGAGTTGATTTGGAGTGTGGGTTTTTTCTTCCAAAAGGGATTTCCCCATGTAATCACTTATTATGGTATGTTTTTATTTTTATTTGTATGTATTTTCTTATAATTTTTTAAAAATTTCAAATTTGTTTGTATATTCTCCTCTCAAGGTTTAGTGTAAGGAATTATTTCCACAATCTCATATTTTTTCATTGGAAGGATTCCAAAACCTCACTAAAGGTTTCTTCCTATTTTGTTCACAAACCCTAAACATTTTAAAGCTATTATTAGCCATGGCCCATGGTTTATTTGTAACATTTGTTGTTTTATCCCATTAAACCCAAGATTTTCAAGTCTCAAAATAAGCTAAACTTAAAATCCTAGTATGGGTAGAATTTCTAGGATTAATTCTTCCTCTATGGAATTTTATTAACCATCTTATAAAGCCTCTAAGCCACTTTATATGCCATGAAAAACCAAATTTATATGCAAATTGACCTTAAATAAGGGTATATGTTGAAATAAACCTTACCAAATATCTCAAAGAATCCATCGATATTCAAGTGGGCAATAATCAATTCTCTCAGTGTATGCTCTATATTAACCTCTTGAATACTTATTTTTGGTGCCAAGCTTCATACCATATGATTAGATAATGTCCTCTAATGGTCCCCACTCCTTCAACCCTTCAAGACAAAAGTGGGTCTAAGATAATACCCAAATCCTTTAATGGGTGGACAATAGTTTATAATAGTAAAAATAATGCTACCCTTGGTAATTTTAGACCCCAACCAAAAGTATATTGGCCCACAGGGGGGTCAAGCTCCTCATCCCCTACTAGTAAAGTGCCCACATCTTCACAATGTAAACCCTACCTCCCATATCTCGATCCTCATAGGTGAAAACCTAGTTTAAGTTTCCCCATCTCATGCTCTTAGGGCTCCTTTGTCACAACCCCCTTAAGGGGTCAATGATTTGGATTTAGATCAGGGGCTTATAACCCTCAACCATAAGGCTATTATGTGTCTCTCACATAGTCCCTCTCCTTTTTTAGATGAGGATTATGTTCCAAACAAAAGGCAACCTTTCAATCTTGGAAACTTTTCTCTTTTAATATCAGATTTCAATCAATTGTTAGCCCTTTTAGACCTCACCAAGGGAAATGATAGGAATTTAGATGATTCCCAATAATATTTTATTCTTAAAATGTTAGAGGACTCATTTATATGAATTTTAAGTATATGATTAGGAATATTTGTCATCATTTTTCTCAAATTAAAGTTTTATTAATGCATGAGGTCAAAATTTATTATTTTTTGCTTCAATCTATAGTTTACACTATTTAGCCTAGGGCCCTTTATCAGGCCACTTATCACGAGTCTATCCATGGGGGATTTATCACCTTGTTAGTGCCTAACCTATCTAAAAATATAATTTCCTAGAGTTCTGACCCCACCCACTAGGTGGTATGGACTCTTTCTGAATTTGGTAATTACATCATTAGCCTTGACAATTTGTATGGATTTAATGACATTATGGAACACACCTTACTCTAGAGACGGTTGGTTTATTACCTTATATATGTGAATTAGATTATTTGTGGTGAATTTAACATGATCCAATTTATGTAGGACAAATAAGGTCATCTTCCCATGCGATGGTGTGTAAGAGAATAGGAAGATTGGTTTTACATGTAAAATGAACTAGGGGTCTTCGACCCAAACCATCACAAAAAGGGATATTAAAATTCTCCATGGTTCACATGGTAAAACTTTTTTCAAGAATAATATTGAGTCATAAAACATCTTGACCATGCCTTGCTTCTTGAGCAAGATCTTTTTTTATCTTGTCTTGTGCATGGTTGGCCTACGTCTATGATTTTGGACTCTTTCTTATTTGATCACCCTTCCATTTACTTATGTATATAATGGAAATATATTCTAGTTAAACCCAAGGGTTATTAGTTTCACCTCAAAATTACCCATCTCATGTATGAACATATCATTAGGATTTGGAACCTGGCTCCCAGACCCATAGGTAACATTGGCTAGATTGAGTTGTGGTCTGATGTTATATACCATAACACGTATTTCATTTGGATATATGGAAAATAAGTGGCTCTCTTTAGGTATTGAATTATTAATGATACAAACCATGAATACCTTAGGGTATCATAGGTATTATAAGTTACATCTTTAAAACCTCATTTATGTACTCAGATTGCCATGCATAGACATAGATTATAGGTTTTAGAGGCTTATAAGGTCTAAGCAGATCAACTCTAAGCAAGGATGAATTGGTTGAAGGTGGGAGATAAAGTGACCAAGGAAATTATTACTCTCCTTTAGTCAAGACAAGTTACATACAAAATTAAAGCCATTAAAAGTGATTCAAATAGTCTTATCAAATTACTTGATATCCTCTAAGCCTTTGTGCATCACTACCATGGTGTCTTTATGGCACAACCATCATCTCCTACTCATGAAATTTCCCTCTCTCAATTCCTTTTCGTGGTCCCCTATAATCTCTAAAAATCATAGAGAGTTACTTGTGATAGACCTATCAATATTAATGATCTTAAGTAAGTTTTTATATAGATGGCCTATGAAAAATCCCCAAGTATTGATGGATTTCCCTATGAATTTCATTAAACCCTTTGGGATATAGTTGTCTGTGACATTCATAGAGTTTATTCTAAATTTATCTTAACCAACTCTTTAAGTCATCTAGGGCAACAACAAATTCATTCCCAAGGTAGGGGACTCTAAGGTAATTACCAATTGGAGACCAATCACTTTGCTTAATGTTTCCTACAAAATTATAGCTAAAACATTAAGTCTTAGAATAAACACTTGCTTCCCTTATTTGTGAGAAGTGAGTAAATTGCCTTCATTTAACATAGATATATTCTAGATAATGTTATTATTGTCTAGGAATGTATGGAATGGGATAAAACATCTAACTAGAAGGCATTGGTCATCAATATATATTTTGATAAATCCTATGATCAGATTGAATGACCTTTTATCATAGTTATGATTCAAGATCTAGGGTTTGGTCCCCAATTTGTTCACGCTATCAATATATTGTTTTAGGATGTTAGGGCCTATATTAGCATTAATGGCTCCCAATCTCAACACTTTGAGATCCATAGATATATTAGATAGGGTTGTCCCCTTGCACCCTCACCTTATGTTTTGGATACAAAAGGATTTAGTTATCTATTGGATGTTTATGCTTCTAAGGGTTTGGTCAAGTTTATCTCTCTTCCTAATTTAAATAACTAGTTAATTAATGGACACTTTGTTGATGATCCCTTCTTCACTCTATAAAAGGATGAAGACTCTATCAAGCATTCCATGGAATGCTTAGATAACTTATGTATTGCATATGGTTAATCTATTCAATGGCGTAAGACTCAGTGCTATCACCAATCCCTACCACCCAAACCTGCTTGGATGGATTGATATATATGGAAATGGATCCTTCCTATGGTCTAGTTTAAATTCTTAGGCATTATATTTTCATTTAGAGAATATCCTATATAATTTTGGTCTTATATGGCTCAAAGAGTTGAGAAAAATATCCTTTTAGATCACTAAGCCTTTGACTTTGGTAAAAAATTCTAGATTTATTCTAAGGTGCTCACTTCTACTCATGTGTAGTATTCATCTCATTGTGCTCCCTCTAATGCCTCTTATGAAAAGCTTTAAAAACTTCTTTGAGACTTTCTCTAAGATAATTCTAAGGGGTACTAGGGTTTTCATCAAGTATCTTGGGATATCTATTATCGACCTAATTAAGTTGGTGGGTTTGGACTCATAGACATCAAGCTTTAAGGGCTCACTCCTTGGGTTAAATGGATCATTAAAAGCTTGGAATGGGATGAAGACTAGAAAATTATGTTGAGGTAATACATATCTCAAGGTTTCTTTCTTGGTAGAAAATATTGACTAGGAATTAGATTTCACAACGCATTTATCTCACTAGTGATAATAAAAGTAAGGAGCACTTTTATCATGCAAAGTATTTTGAAGGCCTGGGAAAATCTTAAACCCCACCTCATTTGGGTGGGGGATGGGTTTAGAAGTGATATTCTCTAAACTCCTTGTCATTATGGTGGTCTCCCCAATTGAACTTCCATAATGTCCCCTTTGTCACGGTCCCCTAGATCAAAATCTTGAGGTTGTTTAAGAAAAGTATTCTCATAGTTGGTGATCTCTTTTGTAAGAACTCTAGGAACTGACTTCCTTTTCTTATGATAAACTCAAAGTTCCATATTAATAAGAAAGATGTAAAATCCATTTATAAATTATATATTTCTATACCTGATGAATACTTACATAAAATTGTATTTTCCTTTCTCACACCATAGTGGAAGGACTGGTCTTAGCCCACATCCACACCATTTCTTCAATACTCTCCTCAATTAGGTTATAATTTTTTGTCCCATTAGAATATTTATATTGATGCTTTTAATCATTGATGGTCTATCCAATCTCTCCATCAGGTTTGGGTTTGGATATTTGATAATAGTTAGGTGGCTTGTATTGATCCTAAAAAATCCCATTTCCTCTGGTGTGTCCTCCACCAAGGTCTATCTATGGGGAATAGGTTTGAGCACATGGGGGTTTTAAATCCCACTTGCCAAAATTTTCATCACCTAAGAACTATCAAGCATCTCTATTGGTTTTTCCCTCATGCCCAATCAACTTGGTGATGGATTCATACCATTTTAAAACCCTTCAAGCCTAAAATGTTCACTTGGAAAATGGCTCTCCTAGAGGAATTCACCCCATTGCCTGCAAGATATAACATATTCTGGCATAGTTTTCATACTAATGTTTTATTTCAAATTTGGAAATCTATAAATCAAGAATGTTTTAATAATGAAGCTATGGAAAAAATATTTTATGTAACTAATAAAGTTGTTTTGATTGATAATATTACCCTTCAAATACAAAATCAAACAAATAAGGTCTAGCTCAAGATTCACCATATACATCTCCTTCTGGACCATTGGAGGGATTCTCCTTATGCAGTTAGTCCTGAGCTTGTTGATCCCCCTCCTCACCACTCTTGTCCTAAGGGTTGTGGTCATGGGGGGAGGAACCACCACTCTTCTAGCCAAAGATATCAAAGTTAGGGGATATCCTCTCCTTGCTCTCATTGGCCATCTCCTCCCCAAGGATTTGATAGAGGGAAAAATGATAGTGGATGTGGGGGGTAGATACCCCCTCCACAAGATAATTCACATGATTGGTATTGGAAATCTCTCCTCCTTATCATAATTCTAAAGTGTAGCATGATTTTAAAGCTAACAAATAGGCTGATGGAAGGGACCCCTCCCAGTTGATGAAGATCCCCAACCCAAGATAGCTAGGGATGAAAGCCTCAGGACCCTTCATATTTTCCTTCTATACCATCCACCATGTTCATAGCTACTATTTAGTTGTTTCCTTATTGTTTGTCATTTTTCACTCCCTTTTTTTATTGATGTGCACTTGAGTTAGTTTAATTGTGTCTATTGGTTGAGTTGTGGCCTATTTTAAACTTTTGTTTCTCCTAAGGATTCTTTATCTTGGTGTGTCTTTTGGGATGTGGCATTTCCACCTATTTTTTGTATGATTAGAGTTGTACTATAAGTTTTCTGTTAAATTAATATAAGTGCACTTTTCAATAAAAAAAGTTTAGTTTAATTATGTGAAATATTATTTTTATAATACCATGCTTTTAAAATCATTAGTGTAGGAAATTTATTTATCCCACTCAATTATATTTTTTGTTTCTATTCAAAAAATATAATTAACCTTATAAATATATCTAGTTTTTATTTTGATTCATTATATTTCACATTTTCATACCTAATTTATATAAAACAAATATAAAAAGAATCCCTTGACAAAATGATTTAGGATTTTGTATAATAAGTTATAAATTTATCTAAGGAAAAAAATAAATCAACCAAAATCCTATACCTCCTAGGAGAGCAAGAAGTGAAATTTAATAGGTAAATATGAGAGTAAACCCTCACATTTTGCATTAAACTTAAAGCATGAAGATTATAAATATTAATAAATGACCTAAAGTAAAAGTTGCACCTATGTGGTAATCTAGGAGATACCATATAACGTGGCACTTTTGTTTTGGTGCAATCATTCTCATAAATGAAAAATTGAATACAAATTGATAGAAGATCAATTGTCACATCTAAGAACTATAGTTTATATATTTTCCTATTGGAAAATTTAATCTAATATAATACCATTATGGATGGTTTTTCATAACCCTTGAATCCTTAGTAAAATACCTTAAATCATTGGAAATACAATTGACATTTTTTGATACATAAGGTATAACATCCACTATTAATTTATATTTTAACCTATATAGAATATCTTAGGCAGCTCTTAAGTAAGAATAAAAATGAGATCTCTAACTTCAAGAGAGAATTTGATTGATTCATCAAGGTCTAAGATATTTTTTCAAACTAGAATCTTGTAAACTTATTATTAGTTCTAATTTTGTAAAATGAATTTTTGTGACCAACATGCCCTATTTTTAAATTTTAAAATATGGACCCATTTTTTCTTGGAAAAAACCATATTCAATTCCATTTTAGACATAAACTCTACCTAAGGACCTGAGCATATCAAAGCCTAAGTTTTGACAATTCCTTTTTATTTTATAAAGGTTTGGGTTCAAAATGGCAAAGACTTAATTAAAAGGGAATCTTTATTTTTAAATCACTTTATGAATATAACATAGCTAACCCTTTCTATGGTAAAGTCTATTAAATTATTTTTACAAGTCAACTTTGCACTTTTCCACATGTCTCTTCCTTGTGGTAAATTGTAAGATATCCAAATTATTTTTTATCTCTAAATAGTGAATTGACATATCATGGATCAAGTACTACACCCAATTATTAGGCACATATATTAGAAAGGAAAGATTTGACTCTCACACATTTTTAACATCACGACAAGTCACTTTGCATCACAATATCACACCAAGTTTATCCATCTCACAAATTTTAGGGCCATTGATCAACAAATTAAGTTAGGAAGATTTTAACTACATGATATTATTCCACATTTAAATATATTACAATGTCATAAACCTCTATTCATAAATTTAAGTTACAAATAATTAGAATATTGTGACTATGCAAGATTATGCCACATATCATCTCACAACATCTTAGACTGACAATGAAAAGTGTAAAACTATAAACCATGCAACTAAGATAGATTATTACATGTGTTATCATATTTTATCTCCATACACTTACAAACCAAATACATACTTATTGACTAAGAGACAAGATACCACATGTTATTCTTGGTATAGTTAGCTACCACATGTCAATCCTAGCATAATCAATTATCATGTCAAATTCTATATGTCATTCCTATCATAATCAATTTACAAATTAAAATTAATGTACAAAATCTCATCACAATCAAGTGACATACTACCAAATATCACAAAGATGGATACAATATATCTAATTTATGTGACTAAGCTCCTAATTAATTTGAAAAATTGACACCTAACAAACAAATCCCCATGAAAGCATGAGTTAAAAAATCAAAATTAAAAATGGAAGTACAATTGACATGGACCATTGAATAGAAATTAATTTTAATTAATGAGTATTTAGTTGATGGATTTAGCATTAATGAAAAACTATATGTTTTTAGCCAAATCAACTTTTGCATAATTTGCTAATAGTTAACCTATGAATTAACCTCCAAATCCCTCCATTTTCCTCAACCCAATTGTGGAATTGAACACAAATATTGAAAAATAAAAAATTGGGAGTCAAAGATCAAGTTCTTGCTCCATCTATTTTTTGTTTTGAGACTAATATTGAGTTAAAATACAAAAAAATTGACCTTAATCCTCTAGGAAATGCATTCCCCCATTATTTATCCATCTACAAAGAGGTTTGAACAACATAAGGATATAAAAATGGAGACAATATATCACTACAAGAGATGGAATATATAGATGACCTACTCACCATTCAAGTAATCTGGTTACACAAAGTGGCATCCAACCCTAAGATATTTCCATATATTAAAATCATATTCAATTTATTCATTACAGGAATGTACATAGATAATATATTCCATAGATGAGGAAGTCAAGAAATAGTAGCCTATATAGCTAGAGTGACCTTCAAGAGATACTATATGTTTCCCCAACTAGACATTATATATAACCAATAAGTAGTCCAAGACTAATCTAAGAACCATAAGGTAAGAGATATTTTAAGAGGTTGGGCATAAGACCCTAAAAAAATTATCAAAAAGAGGTAGGTTAACACCATCCAAGTTTCATATTTTAGAATAGTGGTTAGGATGGTAATGGATTTTTTGAACATAATCCATGGAGTTTCCTCCATTTCTCATGTTGAATAATTTTGGGTTCCCCTCTTGTCCATAATTATAGATGACAAAGGTATCCCTACACTTAAGTAAATAATGATCTATAATGTTAAGATCAAGATGATTTGCCAAAATAGGCTAAATATAAATATTTTATATGTTGTCATATATATTATGTCATATTTTCCACTGTAACCCTTAAAGGTACATCCACAATGGATCTCAAAGGAGATAACATGATATGTGATGACTATGACATCTTTCAAATCCATTATTTCAATAATTTTATATAGATGATTATAGACACATTTTATCCAATGGTTTTCATAGTTGTCAATGCAAAACCAATGACAAGGTTGTTAAATGAGATAAGGAGGTCACTTAGGTCGTTGGGTGACTATTTTTATTACCTAAAAAACATAGTCATAAGGTATAAGGCACTTTGGTTGAACCTCTTTACTTGCCTAAACTTGATCTGGGGTTTAGACAATGACCTAGTGGACAACCTATTTAATGTAGATTAAATGGGTTATGTGTGGAAGTGATTATTGAATGGTAGATAATATTAATTGTACTAAAATAAATAAAAATGAAATAAATAATAAGGTGAAAATAAAATTAGAACTGTAACATCAAATTTTTATTATGTTAAGTTTAGTATAATCCAAGAGATTAGATTTTGTTTTTGAAATAATTACTAACTCTATTATTCTATATGGTTTGGTAAAATGTATTGCTAACCTAAAAATAATATAAGTTTAAATTATTATAAAATTAAAGAATTTAAAGTGTCATATGAGCCATTAAAATAATTAGTAATAACTACTTCATAACTACCAAGTGTAGTAAAATCACTTATCATTGTTATTGACATGTCCTTGACTATAACACTGACACTACATGGGTTATGTAGTAATGTAGAAATGGATTTATAAGGAATATTTTTACACATGGGTGTGAAAACTAATAACATGATTATTTAAATAATCACAAGGCTAAACTTACACCTTCATTAATATGTGGTATGAATGAGTGACCCAAATCCTCCTGGATCAGTTTTTATGTAGGGGCATCACTCATGGGAATAACGTGATTGAAAGTTTTTATCTAGATAAAGTGAATAGGGGTCAATAAACATGTTTAGTTTTTTTTTTTCAGTTTTAGGTGTTTGAACATGTACCATGGAATTCTTTCAAATTGTTTAGAGAGTGTCTAAGATGGATAGAAATTCAAATTGGATTTTTCTTGCCAATTTGAACAATTTGAAATTTTGAATATTTTGGCATAGAATAGTTGTTGTAGGATATTTTAAAGGGGTAAATAAGTTTTAAAATGAATATGGAAAGTTAATAAAAACCCTTAGGCATATATAGGGCATCAACCTTGATGTTATGTCAAGGGTAAGCATTCTTGCAAGAGACTATTAGGAGGTAGTTATGGTGGTTATCATAGATATACAAAATGTGATTTTTATTTTTAATTAAGTTTCCATGTTGTATTCAAGAGAAGAAGGGATCAAGACCCAATATAATGAGAATGTAAACCTTTATATTTTTACAATACTAAATGCAACTCTGTCTTTCTAGTATAGCCAATGGAAAATGACTACATTATAATTGTTCCATGAAAGAAGTTTCAATATGGTGTGTTTTGTTGCTTGATTTGTATTTGATAAGTCTCATTCCTATTTTTTTAATTCATTTGGGACAATTCACATGTTATTTTTTATGTAATTTGGTTTATTATTCCAAACATTCATGTTTGTGATATACTTACATAGATAGGCCAACATAGAACTTGGGTAATAGTGATGCACAAAGGTATTAGAGGTATAATACATCATGTGATACATGTGGGAAAGGTTACATCAATTAATTATCAACCTTGGAGTTTTTAAAAATTATTTGATAACCTAACATCCTCAAAATAGAACCTATAGGCCCTGCAGACTGTGTTTGTGCACATAAAGGAGTTGAGAAAGTGGTTAAGAAGTTGAAAAGAGGAGTTTTGTGTATTAATAATGATTGGAAAGGGTCAATGTATGGGTTTTATATCCTTTTAAATATTCCACATAATTATATTCATTTGAGATCAAAAATAAACCTTAAGTAACATTCATATACCCTAGATATGGTGACTATGCACACATAACAATCAAGAAGGTTATGTAAAAGTGGAACATAAGCACTTGTTTGGGATACAAATATTGAAAAGAGGAGTTTTGTGTATTAATAATGATTGGAAAGGGTCAATGTATGGGTTTTATATCCTTTTAAATATTCCACATATTTTATATTCATTTGAGATCAAAACTAAACCTTAAGGAACATTTATATACCCTAGATATGGTGACTATGCACACATAACAATCAAGAAGGTTATGTAAAAGTGGAACATAAGCATTTGTTTGGGATACAAATGATTTTTTAAGGTGTATAAAGGTAATATATGTATAAAAAAATCCTTACATACCTTGAAACCTTTTTTGGAGTTAATAATAGCAAACTATGTGCTCTTAGGTCCTGTAGACCCTGTGAAACCTAAAACTACGGTTTTGGACTAGAAACCTCTTTTCCTAGAGATTAAATGGGTCAAAAAACATAAAATTTTGTGGTTTTATAGAGTTAAAGGAACATGAGGATATTTTTATTTTTTATTTTATTTCCATATGTATTGGTATGAAGAGAGGGGATTGTATATAAGCAGAGATAGAGTAGGTCTAATTAGGCCTGATAGTGACCTTAAAAGGTGTAAAAGAAGGTGCTAAAAGTAGAGTTAGGGATTAAAATTTCATGATAAGTTTAATATCAATAGAGGGTGTTTTTATATTGAATTATTTTGTCAATGTATAACTTTACATGTCTATACAAGTAAGATTATCCCAAGAAAGGCTACTAGAGTGACTATAGCAAAGGGGAAAATTATCAAGGGTAAGGAATAGGTGGTGAAGTGTGTTACCAAGTGGATAAGAGGTCTTAAAATACCATAATGATTATGAGAAGGTTAATTATAACTATAAGGGATATAAATCATTTATGAACCCTGGAATGACCATATACACCTTGGTATAATGAATGAACATTGAACTAAAGAGTTTGTGAAGATTTGATCATCCTCTACATCATTTTGGTATCAGAGTAGGTTTTGATATTTGTTTTAGGTGAATTTTAATTGGTTAAAATTAGGAAAGACTTTATAAGTTAAAAATAAGATTGGATACCATGTGTTTATAGCTTAACTATAAGACAAGAAACCAAGAATAAAGACCCATAAAACAAATGGTAGATAGAGACAACAAAGATCAAGATGGAATGGTGGATAATTTTATGGGTTAGATGACATAATTGATTACACATTTTATTATGAGAATGAAATCTATAGATAATTCTCTTAAGGAAAGAGTATAGATTTTAGAGATGGAAAATATGGAAGGTAATGGAGGACAACAAGGTCAAGAGGAACCTTTGTAGCCAAGGTCAGTTAGAGAAGATCATGGAGAAATAGTCCAAGAGGCCACGAGTCCAAAAAATAATGTATAAGTAGTTGAAGAAGTTATAAGACCATAATACCATTCATATGAGGCAAGACCATTTGCATTTGATAGAGTAAGAGCTAATAATAATTTCTTGAGAAATAGACAAAGACTAACCTTCAACGAGGACAATGTTGGCATTGTGATATATAAGGACATATAGAAATTAAATTCCCATCATACATTAGTATAGATGGTCAAAATAATGCAAGAGGACCAAATGAATAAAGGAGACAAGTGAGACGATAATCTTTACTTATGAAAATAGTATTGTTGAAGTAGAAATGACAAGTACAAGAACCAGTACAGAAGATAATTTTGTTTAGGAAAAGATGTAAAAAAAGGGGAAAGTGTTGCAACATGGTGATTGATGGAGGAATTATAAACAATATAGTGTCTCTATAGATGGTACAAAATCTAGGATTGAAGAGGATTCCACATCCACATCCTTACTAGGTAACATGGGTTCAAGAAGGACATAAAATCATGGTAAGTGAATAAACTTGTGTTGAATTTCATATAAATAGCTATAAACATAGATTTTTATGTGATATAATTCCCATATATGTTTTCCATTTGTTGTTATGGAGGCCATGGTAATTTGATAAGAAGGTTTTTTATGATGGGCAAGCAAATACTTACACTATAGAGAAAGAGGGGTTGGACACATGTCATTTTACCATTGAAGAGTGATGCATATATAATGGAACAAAGAGTGATGTTTATGGCAACCAAGAAATACTTTTGTAAAGATATGGAGAATTTAAACTTGATCAAAGACCCTAAAAAGGAAGAGAAAACAAGTTTTCTTGAGATAGTGAGTATCGAGAGTTATGATTCCACAAAGTTGGACATGGAATGTAACCAACAAGAGAGTATATTGTTGGATAATATAACTAGGTTGGATAAAGGAAGTGGTCTTTATGAGAAGGCATTGGTAACAAGCATGAAATGCAAGAGTAAACGGTGAAAAATCCAATAAGGTAGTGAGCATGCTAGAAGAAAAGGGGAAGAAATTGTAGCTGATATGAATGAGAAGTATCTTGAGAATGAAACCAAACAAGAGAAGGAGTTATACATTGAAGTTTAGAATAAGGAAACACAAGAGAGATCTATGAAGGCTTCATAATTTTATGCTAACAATATATTTTATGATGTGTATATAAGTTACACAAAGGTATCCACCAAGCAATTTTTGGAGTCAAAGAAGCTAGAGGGGTTTGTGGATAAATAAAAAGAGGCTAATCCTTTACATCCTAAGACTCATCAAGAAATTAAGAACAAGGAGGGAGAAAATTTCCCAAATATGCAAACTTCTACAAAATAATAAGGTGGTATAGAAGAAGATGAAAAATGTTTGAATATACTTAAATTTAAGTTAAAGATAAAGGCTGAAGAAAGGGTAGAGCCAAAAATGCAAGCTCAAGAGTCACTAGAACTCCATGTGAATAAGGAAGAGCAATTTTATGACAATGAGAATCTCAAAGAATGTGATAAAAAACATGACATTTTAGCTATGATGTGGCAGTCCAAAAGAGTAGCTAGGAGCATAATAAGGGAATAAATATCGTACATGGTCAAGTATAAATCAAAGTTTTAGTGGGAGGAGGTATGTAAAACTAAAATAAGTGTAAATATCATTGAATATTTTATATTCCCATGTGTGTGAGAGTGATATTGTATTTGAAAAATGTCAAGGGAGTAAGAGATCAAATCAAGAAGTTGGGCAACATGAAGAAGGTCAATACCAAGTTATAAAGATAAGAAGAGACCATGAAAGGACTAAACATGAATATGAAATAAAAATATTCACAATTTAAATTCATGAAAGCTTTTAAATTTCATGCTTTTTGTGTTGACTCTTTGCCTAGTAGTAAATTTGCAACATACAAAAGTAATATGTGTAGAAGTCATACTGAAGCTAGGTATTCAAGAGTGTAAAGATATGATTATGAATTTTAGGTTGATCAATTTTTATATTCTATCAAGGTAATCATGTCCAAATAATACATATGAGATATTGATGGTAAAGAGATAAGAAGAATGTTTCATGTTAACTTTCCAAGACAAGATACCAAAACAAAGGTATGTGAAAGTTTGGAAGTTATCTATAATAGACCATTAGGTGTGGAAACTACATTACATCATGATATAAGGTATGGAAATAGTTACCAACAATAATTAATCATTGGGTTTCATATAAAATTACATTGTTTTTTCTTTGAAGAAGCAATCTCTAGACAAGATGGCATGAGTCAAGCTCAATGTAGTTTGAGGACACCTTATATGTTGGAGAGGATAGTAAGGACAATAAGATTTAATCATCACAGGGTTCAAATGATATAACATTCAGCTCTAATGGTGTCAAAATAGTGGGAAAACCTCAAGGTATAGTAGGTGAAGGAAGGAAGGATTAACTTGGAGTTTCATGTTCAAAACATACTCACATAAATAGAGTCACAATTTGAAGCATTGGGAAAAATATGTAAGATTACAACAGCTATTCAAAGGAGACAAGGAATAGTTTAGATGCTATATACATGGGGTGATTATGGGGAACATATCAAGAAGCATATTGATATAAATAACTTGATAAGTTTGATAACCCTTTCTAAATCTTAATAAGTAAGTCATTCTAAATAAATTACTAATTTGTTTTATCCTTTTTTGTTCCTAAAAGATTTGTATGAGATTGCTAGAAGACAACCAATGATAAACAGAGAAATAGGACTAGTCAATATAAAAGATCATAAGAAAAATTTTAGGGGGTTATAAGAAAATAAATAATTAGAAATTAGATCATATCAAGATATGAATTCAATTTCTTAGTTCTATTCATGCAAATGAGAAAGAATTACACAATGGTGTAAGTTTGTCAATCATTTTTAGTGTTTTAGAAGAATGAATAAGTGTGAAGATAGGAAGGTAAGTGGATCCAATAGGTATATTCTATAAAATAAGTTTCCTTAAATCAATTTAGCTAATACAAAATGTAGCTTGGCTAATGATGCAGAGCTATGCACACTTTTCTCTAAATCTCTGGCTTTTATCCTTCATTCATTCATTCACTCATGTTCCCTTTTAAACACATGCAACTATTATTATAGGATTACTCAAAATGGTTCAAGGTTATTGGTCCCTTGTATGTGCTTCTCATACTCTATTTAGACCTCTCATATCATCCTCAACCTTCTACAATGCATTAAGTTAATTATAAATAACTTTGCCCTACCTTTGACTAATCCTTGTAGCCTTTTTCTTTTTAATTTATATTTATACTATAAGGTATGTAAATATATTAGAAAAAAAATTAGGATTTTATATACCCTATATTTAAATTTTTCTTCTCATGAAATTTCATTCACCAACTCTTCTTCTAAGACCCTTTACATCCCTTGTCTTGTTCTCTGTTAGGCGTAATTAGGCATGTTTGGACCTAAACACTCAGTAAGTGGTATAAATAATACTTTCTCATAATTAATCAAACAAAATCCTATAAAATAATTTAAATCATGTATAAATATATCAAAATACAAAATTTGATAAATTTCTAATGATTCAGTCTACTAGAAATCACCTTTTTATTAAAAACCCTAGTTTTGGTTTCACAGTCATAGTGAAGACTTGAATGCAAAAAAAAATTCTATCTTGAACCATTAATGTCAATTTAATTCCATTTTAATTATTTATTTTAGTCTACCTAACCCTATTACAATGTTTCCAAGTATTATATTCCTTTTTATTGACATCTATCCAAGGTTTTGGATTCATTCTTGATTCTCCTGCTTACATAGTCCTACCTTGTATTCTCTTGGGAACAACTATCTTAGGTTTTTAAACCCCTAAAGTGTGTCAATTGAACACTATTATTTGATAAGTTATATTTAATTATTACCTAATATTTCCATATGTTATATCACTTAAGAAAAGGCTTTATTCCTATTTACTTTATTTGTTCTGATCTCCCTATATTTACAATCCCAGTTTGTGGATGTTTGTGAGCACACCTGAAATATTGAAATTTCCTACAAGGGTTTTAAAATTGACAAAGGTTTTTATATATTTATCAATCCAATACTCTATAAATATATAATTATCAATACTATAAATGTCTTTGTGTATCTTTAAATATAACTCAATTCTTTACTAAAGCATGTGGACTGTTTGATCATGCATATATTTTATGAGACTATCTAGAATTATATACACAAAGGATATGAAAAAAAAAATTTGAATTACACTATTATAATGAATAAACAAGTTTAAACTCACTAGTTCACATATTAGTCCTTATAAATAAGTCTTACTGAATCTCCTCTTTTGGTTAGCTTGATCACAGTTATTTTCCAAACACACAGATTATAGTCTTGAAACAAGGTTTATAAACATCAAATTCATTATTTTAAAAACTTATTACACACCATACATATATATATACCTTTAATTTAATATATAAAATACATAGGGTTATTCATAAACATTCTTAATCAAATCTTTTACATTAAACTTGTACCTTCTTCCAGATCACAAACATCGAATGTATAGAAATGCAGGGTAAGCAAATAAATGCATGAATTTTCTTTTCCCCAATTCTAAAACCAAATTATTATCATATAAATATTATAAAATACTCACTAGACTCAACATGTCCTTCACCATTGTATTCATATGAAGTTTTAGCTCATTACAAAATGACTTGCAGTCATACATTTATTTTGGCAGATATTCATTCTTTATTAATCTTGTCTACCCATATTTTCTCCTAATACCCATTACTTTGAACCAAAAAACACTATCTATCCTTTCTACCTTCAAAATAGACTCTTATAACATGACTATAATTGTTTTTTATTCAAGAAGCCACTAACAACTCCTAGACCCATGTAGGGTGGTGGATCCCATGACTCCCACCTCACAACTTAAACTATATTTTTAACACATAACCACTCTAAGACCTTTCTTGACACCATAAAGGTCTATAACAACATTAGACATAAATTAAATATCCCCATTACTCACCTAGACCACCTAGAACACTTTAAAATTTTGAAAATACCTTTTAGTAGGAAAATTAAATTTGAATTCAAATTCAAATTTTCACACACAAACATGACTCTAAGACACATCTTAGACCACTTTTAACATTCCTAATATTCCCCTACATTAGATAAACAAGTGGAGAAAAATACTTGGGAACAACAACATGACAAGTGTGAGAAGCCACACCTCATTTAATATACTACAAGAAATAAAGATAATGACATCAAAGACATAAAGAGAAAGCTAGAAAGGTTCATGGATAGAAAACTCTCCTTGAGTTTCATGTTATTTTCCCCTTATGAGTATGATGTAGGTGCATCACTCATAGGAACAACATGATTGCAATTTTTTATCTAAATCAACTGAATAGGGTTCAATAAACATGTTTAATATGTTTTTTCAGTGTCATGTGTCTAAAACATGTACAATGTAATGCTTTCCAAGTGTTTAGAGAGTGTCTAGGATGGCTAGAAATTTAAATTGAAGTTTTCTTGCCAATTTGAACAATTTGAAATTTTGAATATTTTGTCATAGAATAGTTGTTGTAGGAGATTTTCAAGGGGTCAATAAGTTTTCAAATGAATAGGTAAAGTTAATAAAGACCCTTAGTCCTATATACTCAACCATAGGTCATACTTGTATGGACGACATCAACCTTGATGATGTATCAAGGGAAAACATTCTTGCAAGAGACAGTTAAGAGGTAGTTATGGTGGTTATGATAAATATAAAACACGTAATTTTGATTTTGAATTTAGTTTCAAATTTATATTTGAGAGAATGATGGATCAAGACCCAAGATAATGAGAATGAAAACCTTTAGATTTTGACAAGATTGAATGCAACTCTATCTTTCTATGTATAGCCAATGGAAAATGGCTACATTGTAATTGATCCATGAAAGAAGGTTCACTATGGTGTTTTTTGTTTCTTGATTTTTATTTAGTAAGTCTCATTCCTATTTTTTAATTTATTTGAGATAATTCACGTGTTAATTTTTATGTCATTTGGTTTATTAGTCTAAACATTTATGTTTGTGATATACTTGTATACATAGGCTAACATAGAACTTTGGTAACAATGCTACATAAAGATATTAGAGGTAGAGTAAATCATGTGAGATAGGTGGGAAAGGTTACATCATTTAATTATCAACCTTGGATCATTTAACACCCATTTGATAACCTAACATCCTTAAAATATAACCTACAAGCCCTATAAACTATGTTTGTACACGCAGAGGAATTGAGAAAGTGGTTGAGAAGTTGAATAAAGGATTTTTGTGCATTACTAATGATTTTATAGGGTTAACATAGTGGTTGTAGATCATTTTAAATATTCCATAGAGTTTAGATTCATTTGAGATCAAAACTAAACCTTGTGAAACCTAAAATTAGGGTTTTGGACTACAAACCTCTTTTCCTAGAGATTCAACCAATCAAAAAACCTAAAATTTGGTGGTTTGATAGAGTGCAAGGACTATGAGGATATCTTTGAGTTTTAATTTTATTTCCATACATATTGGTATGAAGAGTGGGGATTGTGTATAATCATAGATAGAGTAGGCCTAATTAGGATTGGTAGTGACCTAAAAAGGTCCAAAAGAAGGTGCTATGAGTAGAGTTAGGGATTGAAATTTCATGGGAAGTTGAAGATCAATAGATGGTGTTTGGGTCTATCATTATTTTGTCAAATTACAATTGTACATGTATATATGCGCAAGATTAGCCTAAAAATTCTACTAGAGTGACTGTAGCAAAGGGGAAAGTTGTCAAGGGTAATGAATATGTGGTGAAGTATGTTTCCAAGTGGATAAGATGTCTTAAAAGACCATAAGGAGTATGATAAGGCTAATGAGAACCATAAGGGAGACAAAGCATTTATGAACCCTGAATTGACCATATGTACCTTGGTATAATGAATGAACATTGAAATAAGGAGTTTGTGAAGAGTTTATCATCCTCTACACCAAGTTTCCCCTCCTTAAAGAGGAATGGTCCCCATTTCATACACTTTCAGAAGAATATGTGGGAAAAATTGAAAAAATTCACTTATATAAACCATTTTCCCTGAGAAAGCACTTGACTTGTTTTAGCAATCTAAACGAGGGAGATCTCTTATCGATGTATCTATTTGACTAGGCATTAATGATTTGAATTGATTTTGATAGAACAATATAATATTGATTTATCTCTATTTGATGGAGAGTCTTTATAATATTTTAAGTATCCAAAAAGGTTGGAAGGTAATTTTGCAAGAATTATGAGACTAGATGTAACCCAAGGTAAGTCATAAGATTGAGCTCAAAATTTTTATCTCCTTTTTTCTTGGTGATGGTCTATGGCCCTTATAAAAATGGATGAAACTTTCACTATGGTCCTATTAGTATTTCCTTTTGTAGGTGTAGCCACACTAGATAACCAACCTATAAGGTGTGTGAGGTTTGATGCTAGTTATGACACTAAATTTTCTTCAAATTTGCCTATTGCATAATGGTTCTCACATGTTACTAAAGATGTTGAATGTGTTCAATGAATTGAATAACTTTTTCAACTTAATTTTGAGATATAGGATTTGTTTTTGTTGATGGAATAATAGGATAAGTTATGTCAATGTGTGTAAAAGGTTGAATACCTATTGTAATGAAATTTGGTCATCCAAATTTCACTACCCCATTTTTACATTTTCTTGTCATTTTTCCTTTTGTCATTTTCCATATTGTTTTATTGGACCCCATAGCCCAATGAACAAGGAAAAGTGTTTGATTATCCCACATAGAGTTTATTAAATATTTGATATTGTATGAATGATAGGGAATCAATTGATTTAATTATGTTATTAATTATTTTATAATCAATTAATGTTAATTAAAGTCATTAAATGACTATGTATTTTTGGTTCATTAGTATATTAGTTATTTAGAATTAATATTGTGTGAAAATGTAAATTGAAAGGTCCATTTTTATTTTGTAAATTTACCCAAATAAAAAGAAAATCAAAATAAAGGAAAATAAATGGATTTTCAACTTCCAAAGGGAAAAGATTGTACAAAAAGGAAAAATCTATATTTTTTAAGAGTTATTATTTTTTTCTCAAGCTCTTGGAGAGATCTAGATATAACTTTGTGTGGAACCATATAATCTCTAGATTGGAGAAATGAAATGTAAGAAAGTGAGTGAGACTATTTTGGGGTGTTTGTAGATTTTAATTCCCTTTGTTTCTAGATCATAGATTTTTATTTGTATATTATGAATCCATTAAAACTCTACATTAATTTGATTATATGAAACCTATGGTATTTCCAAACTTTGTGTTTAAAACACCTATACAAGCTTTCTTGTTGTTCACAAGTTTATGCATGTTTGATCTCATTAAAACCTTGTACTAAGTGTGTGTAATCAATTTTATGAGGAGAATTTGTGTTTCCAAGAATGCATTTTTTGTTTACAAAACCCTACTAATTATATGTTCATAATTTTATCAAGTTAACAATTTCTATTTTTACTATTTATTGTTGAGTTATCCTGGTGGTTATCCACTTTTATCTTGTTGTGAGTTTCTCCCCTTTTTTCTTTTTCTTTTATGTTTTATTTCCTTTTTTATTTTAGTTAAAAAGTACATAAAACCCTAAAATATTCAAATATAATGAGGGAATTTCCCCTCTCAATTATAGAGGAGAATCACCATTCTCTTCAATGATATCTCCAACTCTTGGTAAATTGGTGTTACATTGGGTGAGTCACAAACAAAGAGATACCAAATGTGCCCATTTTTTAACCAATAGTTTTTGGCAAATCTAATATACATTGAAAAGGTGCCTTTTGATTTTAAAATTTGAATTTAATATTCCCCTTAAAAATATGATTGATGACTCCATTGAAAAGATTCCTATAAATGATGGATTGCATATTATGCTTCTAATTTTCTAATTTGTCTATTCCCAGCCATAGTCTAATTTTGGTTGCAGGTGTGAATAATTTTAATTGAAAAAAGAATATACATATCTTGTAAACATTGTGTAGGAAAAGAAAGAACAAATAAAAGATAAATGTTTCAAATAAGCCTAAATTAGAGGGTGATTGGGTTTATGAAAATGATGATACAACAAACAATGTCTTTCTCTTCATACAATCTTTCAAATAAAATATGATTTAGGAATTTATTGATGATAAGAAAAGAGTACATTTATTGAAATACTTTTATAGACCCATGTAAGTAAAAAGTAAATAAATTTCTCATTCTAAATCTCAGACCAAATAAAAGAATGTGTGGAAAATGAAAATTCAGCCACCTTTCAAGAGCATGAGATGAGTCATGAAGGTTGTGGGCTTCATATGGGTGAAGAGAAGGAAAACAATGTTGTTGAACATTATCACATAACAAGTTTTAAAAATCAAACAATAAGTATTCCAAAATAATTTTTCAGCCATGTTGAATGCCAAGAAGTTTTAGTCTCAATCTCAAATTTAGAGGTTCCTATTGTAGATTCGGTTCAACCACTCATGGTTGAATAATAAAAAAAGTAGCTAAGAGATAACGGTGTTAGAGGTATGTATCACATTGTTAATGTTTCAAGTTTTAAATCAATGTAAATCATTCTCACTCATGAATAAAAAACAAGTACAAGATCAATTTTTTAAAACAGTGTTTATCTTCCCACCATACCTCATGCCCTTCTTATTGATACAATGAAAAATATATTATTTCTCTTACTTTTGTATTTATATTTTATGTCCTTATATTTTCAATTTTTTACCTCAAAGGTTCATTCTTTACCCAATCAGTAAATGGCTTCATTTAGCCTTGTTGTGTTTTCCATCCCTTTGTAAATAATTTTCCTTTTTGCATAATTTTGGTTTGTGTTGAATTTCCCTTTCATTTTTATATATTTTGTGTGTTTTTTAAAATAAAACCCCAGCTTGTTTGCTATGGTGTTCCCCCTTCTCCCTATGTTTCTTCCTTGAACCCAAAATGCATTTTAGTGGTTGTGCTCTTTTTTGTAGATCTTGTTATGTTAGTGAAGGTTGTGGCAATAATTTTTCATATATAATTATTTTGGAGTTGTGAATTTGGTGTTTTATTAGAGTTATTGTTGGTCATATGGTATTATGAACATATTCATTAGAATATTTGATTGTTTATTGTCTATTTTATGCTAAGAACTTGCTATCTTGGTTGTCTTGGATAAGAATTTGCATCTTCACCTCATTTTTAAAGCCTCAGGTTGTTGAATGCTTCTCCAAAATAGTTGTCATCTTGGAATCCCTTTTTAATACTTCATACATTGGAATGAAAGGATGATGTATAGGTCAATATTAATTTTATGGAGGGCCAATAATATGACTCAAATATCATTCAAAATTATAATTTGAATTCTTCTTCTCATAGATTATAGCTTGGTGATACTAACACCCAAAAAAAATTTAGAAGTGATATCTATAATGAACTAAACACTAGTTGATGTTAAAATATCCAATATCATACTTTGGAGGATAGTAATAGTAAAGATAATTAGCTACGTGTGACTCATTAAAATATGGGTTCTTCATCTCAAGATTTGAGGCCAAGTCAAAATTTGTTTTTGTTTTCAAATTTTTGTTGGGTGAATCCATTTTTTAGTGTACTAGTAACAACACTAAAACATCATAGGATATGGTCTTATTTTTTGTAGTCATTTTTTTGATGATCACTATTGTCACTCAATTTTTCACCCTTGGAGAGGTAGTTCAAGCCTACTCTGAATTGAGTGGAAAAATGGGATTACCCTTAGACCTATGGATTGTGTATAAGGATAAACCCATATATTGAAGGGATATCTCCCTTTATATGTCTATTTAAGCTGATCACCTATACTACTAACTTGTTGAGATTGAAAGGGAGAGAGAAAACATGAGTGAAATCTATCCTAATGAGGTGATACACCAAATTTAAACTAATCACTACCAACCAAATAAAATTACACTTCAAAAAAGAGCCTAAACTACACATGACACTAACCCAAATCTACATTTATACATAAGTACTTCTCATTGAGATTTATGAATCAAGCTTGAGCTAGGAAGACTAAATAAGAGGTCATGACAGGACACTAGTCAAGATACAATTCACTAAACTCACACACACTTCATTTAAACACTTCACGATAATTTTAAAAGACTTTAAAAAATAAATATTAATGAAAACAATGACAACATGCCAATGAAGTTAATCTATCACTTAGTAAGATAAACTAGTCTAACATACACATTGAAACAATCAATGGAGAAGGTAAACTAGGTTGTTCTTCATTGATCAAAGGTTGTAAATGAACATGGATTCTCCATACTCATGTGAAGGATACAAAATTATCCAATTAAGGATAAATATATAACACAAGTGAGAGAATAAGAGAAGGGCATGATATATATATATATATATATATATATATATATAGAGAGAGAGAGAGAGAGAGAGATGATAAATGTCCTAATGAGTTATTAAAATAAATGGGGTTATGTAATATTCATAATTAGACTTCCAAATCTATGTGTCTCACTCTTGAAGATTATCCAACCTTCCATGGGGCATAAGAGTTAGAATGTTTGCTTGAAGCCTTGTTTAACTCTCCAAAACTAACCTTTGATTTGAATTATTGAGTGATAAGTGGCCATTTTTATGGTAAAATTAGGTTATATTTTATATTTTATCTATTTTTACACCTCTCAACTAACCTCTTCAATTTCTCTTTAACACATTATTTACATTTATTACTAGGTGTCTAGAGGACTCTTCATCTCCTTATGCCAATCTTGCAAACAAGTATAAAAACTTGATTTAGTATTATAACTATCATATTATCTTCATGGATGGCCTATTAAAATCATATCAAACATTCAACAATTCATTTTGAGGTCTCAAACTAGCCCCAAGAATTCATTCTCTACCAAAAGCCCCAATTAGGCCTAATTCTTTGTAGACATAAAATCGTGCAAACCTCATTGTGTATAGAATTTTATGGATGGTAATAAAAATATGGAGGAATATTATAGAACCCAATATGACCCTACAACTTCATGTTCAATTTTAGGATCATAAAGTGAGTGAAAGTCCATTTTTATGCTGCTGCTCTCTCCAAGAGATTAAAAATTGAGCCTATAGGCTTCCCACACGTGCCAAACCTCAAATAAGCATGTTATTTAGTTATATTATCTCCTCCCCATTATAAATATCAAATTTTAATCTCTAAAAACTTGTATAGACCTTTCAAATAACATAAAATAGTATTTTAGGGCCTATTTCATACAGTTATGTATAGTCAAGTACAAACTAGTGGCATAAGATGATTATCAAGAGAGTTTTGAACATTAATAAATTCATTTTTAATATTTTACAATCCATCTAGAGGTATGTAAGGTCATTTATCTCTCATCAAGTCATTTTGTCTCTCTTAGGTAGCCTGAAATTGCCTTAAGGTCTTAAGGATGATTCATAAATCTTGGGTCACGAATCAACTAACTAATTTTACAAAATAGAATTACAATATGGTGCATAACTTATCATATGATCCCAAGGTCCCATGAATCATATATGTAATATACCAAGAAATAGAAGATAGCCTCTCGAGTTACTAGCAAACATTTTGTAAGGGTTGAGAGAAAACTAAGGTTTGTGAGAATTTTCTTGAGTTTGGTTTGAGCTCCAATGACCTTTATAGGTCCATTACATCCACCTCTACTTATGAAAATTTCCATCTTCAACTTATTATTCATTAACTCTTTTGCTAACTCAATTATTTAGGCCTATGGTTCTTAAGCCATCTTACCTAACATACCCTAGCTAATTGTATTCACCTCTTTTCTATTGTAAGGAGGTCTAGACATGCATGAAATGTTTGTTCATATCTCTCACCAACTTCAGAGGGTCTAAAAAGTCTCATCACACTCCAAGTGACTTCACTTCACTCTACCATCTTCTCAATTGACTGCCTTATAGGCTTATATATGCAATTTGGACTGTATATGACTAAATAAGGTCTTTTAACACCTATTTCATTTATATTTTGAGTTTTATGGATATCATGGAGCTATGTCATCACCATTAAATCATATTAAAACACTTACTCTCCCTTAATCCTTTTTCATATCTCTAAACACCTAAAACAACAAATATTTCTCATGAGGTAGGCTTATTTCTTGCCTCAACTGTGTAGGCAAAGTCTTGATCTCTAATTTGCTCAATCACATTGGACATATAATTATTATGAACTAAATGAACTAAGAACCTTGAGTTTTCTTCTAGACTTTAAACACTCACACACCATTTTATCAGGTTTGGGGGACCTTTGGTTACTTATACAAACTTACAAGTAACCATCTACTTATGCACTTGGGATTAGTCTAAAAACTTGGTGTTTTAGGATCCCTACTTAAAAAAATAAAAATATGCAAACTCTTGTTATTATATTTACTAATTTAGTACCTTCTTCCTCACCTTTAATCTTTTTACTTTCATCTACCATCATTGTGCAAGCCAATCTTCTCAATGGATAGCTATAGGTGGTCATTGAAAGGGTTTGATTGTGTTTGATATTTTTTTTAATCTCCAAATCCAATATTTAAACATTTAAATGGCTCTATTTCATGTTATTTATAACTCAATACCCTTATAAATTCCCTAAAAACACAAAGCTCATCAACATCATTTTTCAAGGCCAATTCTCTCAACTAGTTGTAAGTGACTCTAAGAGAGTTCTAAGTGTGTAGTTTTGAGTTAGAATTCTTAACTAGGTCATTTACACCTATAGTGACTAACTCATTATAGGTCTCCACTAATTTCATTCAAATTAATTTTTATTCTCAAAATATATTCAAGCTTTGTTGCCTTTTACCATATTCAAGCCTATGTAGAGATACTAGGTCTGTAGGTTCAATTTCTTAGCCTTGATCATGACACAACATGTTTCAAATGTGCATTAGTGATATATGTATTATTTAATCATGTTTGGGTCATGTTTTCAAGTTATAAATTCTCTCCTTATATTAACTTTCATACTTTTATTAAAAAGAGGACCTAAGGGTTTAGGGCCTATAGGTCACTTTTTGCCTATAGATGCTATTAGGAGAATCAATCTTTGATCCTTATAGACTTTTCCATTGTATCAAATTCTTGGCCAACTTATTTGTCACTATATTCAAAATTAATGAATAATTCAATTCCAAACACCATATACCACTTCACACTTTTCCTTTGTGTGTATGGATTGTGCTCATATAGTTCACTCTTATACAATGTTTATGCATTCAGAAGTGAGTCTATTGAAGATGTTATATGATTCTAAAAAGGATATTGGGTGTTTTATTACTTTTTAAGCCATATATAAATAGCTAAAACACCTTCACTATGGATTGAACAAGGTGAAAAGAGACATTTCAACCACTATACTCAAGTAGCTTTAAATGTTCAGTCTTCAAACTAGGAGCATAATGGCACTTAGAGAGTAGTATGAACATCAATCATAGATTATATAAAATTTATTTAAAATTAAAAGATGGATAAATTTTTTTAATAAACACTTGAATGAATTATACCATTTGGATAACCTTGAAACATATAAATCCTTAAATTTACTTACAAACAATGCACAAGAGAAGCTTTTATTATCAAAAGACCATCCACACATGCCAGCATGGTGAATGGATGGATATGGAACATATAAATACCTATAGGAACTCACTCTAATTAGTTTCATGTAGAAAAAGAGTTCACACTTATATTAGATTGCACAAAACTTAGCCTCTCGAGATTTAAGTCTTTAAAAAGTAGTCTACATCTTTATCAATTATTCATAAAGCTAAGGAGATCAATCCAAAAACCAATGCCATAAATTATAATCCCATATGGGTCCAAAACTTTGGATAAAATATTATCCCTAAAATCTACTTATACGGCCTATACTATGCAATTGAAAATGGCCTTTAAGTGTTTGTGAATGGGGTGATGGAAGAGAGATATGCAAATTTTGAACTTAAAACTTCTTCCCATGATTTTTTCTGGCCATTATAAGCTCCAAGGACATTCTTAAACTCTTTTTTTATACACATAGTATTTTCAAATTTTAGTGATTACTGGCAATTTGTATCTTGCAAGAACTGTCGGGTCTCAATCTCTGTAAGTGCATGCCTTAAGGGGTGCACCTATAAAGGGGTGAGCAGACCATCAGTGCTTCATAAGATTGGAATTCCTTTTTCCACTTGACATCCACACTCTATCCTCCTAAAAACATTAAACCCAAGCTTATTATTCTAGTTCTACCTATTTCGACCACTTATGTTTTACCATTCATTTATTTCCTTATTACCTTTTTGACCTATCAGTTGTGCTAGGTTAACCAGGTTAACCTAGCATAGTTTAGGGAATTTTTCTCTTTTGGATTTTTGGCCTCTTGGATAACCTAGCATAGACTTAGAGAGTTAGCACTAAAAACATGCTAGGTCGATCGAGTCAACCTAGCATAGCCAACATTCCCAAAAGTTTTTAGGGTAAGATAATACTATATATACAAGGTCATTCCTTACCATTTAATAAGAGTGAAGAATTAAGAAACAAAGTGTAAACAAACATCTCCCTATTGACCATTCTACTTGGGGAATAAAGTTTTAGGGTTTAATACTTTCTCTAGAGCTCTGATCTCATCTTGTGAATAAGTCTTTTGGATGTTTAGATAGGTTGTGTAGCGTAGAGATGATTTATATTAGTTATCCTTACATACCATCAAAATCTCTTGTGAAGCACCTTTGCCAAGGGGGAGATTGAGGCTCAGTGGGTTCATCTTCAAAGGTAAGTATTCTTAACTTTATTCCTCCTTTGTAAGAGTAGATAGATAGAGCATATGTATTCATCTTCCATGTATTAAGATTTTATATACATTGACATGAGTATATGTCTTATATACATGTTTAATTTAGATTATTTTTTTTGTTTCTAACCCCCCCACTTTGTGCCTTAGTATTTGGTGCACACTATATTAGATTTACTTTTCATGTTATTAGATTACTAAAATATTAAATCATATGGCTCTTTTAGGGTTGTTGTGTGATTGTGTTAGATTGTAGGCTTTGAAACCCTACCTCACACTGTGTTATGTGACAAGTGATCCCATAATTGGGTCTAGTGGATCATCACATTAGTCATGATCTTTCTTAATAATTATATGCCCCCAATTAGAAGTGTAGGTGTGCTCTATCCCATCTGATCTAGGATTGATTTATAGACATGATGCATTTTTTATTGCATACATTCTAGTGAACCCAATGTGAATAAAAGCCTTACAATATTTATTTCACTTATTTTATTTATATTCATCATTATTTTTATCATATATTTACTATGTTGGATCAAACCTATCAACCTAGTTATTTATCTCTATGCACAAGCTTGTAAGAACAGGTAACTGGCTCGACTAGCTAGACCCAATACAAGATTTAGAATCTACAGAATTCTATTTAGACAACTGGATCGACCATCTCAACCTAGTGCAAGTTTTTCAAGTTTTGAAACTTCCAATCCAACCTAATAGGTTGAATAGGTTGGCCTAATGCATTTACAGTACTTTTTTGGTAGGTGTTTATATTTCTTGGTCGACCAAATCAACCTAGTTTGTAGGTTTTTGATAGTTTTATCCAAGGTTCTTGATTATAAATCTTATCCTTTTCATCTCTAAACCATTCAGGTTAGTTTCTATTCCTATGTATCTTTCTATTTTTATACTTTCCTTTCATATTTTGTAGTCTTTACCCCTATATAGTCAACTAGGTTGACCTTGTAGACCGAGTTTTATGTTTTGAGTGTTTTGAAACAACTAGGTTGACCTGACTGACCTAGTTTATTTTTAGACTTTGCTTCCATAATACAAGTTTTACCCTATTCTATATGATTTTCCATATAGTTTCTCAACTATACCTTGTTTCAAAGTTAGAATTAACTATATGTTAATCACATCTTTCTTTTTATTTGTTTATATGCTTAGAATAGCTCACATAATCTAATTGGAGGATTTTTAATTAATAATTTAGTTTCACTTGTAGTTATAATTACATAACATGATTATTCAAACATTAGTCCAATAAATCAAAGGAAGAATGCATAAGAACAAACTGAATTAAGACTATCTATTCATGTGGGAATTACAAAGGATAACAAGAAACAAATAAAAGAAAGCAACATCATATTACCTTTTCAAATGGATTCACCATACCAATGAATCTCAAAATCATGTTCTCCCTTGATCAATATCTCTTGTCTTCAACAACAATGGTGGTCAACTCCTCCAATGTCTTAAGAACTCTCCACAAAACCTAGGCTCATAATTTTGAATCAATAAACTAGCCTATCAATAAAGCTTATAATGAAAATTAATGGTCAAATGAAAAATATTGTGGATACAATTCAACATAATAAATTTGCAAAAATTAGGCTTAAAAATAATGTCCATGGCCTCTCTATTTATAGATTTTCAAGATTGCTCAGAATCAACTTGAACCATCCATCTTAAGATGAAGATGTGTGGTTGAGGATTAATTTAATGATGTAATTAAAAATCATAAATAGGCTCATCAATATTTGGGATAGAGGAGTATTGAATAGGAATGGAGGGTATTAATGAGGCATGGGAGACCCATAATCTTTATATTTGTGGCATTGATGGCCTAAGGATGTTTCCCCAAGAAATGATGTCACTTGATGATGTAGTTAATAGAAATCAATTTACAAAAATAAATATTCAAAAACTCTCATGAAAAATCCACTTAAGCTCTTGATTTTGATCAATTAGCCTTAAAAAAAGGTTAATCAACATTTGTGTAATTATTTGGAAATTAACCTTCAATTAATCAAAATAGTTAGAAAGTCATATTACTGAGTCATAATTTGACCTGAAAAGAATTGGAAGGCGATGTTAGATGTGTTCAAAATGTATTCCTATTTAGGATGTTTCCAACATAAAATAACAAAGTTATATGATGTGTACTAACAAATTAGAATAAAATATTGATCCATATCACAAAAAGGTGAAATCATCATTTTGACTCGAAATGAATTGATTAAAGTTAGCTGGCCCATAAATTGCATTGTCCCATTTAGGGATACTTTGACCTAAATTGGCACTTGTAAATGAAAATTTTGAACCATTTAGGGTGTTTCATGGATTTTAGCCTAAAATTTACATTTGAGTGCAATTCGAGTAAGATTGATAATTTAAACACAAAAGGTGTTAGGAATTGGATGTCTACAACACTATTTTATATTCTTTTATATACATGGCCAAATCACATAAACATTAACAAGTATTTAAACATTGACTACCCAAGTCTAACTAGTTGGATTTCATCACTAAAGGAGAAGTTGACTTGATGCTTTGGTCAAGTATAAAATATGGTTAATGGTATATTTTGGCTAAGTACCCATTACCCTTATTGCTATGGTGTGTGAAGTGAGTGAGTAGACCCTGATACTAAGCCTATATCATTACCACTATAGTCCCTTTCATCCTAAACTTACCTAAAACTATCCATAGATTGTTATTTAGTACCTTCCTCATATCCAATTTCTATTTAAACTTAAAATCATTCTTAATAATCTAATCAACTTTCTACGTTAACCAAGTATCTAGATTTACTTTCAAGTTGTTTTCTTGCTTTTTTATCAATTGTGTATGCAAAAGCTTACATTAGCCAGTGTTTTTGCAAGATTTTTCTTTGTGTGCATAAATTGGATTTGATAGAATCAATTCAATTGATTATTTTTTTCCCTTTAAATTCTTATTACTTTCTTACATTACTTATAATTATCTCACTTTAATTTATAGCTTGTTATCAACTTTATTTTCTTCCCTATTTTTTATGCTAGGTTAACCCTATCAACCTAGTATCTTTTTTAGCCGCTGTACACTATGCTAGGTCAACTTGGTTGACCTAGTACTATTTACATCATCTTTACCTCTTTCTTTTAGTCACTATTTGCTAAATTAGGTTGATACTATGGACCCTATACAGTTTTATAGTCCTTATTTTGCACTCAGTCGATCAGGTTGACCTAGTACTATTTTCATTCACTTTTTTATTCTTTTTTTCTCATCTTGCTTATTTTCCTTTCATCATATACTTTCTATTTTTTGACAACACTTAATTTTATCCAACATACATGATCGAATTCACCAATCCTAATAGGATCTCCCATAGACAAAGTAGGGATCCTTTTGTAATTTTTGGTAATGTTCATATTGCAACCTACATGATGGACTATGGGATCCATTCTCATACCCCTTTATAGAAAAACCCTCCTCTTCTCTTAGAGGATCAACTTAAGTTAGAGTATACTCTTGAAATTCTCTTTTTTATCATGGAATTACCTCAACATAGAGGGAAGGATCCTTCTACCATCTATAACCTCATGATTAGCCATCAAATTAAAAATCCTCATTCTCCTACTCCCACTTTCTCATTCAAATTTGGGGGTACCAATTTATTTTCTTCTCAACCTCTTCCTTCAATCTTGACTCCTTATACTATGACATTTCTTATTTAACTTCTTCTACCTCCATGCCTAGTATCTCAACTAACATGGTAATTTCTACATCTAGTGGGCCTCTCATAAGATCCACTATCATTAATCCTTCCACTAGTTCATCATTTTATACCCAAGGCTCTCATGCTTCTATTACTTCTTCTCAACCATTTACTAGTTCATCTTTTGCTTCATAAGAAAAAATTTCCACTATTTCCTAAAATTCTCATAGCTATTCTCGAGCTCATATTAGCACTAATAATAGTACCCAAGATACTAACACACACACACACACACACACACCAATACTACTTCTTATAATAACACTAATCAAACTCATCAACTATTGTTGTAAACTCTCAATCAAATGAATACATTTAAAGTTCACTATACAAATCAAATGATGAGAATGTAAAACCACCTTATTAAACTTCAATCTAATCCTCAACCAATGACTTGGAGTACACATAACCAAATTATTCCTCCTCCTCCTCTTCAATATTCTCAAGGTAATCTCATTCCTCAAATTTCATGATTCAACAAAGTCATCAAGCATTTACAAAATGAATCTCTTACCACCCATATTTATAACATTGACATTGGAGGTGTAACACCTACAATTTCTTATAATGTATCAACCGATCCTACTCTTCACCTCAAGATATTTGGAAATATTTATAAGGATTGGGTCAAGTCAAATACCTTTGCCACTACCAAACTCTTATCTAAAACCCTCATGGGTGGTGCCTTGGATTGGTACAATAAAATTAGAACACACTATATCACTAGTTTGGAGGACTTAGTAAATTCTTTAGTTTAAGAATTTCAAACTAGTGATCTTCTTGAGAACACATTAGACCATTTCATCAATTGCAAAAAAAACAAAAATTGAATTTCCTAAACCGTTGTTAAGTGATGGAAGACTTTGTCAAATAAATGTGAATATAATATGGTAGATGATAATCTATTTCATCTCTTCAAAAATGATTTATTTCTTAAATTACAATATCGAGTCCATAACCTTTCTCCAAATACCTTAGAGGAAACTATTGATCAATATAAAAGACAAGATTTACTCATGCATAAATTTGAGCCACCCCAACCTTCTATGGGCCCTCACCTATTATTAAAGAATAAAAACCACAATATTACCAATTATTGTGTTATTGATTCATATGACACCATTCAAAATATTCAAGCTATCATTCCTACCCCTTCTTCGGAAACAACTCCTTCTCAACAATACACCAATCCTCATTTATTAACAAACAACATTAATTTTCATAAGCCTTTATCCTCGATTGAATTGATTAAATGTCTACCCAATCCTCTTCCTCTAGAGCTTGACCCTATTCAACTTATGAAATCATGGTATAATCCTAATAAGTTTTGTTGGTTTCATGCTAGCTAGGGTCACTCTCATGAGGCTTGTAGATAGCTCAACAATTTAGGCATGTACTTTCTTTTTAGCCCAAATTTGTATCATGATTCCATTATTCATAAGCATCAACAAGCCTATGATATTGATTTCAAAGAATATAAATCACATGATAAAATCAAGCCTTAAATCAAGCAAATGCTCATTTAACTATCTATAAAGACCCCTTACCTAATCATCAACTAATCCAAGAAAGTCAAGATAAGATAATTTCTTCTACCAATAATGTAAAAAGTCTTTTTGAACCAAATTTAAAAGAGAATATGGTTAACATGACCAATATGAGAAGAGTGGTGTCTTTCATTGATTCACAACCTATCTACACTCCTTCCCATAAGACATATCATGTTATCCAAAATTCTTCTCCAACTCATTTAAATTAGTTGGGTCATGAAGATCTTTTTTTTTTAAGATCCAATTTATGATTCTCCCTTTGATGACATATCTCATACTATTTTTACTTCTCTCCCATCATCTTTGAATACTAATGATAATCTAATTTCTATTAACACTTATTCCAAACTTCAAGATCAATTTAAACCAACTAATTATTCATCACCAAACAATTTATAACCTTGTTCTCAACCTTCTCATTATTATCAACATAAATTTCAATGCTCTTCAAATCCACCTTTCAAAGATCTTAATCATTATGCACATATATCTAACAATATCCTTATGGGTTATGATGAGTGGGATCCCATTAAAGAACTTACTAATCTTCCATCCCAGATACATTTTATTGAACTCATGAGGACATATCCACATCATAAAAATTTCATTATGCAACTCTTATTTGAGATGAATATCCCTCACCCTCCTCTAGCAAGATAAGAGGCTACTTTATTTGGATCTAAGGATAGTATCTTACAACAATGTGAAGAGATGTCCATTAACATTGATGAAACTATAAACACTTCTCTTTATTTATGATTTCCTATCATATCTATGATTATATATGAGATTCTACTTCACATAGATGATCTTACATTATTTATTAGCATCTAAATCGGTGATATCCAAGTTAAGTGAGCCTTGATCAATGAGGGTTCTAGCACCTATGTTTCTTCCCTTAAATTTATTAAGACTCTTAGGTATTCTAAATTTAATCTTAAATATACATGTAGAAGATGCCAAGGATATGATAAAAGTCAACTGTATCTATTAGGGTGTGTATGGCTTCCCATTACCATCCCACCTACCACTATTCATGTGAAAGTGATGATTTTTAACTTTTCCCTTTCATATAAAATCTTACTTGGTAGGCCGTGGACTCATCGTATGTGAGCTGTGGCATATTTTTCCTACTAATGCATAAAATTTCCTCATAATGGAAACATTTATAGGATTCAAGGAGACAATAACCCTTAGAATTTTGAATTGATTCAAGATCATATTGTCTTCAAGATTCCTACTCTTGAGCCTTTTCCTAGTGTTCCATTCTATGAGTCATAACATCTCAACTTTCCTATCATCTCAACCAGAGGTTATAATGGGAATCCTAAGCTCATTGGTAACATTCCTCCCAACATTTTAGACTCTGATGATGATGAACCCAATGAGATTAACTTAAAGATTAAAACTTCCAATCTCTCACCTCATCTCATCTTGTATCTTCCTGCCTCCTTGTAGCCTCATTCTCACAAGCCTCCTTATGATGACATTCCTATAGTCTTAACCAAGATTAGGCACTCTATTCACCAAGCTTTCTCTAATAACAAGGTCATCCCAACCAACATCATCAATATTCATACTCCAGATTATGATGATGGATATTTTTTAGATGATACTCTTTTAGGTGGCCTTGTATAGGCCTGTGATGCTAAGATTATTCATTATCACTCTTATTTACTTGAGTATTTTCTTACATATCATCATTCTCTTTCATTTATAGTTCCTAATTATTTCATTTTTCCTTTTTATTGCAAGGTAGAGATGATGATGATACCTCCAATTTTTGAGGAGCCACTTAGGACCATGATCTTAGATCATGTTATGACTAGACCTTATCACTTTTACAAACCTATGATATTCCTCCTTAGACCTTCTACAAATCCCACCCCTCCTTTATTAGGGATAGCTATAGTTAAGCATATTCCTTTTTCTACCCTAGTTGAGCTTGTTTCCTCTCCTACTATTGTTGAGCCTCTTCCTACTTCTCATCTTAGTATCCCTCCTATTGAGACTAGTTCCACTCCTTCCACATCATCACCCTCCCTTAATTATTGTTTGGTTATACTACATAAGATGGATCCTTTTCCCACCAAATGGGTTGATGAGTCCTCTTCAGCTACTTCCACTCCTAGATCACCTCCTTTTGTGAGTGCTCCCAAAACCACTCACAAGCTTATCTATTACTTTCATGGGATAGATAATCACTCTTCCAAATTTTGTCATAATTTGTAACAATACCTTGATGCCTTGAATCCTTATTCCCCATAATTAGAAAAATCCATACCTCCCCAAAGGTACTTCATAAATATTTACCTAAGTATGGTGAGGTATATTGTCTATGGCACCTATGTGGCATGCATCACACTGATCATTATTTCATTCTTCAATAACATCTTAAGTGTCACCTTTTAGTCATCCTTGGACCTTATACTCCTATCACAAGTTGTTCCTATAATAAGGCTCCTCTTTCTTCTCCCATGGCTCCACCTCCAATGGTTCCATCACTTTTTGTGGTCCCTTCACCACCTTCTGTGTCTCCACCTATGATTCCTTCACTGGTGGACCTTCCCTCACATGTGGATCCTTCTCCACCTATGAGTCCTTCACCCATGGATCCTTCTCTACCTATGATTCCTTCTCCTATATATCTTGTTTCCATGAATTATTTGGACTAGCCTTTTCCTAACTTTCCTTCGTAGCAAAATCCTTTGAGCATTCTTGCTTTTTAAATTGAGGAGATCAAAAAAGAAGTATTTTCCTAGTATTCATTAAATATTGATGAGACCTTAGTTGTAAGTTTGATTACAACTTCATATATACTTATCTGATGTATTGGATAATTTGTGTGGATATATTTACCATTATTTATGAGCACATGTAGGGTACTTTCTCATTTATATTTGGATTGGACATGTGATCCAATCTTATTTTTATTCTTGATTATATCATTTGACACTGTGTCAAATTATTTCTTATCTTATATCATGTTTCTCCTTCTTGTTGTACTATAGTTAGCTTATGTTATCATTTTACATTTCACATATACTTGTCTTTTCCTTATCATTTCTTTATTTTCCTTTAGAGTTTTTATCAAAACTCTTCCCTTGTATCTCCCTGATTATTTGATTTCTTATCTTTAATTTTCATAGATACTTGTCATGATGACTTGGTTATATTCACCCTCTTCCCTTTGATTACTATTTTTTATTACCATGTGATCAGTTTGCAAACAATCTTTCTCATTACTATTTCCTTTCACCGGTCCTCCTTTGGATCTCCTTTTTATGCAAACTAAGTATATACACAATTGAGACTTGAGATCACATGCTCAGTTTATTTTCAAGCCTAAGTGTTCTAGTTAGTCTTTTGTCTATGGATACTTAGCTTCATTTAGCCTTAGCCTGTAACTCATTCATGTGTATCACTATTTATCTCATGATTGGTCATTCTAAATCCATATGGAGGAGGATTCTTAAAAAAAATTAAAAATAAAGTTAAAATCCAAATAATTTAAACAAAAGGAAATGATATTAAAAGGCAAAAAATATTAAATATTCTTAAAAGTCTAATCATACTAAAAAACATGATTCAAATCACATCTTCTTCTAGTCAAAGCTCAAACTCCACAATTAGCCTCATAGTAGAGTCGAGGTCCTTTGGGGTGTGGTAGACTAGTAGATTAGAAGAGGAGAATAAGAAAAAATATTTTAATGCTACCTAATTTCTCATGCAAGTACCCAATCTTTGTAGTAGAGAGATGGCTTTGTAAGGGGTCCTGAGGAGCGAGGAACACATCATGGGAAAGTAGATCCATTTTACTTTTCCTTGTACCAATATACCATCATGAGTTGATCTTAGTAGCACACATATTTGCATACAAATATTTGTGTCTATAGCAAGTAGGTTTCCTTTGTGCATAGATGACCAATAGTCACTTAGTATGTTTTCATGTCCTTAGTATGCCTTTTGTCTCTTAGGGTCTTCTTATAAGATGCCTAAGTATTGATTTTTACACTACCTTTTTTATTCCTTTTTCTTCATATTTACTCTTGGGAAATATTATTTTGCTTACTAATCACTCCCCATGGGATTTCATTTGTGAGTTGATTTATAAGACCATGGATAGGACCCGACATCCCTCACAAATTACCACCTTTTCCATCATATTACCCATATCCTTGATTTCCCATTACCTTACCCTTATGCTTACCAATTTTTTATTTAGTACCCCTTGGGTTTTTATTTTGTGAGTTGTAGTGTAAGACTGTGGATATGACTTGACCCTCCTCATAAAAGTTTCCAATAAATAAGTCACCATCCAAAATTACATGTGTCAAATATGAGATAAGATTCACTTGATTATGAGGTTACATGTCATTAACATACTTCCCATCTTGATATTTAGTATGTTTATGATTACTTCATTTTTATTTCACCTCTTTATCTTCTTATTTTTTGAGTGCATGTAAGATTAAAACCATTTCTTGAATTTCTCATACTTCCCAGCTTGAATTAGTCTACTAATTTTAAGACCAATTTTTTGCAAATTTTGTTTTAGTTTATACTTCCCATCATGAAATAGTATAATTGATTGACTTAATTTTATTTGTTTTTTATTACCATTTGTGCCATTTTACATACCTTCCATTTTATTACATTGTTTTTCATACTTCCCAATGTGATATTTATTATGATTTTACTTTTTTTAATTTGATGCAAAAATCTTTTACATTGGTTAAAAACAAATCCCCTTTTACCATCTTATTTTCCATTTTATTGGATTTTTATACTTCATTATTTTTTGTTATTACAAATTCCCAACTTGAACCAGTGTGTAGTGCATTTTTGATTGATTATAGTTTTCCAAGTCCTTTTTTGCATGTTCCTTTTTAACCATGCATGTGTACTTCATAATGCTAGAAAAGAAACCACACTACATATATTTACTATAGCATATACAACAAATCTAAACACATGTGCTAGAAATAAAAATATCCAAAGCATCCACAACCTCAACCATAATGAATAAACATAACCATCATAAAGACAACATACATAACCAACACCAATAAGCCAAAAAGGACACACACACACACACACACACACACACACACACACACACACACACACACACACACACACACACACACACACACACACACACACATACAACATATACAAAGCCTTGGCACTATGTCTGAGCTCCACCCTATATATCTTGTGGCCTAGCCATGCTACCTATTATGGCCTTGGTCTGAATCCTCCAAATAGTACATTATAACAAGGCAGTTTGAGATCTCAATCCCTCTACCTATCCCCGTAGGTGTGTAATTTACACATATGCCTTCACCAACTCAGCTTGGGTCACTATATGTGCTTATGTTAGGTGATTTTACATCATTGTATATGCCTACATCATCTATATCACTATTTCCATATGCATATCTATCTCATCTACCAAGGACTATTAGGCTTACCTCTTGCCTTCACCGATCTCTACTAGTGGCTACATCATCTCTCTCTTTATACTTGTATCTACCTTAATACCTCACTAACTAATCTGAACTAGCTCACTTGAGTTGGGGTAGATGGTACACTTGGATCCTCTAGTGTCATGGGGTTATATGGTTGTAGAGTCTTGTCTGCGATGTCATGGAGTGTTCCCCTCACTAGGGACCCCCATCTCTCCTCATCATCCTCAATTATGCCTAAAAAATAACACTAGATGGATATTAGATCACTATCACATCTCATAATATTTATCTATATCTCTCTAAAACTAAATAAAAACTTAATAAATAATTCAACCATTTTCATACCTATCTATGTCTTGGCTCCTATGATATCATCATCTACATGATCACCTAAAATAGTCTCCCTATCTATATGGTCTCTTAGTACCTCCTTAGTAGGTCACTTAGATCTAACCTCAATGTCATGGATCATGTTTGTCTTAGCTTCCATCTAAGTGGTCTCTTTATCATCTCTTCTAGCTCATCTATGGGGTCATTTTAGATGTTTGTAGTCTCCACTTTCTCATATCTTTATCACTATCATGTCCTTAATAGATGTTACTCATCTTATCTTGGGGTTGATAGTGGTACATTTGGTATTTGTACCTCTTTCACCTCATCCTCTACCACTCATCATACCTGACAAATCCATGGTCACTCCCAACATGGACTTTGTGTTAGCCTCACTATTAGCCCCTCTTTCTTTATGGATCCCTCACATACTGAACCCACTGGTTGGGCATCAATATTAGCATCGATAGATGAGGTAATCCCATCTTCACTAGGACCTATGCTACTAGACATAGCTCTCTCTGCCATGTATAGTTTCTAATAACCTCTCTCCTCTCTAGTGTTGTTATAATTGTGTTAGGTCACCCATGTAGCTATTATGTGCCCATACAACTACCACATGATGTTTATGCATCTCATCAACTATAACACTAGAATGTGTGACATAACCCATGCTACCTAGTCCTCCCACCATCTTTGCACTCGAGTTAACCCATCATTAACTGCATGAGAAATCCATATAGGTGATACATGGAAAATCTCTCATATATCCATGTTATCAATAGTATGATTAGTCCCATATTCTTCTATCCTCTTACCAACATCTTGAATAGATAATGTATGATATATACCTAGATTATAGAGTCTAGATCATATAGTGTTCCCTCCTCCAGTATCATCCTTATCAAGGTTACCATAAATAATGGTACCTTGCCATCCAAATTATGATAGATCACCTGCTATGTCATAAGGCCTATCACCACCTTTTGGAGGTCTAAAATATGAGATATATACATGTCATCCATACTAACTCTCTATCCTCTCAATATTGTCTCTAAACATGTAGCCCACATGGATAAAGCTCTCTTTTCCTCTAAGCTATCCAGTATCCCTACGATCACTGATGCTCTTATTATAGGTAGCCTCAAGATGGCATGGACATATTTTAGTGTGATACTCACCTCTATCACATCCCTATCCACCTCTCATCTGAATGTGTTAGTTAATTGTTCCCAGAAGCTTAGGAACATGACTAACAAGTCAATGTTAAGGGGGATCCTACACATCTCAGATATACCTCCTAGACCTATGGCTACCAATCTATCTCAATTTTCATCTATCAATCTATCTAAAAAATCTAACCAAGACATGCCCACCAACCTCCAATATCTCTGCCATCTCTGCAACCAAGAAATAACAAAGGATGTATTAGTTCCTCCATGTCATATATAATCATAATACATTCTTTACAGATCATGTTTACAAATTTAATTAAAAAATAAGCCTAATTTATTTTACATTATTCATTTTATCCTATTTATAGCTTTCTTGGTCCCTCTTTCCTTCCTTTGGTCATTTCAAGACATTCTAGCCCTCTTTTAGCTTTTTGCATGCTTTTCCATGCTTATTTTGGTTCCTTAGTCAACCTAGTTTGACCAAAATTTACTTATTTTTGTCATAGTTGACATTAAATTCCAAGTCAAACCTCTTATCTTTCCCTCTTTGGTACTAAGTTTTTATTCTAGCCCTTACGAACTAGTTTCTCACTCTATTCTAGCTTTTTAGCCTATAGATTACACTAGGTCAACACGTACCTACTGGGTTGACCATATGGATTCTATCCTATTTCATCTTACTAGGTTGACCTAGTTAACCTAGTACATTTTATGTTCTAACCCAGTACATATTCCCCAAAATGTGCATTTTATTCACTTTCTTCCTAAACCCTTGCAACCCATTTCCCATCTTCCTATTTGCTACACTTAGTATATAAGTTTGTTAAAATTTGACATATATAAATTATTAAAAAAAAAATTATAAAAATTCACCTAATTTAATTTAAATTTTAAAAACTACTTTGAGATCTATAGTTACATACTTGTAGTGTACTTGTTGCTGCCTCTAGGTGTCCTCCTCATCTAGCATGTCATTCCCTCACCATCCTAACCTTGTTTGGTCTAAGATCTCTCTTTTCTCTCTTTCATAATTTGAAATGTAAAATGAATTCTCTTTTTCCCTATTTAAAAACATTTTTTAGAAAATCATTTCATTCTTTTATTTTCAAACAAATTTCTTGTTTTGCCTCTATCTTTATTTTTGCTCATCCATTTTACAAACAATAAAATGCATTATAATAGTGATGGTGTAGAGATTATTTTCCACTATCATATGTCTATCTTCCAAAAAATTTTATTTTTGGCTATTATTTACACTAACTTTTATAGGTTAGCCTAGTGTAGTCTACATTGGACACCTTCATTTCTTACAATCTACTTCTTTATCTATGACACTAAGGTAAGTTAAAGGTATGTGTTTATAAATATAGTTATTTCATTTATATTATTTTCTACTTATTGCACCATAATTATCATCAACATTGTGTGTTATCATGTTTTCTTTTGAAGCACCATCTCGTATTGCACTTACATGACACGTGATGAGCTTCAATTGGGGAATACGTATACACATAACATTTTTAACTTTGATTGATTATTGACACTTCGTATCTTGCAAGAACCTATTGAGTCTCAATCTCTCTAAGTTTATACCTTAAGGGTTGCACCAAGAAAGGGTTGGGTAGACCATCTATGCTTCATAATATTATCATTCCTTTTGTTACTTACCATCCACACTATATCCTCCTGAAACCATTGAACCCAAGTTTATTCTTTGTAGTTTTACCTATTCCTATCACTTGCTATGTTTTATCCTTAATTACTTGCCTTAGCACCCTTTTGACCTTTTGATTGTGCTAGGTTAACCTGATCAACCTAGCACATTTTAGGGACTTTTTCTCTCTTTTGGTTTGTTGGCCTCTTGGTTGACCTAGCATAGACCTAGAGAGTTAGCCCTAAAAATGTGTTAGGTCAACTTGGTCAACTAGCACAACCAATGTTTTTGAAAAAATTTAGGGTGAGATACTACTATAGATACAAGGTTATTCCTTACCATTTAAGAAGATCAAAGAATTAATTAAAGATGTGTGAATGAAAATCTACCTATTAACCATTTTACTTGGGGAATAGAGCTTTAGGGTTCAACACTTTCTTTGTAACTTTGATCTCATCTTATGGATAAGTATTTTGGATGCTTGAATAGGTTATGTATCTTAGAGATAATTTATCTTAGTTATCCTTATATACCATGAAAATATATTTCAAATCACCTTAGCCAAGGGGGAGATTGAGCCTCGATAGGTTCATCTTCAAAGGTAAGTATTCCTAAATTTATTCCTCCTTTGTAAGAGTAGATAGATAGATCATATGTATTCTTCTCTTTCATGTATTCGGATTTCATATACATTGGCATGAGTATATGTATTATATACATGTTTAGATTAGTTATTTATTTATTTTGTTTCTAATCCCCCCACTTTGTGCCACAAGCTTTGGTGTGAACTAGATTAGATTTACCTTTCTTGTTATTAGATTAGTGAAATATTAAATCATAGGACTCTTTTATGGTTGTTGTGAAATTGTGTTAGACTATAGGCATTGGAATCATACCTCACATGGTGTGTTGTGACAAGTGATCCCCTAATTGGGTCTAGTGGATCCTCACATTGATCATGCTCCTGCTTAACAATTATATGCCCCCAATAAAAAGTGCAAGTGTGATCTATCCCATTCGATCTAGGATTGATTTATAGACATGATGCATTTATGATTGAATATATGTTTCACCTATAAGTCACTTCAAAAAGTCCATACAAGTCTCCTAACTCCTCTTTTTAGCATTGAAACTCAATATTCTAACCTTATTATAACTTACAATATGTGTGGTAGTTGTGTAACTTATCTAATATATTTATAAGGTGTGTGTTATGGATTTATTTCTTCAGGGACTTTCACATACATAAATTTTATCCAAAAGTCACATTTTCACCATGTTAAGAATACAAATGAACCTTAAAGTATTCAAAACATCATTAAATGTTATGAAAAATTGATTAAAATATATTATGATCTTGACAGAGTCCTAACAAACTATGACACCACTTGACCAAGCCTTATCTCTCCATGACATGTCTAGACCATTATATGACCAAAATAAAATATTACCTTAACTTTTCAAAACTAACCTTAAACAATGCTAATAAGGTCTTATGAATAATTTTATTGACCATATAAGGCATGAAAATACCACATGATAATCCTATTAAAGTTTCAATATAGAGGGGATGACCAATTTTGAATTAAGTTCAAAATTTGGTCAATAATCACCACTTAGAAAAGATGGTTCTCCCAACCATTGGACCTAGTAGCCATCATGGTGTATTTTACATGTATAAGATGCCTAAAATGGTTAAAAAAATTTGAGGTATGAGGAAATGGAATCAAATAATTATAAGATGAAACTTATATCTAGAACATTATTCCAATTCTTGATGAAGTTCTTATGTTGGTTCACTTGCCCTCTTCAAATTCTAGTACACTAGAGCATAAATATAAGATGTTATACATATATTATGATTAGATAATTAAATAAGTGAATGGAATGAAATAAATTCAAGGTTGATCTGAAATAATGTGTCAATTGTTCACCAAGAAGATCACTTGGTAAAGGACTTCATCTACTCCAGTGATGAAGGCATTTTCACTCTACATGTTTATTAAGTAACTATAGACATAAGAATCTTGGAAGAGGTTTTGTCACCAACTATACACATATCTCTTATAAAACCTACTTAAAGTCTCATGTGGAATTTATAATAAAGAAGTTAATGATAACATTAGAGATCCTAAGCAAGATATGTTGAATAATGGATTATAAACAAAATAGGGTGATTGTGTTTTGAGTTATATAGAAGAATAAGTGAAAGTTGTCTTGTAGAAGTTTATTACTTTAATGGACAAATATCTTGTTCAAGTTGTGAAAGAAGATTACTCTAAACATTTGATTCCATCTTTAAATATAATTTGTACATCCATCTATAGGCCCCTTTGAAGTTTAATAATGTTTTTTTTAAGGGAGTCTCATTGTGAGAGTTCTCATATTCATCATTAGGAATGCTAAAAATAATTGAAGTCAATTGATCAAACATAATGATATTATTAAATTTTTCCCTAGTGATAGAGTCCATTTAGATCGGTTGGTTGTCTTGGGACAAAGTCTTGTCAATAAATATATGATAATAGGTGAAGTTAAGCCTAATGCAAATTGAATGGGTGATGAAATCATTGGCAGAACACTAAATGTAAATGGAGCATTCTACTTGTTTGAAGGTTTTAATAACCCAATTTTCTATGGTTTAGATATGGAGATGAAAATAATGCTAATAAGCATTCAAGAATTTCAAGAAGAACATATTTTGGGGAATTAAGCCTTAGAGTCAATTCCAAATTCTATAATAGAGTTGGGTATGTCAGAGTACTATTTTAAGTTTTTCAAATATCCTGTACTTTGTAATTTATCTAAAGAGTTGTTGATTTCCTTTCCAAATTAATACAAGTAGCACATATTTATTTTAGATACTAATAAACATCACATAAACTTTACTAATGCAAATGAATGGATTATAGATCATATTGGTTCTTCTTCAACATTTGATGTATGATAAGGACATTACCATTAATAAAAGTAGCATTCTGGTGTTTTTCCACTAATGGAAAAATCTGATTGATTGTGAAATACATTGTCATATGCATTTGGATCTTTCTCTTCCTAAGTGTATAATTTATAAAGATGTGGAGTCTAATAATCAAAGTATTAAACAAGATGGGGAGGCTTATATGGAACCCATGACCAACGGCATAGATGTCAACACAAAGCTAGTAGCCATGCAATTAAGAGTCAATGATGTATTTTGGGAATAAGTTCTTACATAAAATCTAGGCTATGGTAATGAAATTATTGTACTACCCATTTCCATCTAGACTACAGTTTAAGGAGATTGTGTCATTTGTGAGGAAATTACAACCCAAAATTGTCTTACTTCTAGGAGTTTTACAAAGAGAAATAAATAAGAAATTCCATTCTAAACTCAGTCGAGTCATATATATTTACCATTTTGTGGTTAAAATATGAAATAATATGCATATTTCAAATTAAAATTAGGGGGATTTGTCTTCAAAATAGGTTGTTTTAGGAGAGGAATTATCTTGAAAACAATGTTTTCAACATGTAGATAGGTAGAATTTTTTACCATGGATTTAGCCGACATTCCCATGTAATTTGGATAGGTGAAGAGGCTACCAGTTGGTCGAACCATGGCATGTGATCAGTGATATTTTGAATAGGTTTGATGGGGCATAGGTCACCAACATCTTATAGAGTTCTCTTGATTTCCATCAAGGAATGTTTTCTCACAGTCAGAGCCAGTTGTTGTAGTGAAATTCGGCCATCCAAATTTCACTACCCCATTTTTACATTTTCATATTATTTTTCCTTTTGTCATATTTTTTTAACATTTTATAGGACCCCATATCCTAATAGAAAAGGAAATGTGTTTGATTATCCCACATAGAGTATATTTTAGATTTGATATTATGGGATTGGCAAGAAATTAATTAATTTAATTACTTTATTAATTATTTTATAATTAATTAATGTTAGTTAAAGTCATTAAATGAATACATTTGTGTGTCATTTAGTATATTAATTATTTTTAGAATTAATATTATGTGTAAATGTAAATTAAAATTTTCATTTTTATATTTTAAATTTGCCTAAATAAAAATAGAGGTGAATAAATGGGTTTTCATCTTCCAAAGGGAAAATATTGTACAAAAAGAAAATATCCATATTTTTTAGGGGTTCTTCTTTTTTATAAAGCTTTTGGAGAGAGATAGATGCAACTTTGTGTGGATTCATGTTATTTTTGTATTAGAGAAATGAAATGCAAGCAAGCAGGTGAGACTCTTTTAGGGTTTTTGTAAATTTTAATGTCCTTTTTTTCAAAAAAATGATTTTTTTGTAGATAAAAAGTCTATTAAATTTTTGCATTAATTTGATTATATTCAACCTATGGTGTTTCTAAGCTTTGTGCTCAAAACCCCCATATAAGCATTCTTGATGTCCATGAGTTTTTGCGTGTTTGATCTCATTAAAACCTTGTACTAATTGTGTATAATCAGGTTTTTAAGGAGGCTTTGTGCTTCCAAAAATGCATTTTGTTTCTAAAACCCCTCATGATTCTATGGTAATTCTTATATGAGAGGAAGGATTTCCATTTTTGCTATTTATTCTTGAGTTATCCTAATGGTTCTCTACTTTTACCCCATTATGGGTTTGTCCCCTTTTCTCTTTTTGTTTTATGTTTTGTTTATTTTCATTATTTTGGGTAAAAGTTACATAGAAACCCCACAAACTATTCATATCTCATAAGGGAACTATCCCTCTTAATTGTAGAGGAGAATCACCATTCTCTACATTGATATCTCCAACTATTGGTGAATTTTTGTCACTTCACATTATGAGAGTCACAAACCAAAAATACGTAAAGTGCCTATCTTTTCACCAAAAATACCTAAAAAAGGTTATGTGAAGTAGATTTATGTAGAGATCTAGTATAGCTATGATGAATTAAAGTTAGAATTTCATCTTAGGTGTATTTATTATTTGAATTGTACACTCTTAGAATATTCACTATCATAATATTAGCCACTTCTATATGTCCATCAATTTGAGGATGGAAAGCAATGGGCTTATTTATCATTGTGTTAAACATAGACCAAAGTGCTTTCTAGTAATGGCTCAAAAACCTGGTGTCTCTATTAGATAATATAGATTCTAGGATTCAAAATTGGATCCAAACATACTAAAAATACAATTAAGTTATTTTTAGATCTTATATATATTTCTTAAAAGGTATGAGAATAATCATTTTTAAAAATCTATCAACTACATATATACACAATGATTACATTTTTTATTATTAGGGTAGCCTAAGATAAATTCCATGGACATAGATTCTAATAGTCTCATTAGAATTGGAATAGGTCTTGTAAAAACCTTGATTTATGTTGACTAACTTGGCTATGGCACATGAAGTACGTGACTTGGTGTAGTTGGAGACATAAAACCTAAGATGTCTCCAATAGAAACAATTGTGAAACACTGTAATAGTCTTTATAATCCCAAAATATCTTACAACCTTTCTAAAATGAGCCGCTCTCATATTATTTTATATCTCCCTACCTCATGCAAAACACACAAGTTCCCAATATGAAATATAGAAGTATCCATTTAACATGCATTATATATATATACATATATATATATATATATATGTATGTATATATATGTATGTATATATATATATATATATCTGTATATATATATATACATATATACATATATATATCTGTATATATATATATATATATATATATATATATACAGATATATATATACATATATATATATATATAATTATATATATACATATATATATCTGTATATATATATATATACATATCTGTATGTAAGTATAACATATATATGTATGTATGTATATATATATGTGTGTGTGTGTGTGTGTGTATATATGTATATACATATATACATATATATATATATACATATATATATATATATATACAGATATATATATATATATATATATATGTATATATATATATATACATACAGATATATAGATATATATATACATATATATATATATATATATGTATAAATGTATATATATATGTATATATGTATATATATATATATGTATGTATATATATATATGTATGTATATATATATATATATATATGTATGTATATATATATGTATATGTATATATATATATGTATATGTATATATATGTATATATATATATGTATATATATATATATGTATATGTATATATATATATATGTATATATATATATATATGTATATATATATATGTATATGTATATATATAGTGCATGTTAAATGGATACAATTTAGACCATGCATTGACTTCATTTAGACTAATGTCAAGTAAATAAAGGAGAGTTTGAAATAGAGGGTAGCTTAGGTAATATATAACTAGATTGACACTGCCCTTCTTTTACTTGATGTTCATATGGAATTGTTAAAGATAATAATATCACTTTTTATGTCTCTCTTCTTTAAAATTATTCTTTGTCTATAAGAACTATAAATCAACATGTGATATGTGTGGATCACAATCTCCTTACCCAATATATAATTATTCTAATGCTTATATTCCATAACAATAGCATAAAACTCATGATCATATGTTGGGTAGTTACTTATCGATGTAGTGAAAGTCTCACCATGGTAAGTAACTAGGGGGCCATGTTGAGTAAAAATTATTCCAAGTGAAAAATCAAAGGCATCTATCTTGACCTCAAATGGTTTTTGAATGTCTAACAAAGGAATTACTAGTTTAAATTAGAGTCTACATTTCAATTTCTAAAATTATTTATATTATGTGATAGTCTAGTTAAAATTTTATTTAGCACCACATTGGGTAAATTGGTTTAAGGGCCAATTAAAATGAGGTAAACCAAGTATAAATATCAAGTAAAATTATTCCAATCCTATAAAAAAAAAATATCTATGATATTTTTTGATTGATGCCAAGCTTGGATAAATTGAATCTTGGTTAGGACCACATGTCTTCCTTGTGCATTCATAATATATCCCAAATAATAAATTTGTGGCATGGTGAATGAACATTTTTACATAGTTTCATATAATTTTTGTTTCCACAAAGTCTCAAGCACTTACTCTATATGGCACATATGTTCATCCCATGTCCTTCTATTGAATATTAGGATGTTGTTAAGGTAGACTATAAAAAATGTAGTGAATGTCCTCATAGTATCATTCATCATCTGCATGAATGTGGCTAGATATTTACTAAATCTAAATGGAATGAATAACCATTAGAAGAAACCTTATTTATCATTTAAGGTTGGCTTCCATACATCTGTAGGATCAACCAAAATTTAATGATACCTAAACTTTGGGTCAATATTACTAAAGAATTTTTCACCATGGAGTTGGTCCAAAAATCCCTCGATTCTTAGAAGAGAATAGAATTTTTTCACAATTATCTTGTTGATTGATCAATAATAAATGAATATCCTCCATGTATCATCCTCATTTAGAACAAATATAATTGGGATGATGCAAGGTGATGATTTGGGGCTGATATGTCCTTTGTCCATGAGTTCATGGGTTTATCACTTTATTTATTCATTCTCAAGAACTTATCTAGAGTATAAAAAAACATTAGGAAGAGGTATTCTATGTATTAAATCAATAATATACTTTATTCCATGGATTAAATCAATATTATACTTTACCACATAATGTGTAGGCACTTACTTTAGTATATGGAACACATCCTTGTGTTATTCCAACTTGATCTTTAATGTATCTTTCTACATTGACACTAGAAGAATTGTAGTAACCATAGGTACCATATGGACTTTATTACATTAAGATCTTACCATCAAAAGTATAAAATTATTACTAGATATGACTAGATTATTACATTATTTGTCACTAATGAGTGATAGATTTGGAACTAATTTTGGTATGTGGTATCTTAAATCACCAATATTTATGAAAACATTTATAGTATTTACTTCATATATTGAATATTGATGATAAATATATGGTTGATCCAATAGGATGTCACATATCTATAATGGAGCAATGTCATAAAGGAGTGTATATTGAAAAGTGTTGATGTTATACACCACTTGACATTGTTGAGTGATGTGTTTATTATATATTTCAATAAACCATACAATAGAGTATGGTTGTGGGTGAGGTGTTAGAGGCAAGTTCAATCTATGAACTCCTTTAGGGGAAATTAGGTTATTCTAACTTATATTGTCAACAATGAAGGAATTGGTTGGGCATTCATCCCACATTTGAGAATGGAATAATATTTCTACTTCCTATATTTTTGTAGGGGTGGTAGATATTTTTTATACCCACCATGGTATTAGACTCAGATTCAATAATTTTGTTACCTTTGTTTGATATTTTGGTGATATTACCCATTTCTTCAAGCTATACAAGTAATTACTATTGGATTTATGAACCAAACACCACTTTCTAGCCCTAAACTATTTAGTATAATCATTTGAATATTTCTACTTCTTATTTAGATTGTGTTTGGAGTTATTTTCTAATTTGGAACCCTACAAGGAAGATTTAGATTGGTTTTTAGTTTAAGAATTTTAATTTTCTATCTTAGCCTTAGCCTTAACCTTTGATTCAAACTTACAAGCATATATGTAGGCTTATCTAATGGAGGATATAGTAAAAAAATCCAAGGTTGATTGGATGTGAGGTCTAAATCTTTACCTATACTTCTAAATAAGATTCTACTTCATATCTTAAATCCCAAGATTGGACACTAGGGTACAAAAAAAAATTGTGTATTTTTTCAAAAATTGATCTTTGCCTTAAAATAATTGAGGAAACTTAATGGGTTGATCATCATAGTTTAAAATAGGATAATAGGTTACTTTGAGTGCTTCTACAAAACTATTCCATGTGTCTACAGATGTGTCTAAATTGAGATCTTATTAATGTTTAGTGCATTAAATTTCCCACCATTTATCAAATGATAAATAAAATTTTGGAAGATAAAATGTGATTTTGTCTTGGTTAGATAGCTAATTTACCATGTAGTATGAATAGATGAGGTTAAGCTAGCTATCTAGTTCATCTGCATTTATTTTACGTTTAAACATAATAATGCCTATATTGAATTGTACCTTATATGTCATTTGTGAAAATGGTTAATGAGAATGATATGTTGTAAAATAAGTATGTTTCTTGAGAAGGAGTATAAAGTGATCAATGATACTTTCTCATTCACATTCATGATTTTAATCTGAGTCTTCCCTTTTTATTTGTAATGCATCCTCTATCCTTTCTTGGAACATCTCTAGAGTTAGCATCATTATAGATTTATCTCTCATTTGAGGAGGTGAATTAAGGTATGACAAAGGGTCATGAGTATCAATCCATACTTTATCATAATTTTACCTCATATGCATGGGAATATAAATAATGACAAAATCTTAGAAACCTCAGAACACCACTAAAGAACGATATGAAGTGTGATTGCTCTAATACCATTGATTTGGGGCTCATGCGGTGACCTAGTGGAAAACCTACTTAATATAGATTAAATAGGTTATATGTGGAATCAATTCATTAAATGATAGATGATATGAAATATAGTGTTTTAAAGAAATAATAAAGAAATATTAAATAAATAACAAGGTGACAACATATTTATAACTATAATAATCGTGTTATATTATGATAAGTTCTATATAATTTAAGAGATTAGATGTTGCTACCATAAGGCTTCCTAACTCTATGATTATATATGATTTATCATAATTAATATTAACCTTAAAATAATATAATATAATATTATTATACAATATAATAACATGAAGCATTGGTGAACCATTAAAACAATTGTTAACAACCACTTCATAATTGCCAAGTGCAATGAAGTCAATTACCACCATTGCTTATAGACCATTGACTATAATGCTAACACTACATGGGTTTTTTGTTAATGTAGAAACATATTTCCAAGGAATAATTTTACATGTAGGTACACAACTTGTTGACATAATTATTAATGTAAGAATGAGGCTTGGCATGTAACTATAGTAATATGTGCTATGAATGATTGACCCAGATATTCTTGGATCAAGATTGGTCCCAGATAATTTTTTTGAGAAAGAGATAGGATACCAACTATCTCAATCATTGATGAAAACTAAAAAATATCTAACTTGGGAATTATATGAAAAATTACACTTAGCATAAGAAGGAAATAATTTCAATAATGGGGACAATTATCCAAATCCTTTCATCATAGATCTTATTTTAATTTGAATCTAGTATAATTTAGACCATGTGATCCTCATGGTAGATTGGATAAACATGTATAAATATTACAAGGAATACTAATATCCATTTACATCCACAAAGGATATAAACATGACTATGTTTTTATCAATATCAAGGATCTACACTAGGATGAGAGCTACATAGATGACCATGTAAATTTCATAAATAACCCAATATGATTTTTCTATTATAAGGGTATATAAGAATATAATGTATCAGCTAGATATGGGAAATTATCCAAAGGATATTAATAAAAAATTGAAAATAAGGATAATAAAAAGCCTACATCAATGAAAGACTACATGCCAATAAACTTCTCCAATGGACATGGGAGGACCTCCTCTAGTTCCTAAGGTCACATTTAATTTTACCACTAATTATTTAGATCCACCTATCCATTCAAAAGTAATTAAATAAAAACCTTATACTCCTCATATTCATACTATAATAAAGCATTTAGTGGCCCCTCAAGTTAGGAGAACCATGCCTAGCACTTTGCAAGCTCTAAGGATCATAATAGAGGAGATACCATAATACATACCATAATGAGCACCATTTAGAATAAATTACTCATCAGACTATGAGGAAGACTATTTAGAGGATGACCTATAAGGGGAACATCTATTTGAGGTCTTTCATCATTTTCTTACATAAAGACATTTTGAAACTTGTAGCCCTAGTCCTTATCTTATTTATGATACATCTCAAATAATAATAAGTGTGGAGGACAAGTAATATTTAAAATGTGGAAATTAGGAAGGTATTTCTAGTGTTTCTTGATTCAAAACATATGTTACATCCATTGACATTATTATATAACATATTGGTATCATGTTCCTTTAATTAACACATCAATCACTTTAGTTGCTACTCCCACCACCACTTTAGTTTCCAATATTTCAAGTGCTTCAATGGATATTTATATTATTATTCCTATAATTTGTGTTATTTCAACTATTTTTCCTATTATCTCAATTGAACTTACTCTTTATTTGGATAATACCACTATTTATGCAATTGACACTAACCATTCTAGTATTATATTCATGCCAATTGGGAAAGTTAAACAAACTTTAATAAATGTTTTCATTACACAACAAATTATTTCTTCAACTACTATGGATATTACACCAACAATCTCACCACATTGTCTATATTTTATGTTTCAAACCCCAATGTTTGAATACTTAGTATCCTATTCCATTTTTTCCAATTATCCATTGTAGAGTCATACTTTCACCCATTTGGGACTTAAAATGCTTATAAAAACTCTAGTAAAATGATTGATGGTCACCATCATCAATTACTATCTGAATGTCATAAAAAATATAACCAAGATCCTAGCTCAAGTTAAAGATTATAGAGAGAATATGATTAATCCATGATTCCCTACATCTCCCATATCTCCTACTTCACTTGATCCCTCACTACTCATGCTGCATCTGTAATCCACTTTATCCCTTGTCACTTCATCCACTGAGTCAAATATTTGACCAATTTTGATAGTGTCATGGATGTATTATCTAAAAATAAATAAATTATCTAGTAAAAAATTGGTTATTATTGATGAGCTTGAGCTTTCCCTATAATTTGATGAAAAATATAACCAACTGAAAAGGGTCATGAAGAGAAAAATGTCAAGTGGAGATAAGAAGATTGAATTCCTAAGAGAAGAAGAAATCTTCACCCTAAAAAAAAAGAGTAAAATAAAAATAAGTGAGAATTTTTAATTCAAATAATATCCAATATATGGTTGAGGATATTAGTGGGTTTCTAAATAAACTTTTCTAGGGTTTGCAATAAGCCAATAAAATATTAGAATATCAACCAAGGGTCAAGGCACTTGAAGCCATAATGGAAAGATGCATGATATAAACCAATCCAAATATGATATTATGTATTATATATAGTGAGAAAGGGATGAATCCCAACCATAATGAGGTAATGTAATGAATTTTAATGAATCCTTGAGGTAACTAGATGCCAACGTGTATAACATTGCCAAGGTAGTTAGATAAAGTTCATAACCTGATGTCAATTTGTTGCCACTAAAAGATATTAATTTGGACCATAAATATGTAAACATAAAAATAGATGATCTCAAGGAATGGAATAATTATATGAAATATATTGTAACATATCTAATATCTCAATAAATGAAATCAATTAAACTATTGAAAGGCATGCTCAATTCTACTATATACACATTGCTTGACCAAGTGGTAAGTTAGGAATTTTTTCATAGCCAACTCCAATTATCTATAAAATATTTTATAAAAAGGGTTGACAACACTACTCATGGAAGTGGTGATCAATTTTTTCACTTGATCACATTTTCCATAAAATAATTGGATCAAGCATAATTACTCAACAAGTTTTTTTGAGTTTCATTGAGTCAACATAGAAAATTACTAGGAAAAATCAAGGTATTTTTTAAAATGATATTATAGATTTTGATATCATATAATAAATCCATATATCATGTTAAATTGCATATAATAAGATTAAATAGAAAGTAAATGTTGATAAATAAAAGCAATTTGTTTCCTAGGCAGGAGTCTAGTCACCATTGGCTCAACCATCAACAAATGCATCCTCTACCCTAGTGCATCTAATAAAAAATAGTTTAGTGGGGTTGTATTTTATCAAGGTAGATTCATATCAGTTCCCATGCATGCATATTCAAGGTTTACTATAGTTTCACCTTATGTTATAGCTATGTCAAGTTTGGCAATAGTTCTCTCTTCATCAATAATAAATGTTTCCTCAACTACAACTCTAACTACATCATCAGCTCCTATTTTGAGTTTAACCAATCAATAGAATTTAATTGGAGTCCCATCCAATTCAAGTCTAGTTATCACTATAGTCTTATTAATATGGCATAGTTTGATTGTTGGTTTAATTTTGGCTTTGGATATTTATATATATTTTGTTTATCAATAAATATTTTATACATGCGAATCCTCTAAGAAAATTTAAGACATTTTATTTTTAGACCTTGGAAGCATGTAACAAGATTTTAATATGAGGCTATGACTAGCCAAATCCTATTTATACATAAAGATTATTCATTGTAAATTGAGGATATTTTTTTATAATTAATGCAAGCAAGAAAGTTCTGCAACTATTCATGGGTTTGTGATAATTTATTTTCTCTTCCAAATTTATGTGTTTCATTTAAATAATTTACATTAAGTTTTAAGTATTGTATGAAGTTATGTACTATTTTATTTTATTTATTAGATTTAAATTTGTATTAGTTGCATCAGCTTCATGATTATAGATCATACATACATATTTTTAGTAACTTAAATATGCTTATCAATTATGTACTAATAATATCTTTGATTATGATTATTGGATTATTTTGTTGTTATTTCCCTAGACTCTTCACTATGTTTTTATGTTTTTTGATAAAAAATGACTTAAACACACACACTATATTTAGTGACACCTACTTATCCTAGTATATTTAGTCAACTTGGAAGGGTTTAATCTTCATTCTGGGTCATACAACCCCTTCTTTTCTACCCTATCTTTTCCTTCTTATTTTATCTTTTTGATCTAATCCACCTTCATTTAGAGCATCTATCCAATATAGGTTAAACCTTAGAATCTTTAGGTTATAAGTTATATAAAATACATATATGAATCATCGAAGTTAAATAATCATTACACTCAATCTCTATTTCACCAAATGTTTATTTACAATACTAAATACCCATAACTCATGCCTTGGAGTGATTTCTCACTGGTCCTAAAATGAGAGGTTCTTACCCCTTAAATATATTTTATGTGCACACAACCCAAATCAATAGGTTTTAAACCAATGCTAGAAGTAAGTTCCAAAGTACTTGACCATTAAATTCACTTGAGTTTACACACATGAATCCATCATTAAGGTTAACAAGGTTTAAATTTGATTCGGGTCTATTATTATTATAACCTTTAAAAAATTATCAAAGGATAAGATCAGATAGAATCATCCCTAGGAGAACCGTAACTCTATTAAACTCACCAATTAAAGGGAATAAAAACACATGTTTTATCATGCATGAGATATCTAGTTCTACCATCAATATCAATAATGTTATCCATGATTTACCGATGAATCTTAAGAGGTGCCTTCCCTTATTCTCCCCTTCTAGAGGATGAATAATAGAGAAACATATTAAATATTCCAAATCCTCTTTAATATTTTTTAATGTAGTCCATGAAGATGTGGCATGAAAACTATTCCATTGCACTTTGAAATATGTTGCATATGATTTATTCCTAAGTATTATATAAAAAATCATTAACCACATGGACCTAATGTCATGATACAATTGTTACACAATTTGGATAAGTTACTAACCCTAGTGTGAAATATCAACTTTTTTTCCAATATGAAATGAGATCATAATGATCTACTTATATCATTCAATGTAAAATTACAAAATATTTATGGTCCTATTGATGTGTTTTATAGGCCTACTATTACATTGTCCATAAAAACATACAAAAATGCCCTATATTTTAAAAATGCATTATTTAGTAGAACCCAAAATATAAATACCTTATTAGATGCCTGTATTGAAGCCATAAACATTGATCATCAATTTAACCCTTAAGTATTTTAATATTTATCCATCCCCAAAGTCAATTAAAATTTTCTATCCTTGAATCCTATTCCAAATTCTAATTAGAATGTCATAACCAATAATCCAAATTTGATCTTTAATCATTTGTATTTGGCACATGCTACACTAAATCAAAACTTAGGTTTCTTGAATAGTTTCATCCCCAAGCCTAATCATCATAATCAAAACCAATACTTAGTGTCATTCAACACCTCAAGTACACAAGGTACAACTTATGATTCCACCAAGGTAGAGTTTCAATCCATATAATACATGGTAAAAAAACATAGCTATGAGTTTCTTAACATGCATTACCACTTGGGAAATACATTATGGTAAATTACCCATAAGAATTCACATTCCAAAGATATAATAGATGATTCAATAGGATAAATAATAATCTAGATTCATCACCTAATTAGCTCCCTAAAATAAACATTTTTATGTGGCTTTGCCCAATAAGTGTAGAGTTCATAGTAATACAAAACATGGTGATCTATATGACATATAATTATGTAATTCCTTTGAAATATTCTAAAATGAGATGGAAGGGTATTAAATTGTTCCAAATTTTCCCAACTCATCTACCATATGTAGTGAAACTAGATATTTAGTACTACATTGGTTTTTTAAATTTAAGATTTCTCATTATGAGTTGAAATGATAATGATTCAAAAGATAATATATATTAGATTCATGTTTTAAAAAAAATTCAAATAAATAAATATAATCTAAGAAATAATAATTAGCATCCTGCCATGACTTCCACACCTCTAAACAATAATGAAGTTACTCCTCCTAATCTAAAGCCTAATAATAATCCACCTCCCCTGTATTAACATGTTGATCAATCTAAAAAATTGGAAACAATATCATAAAGGATGTTAAGAATATCAAATAAAACATCAGTCTCCATGAGTTGGCTTAGATTACAAAACAAAGAGAAATTTTATTTAAAGCTTTTATTAAAAAAACCATTTTATGAGAAATTAATTACTACACACACCAATATGGTAATTTATAAAGACAAACAAGAGGTCCTACCATTCTTGTTGACTACCAAAATATTTTTAAATAATGTGCATAATTTCTTAGTTGATTCAAAAGCTTAAACTAATGTCATGCCCAATAGAATCTACAATAAATAGGGCTTAACACTTGTTAAATCCAAGAGATTGTTGCTCTAATTAGATAAGTTTTTTATCCAATTTATTGAAGAGTTTATAAATGTACACATGCAACTTATTTCTAATCCATGTGTTTAATAGTAAAATGACATTATTTAGTCTTATAGTCTACTCTTAATTTGTGATTGGTGAAAAAAATGAATGGTTACATGGTGATCAAATTTTCATACATGTGTCTACCTTTGAAAGGAGTGGCTAATAAAATTAGATTCGATAGAGAACCCAAGATGAAATACTAAATCATAGAATATAATGCAAAAAATGAAAATTTGAATTTTGCCCCATCACATAGGATTTTACACTCTCACTACAAACCATTTGAATGATGAACATTAATTTGAAGTTATTTCACCATTATGGACTTTATATTTTGATTTTTCTTGATCCAATTAAATTTATAGTGTAGGAATAACTCTAATTAACCCTTATGGTAAATAATACCTTGTTGCATACATATTACAATTTTAATGCATTAAAAATTATGTAGAATATGAGGTCTTGATCTTAGGATTACAATTATGTTGAAACATAATTTTAAATATATTATTATGTTTGGAGACTTAGAGATAATTATTAACTAAATTAGGAGTCATTACCAATGTAATTTTTTATATCTTAATTAATATAAATACAAAACCTAGGATTTGATTGAATCAATTGAAGTTTGTAACATAAAATTGATCCTAAGAGAACATAATCAAACTATATATTCTTTGGCTTCTTCTAATAAAAAGTTGTCCCTAATTTAGGAGTCCAAATTAGAAAAAAAACTTTATAATTTTTGATATATTCTCTATTCCTTGATAATTTTAATAATTTATGAGTATTTGATGATGATTAATAGGTTATATAGTTCATGAATAGTTATGGTGTTTTTGAATCCTAGATCATCAATGAAAAGGATTTTGACCCAATGAATAAAAAATTATTTGGATATTATGGTATCATCTAAATAAAATAAAATATAATACTTAAAGGGATGGTATAATTAGAATGCATTTTTGACATAGATCGCCAAGCTGAGAAATAAAAACAAATGAATATGATTTTTCCTAAGAAAAATTAGGAACAAATGAGCATCCCCAACATGTCAACATTGGATTGAGTTTTTTTAAACAAGAGAGACATGAATTGAGAGGAATTTTAAAAATTAAAAAGATGTGATTACTTGATCTTATGAGGATTTAAGTTTTTTTTTATCACAAGGTCATAACACATACTATACCACTTAAAGAAGGACATAATCCTTTAAAATATAGATATATACAAATTAATCCCATTTTATAACCCCTTATCCAAAAGGAATTTTATAGATTATTGGATGTTAAATTCATATTTTCAATTAGACACTCTACTTGGGTTGTTAATCTAGTTATTCTATAAAAGAATAATGATGAAATAAGATTGTGTGTAGATTCCAGGAACCTTGTCAGAGCTTTATGAAAGGATAATATCCATTAACTTCCCTAGATGAGGTGATTTACATTATTAGTGGGGCTGAAATGATAGCTTTCTTAGATGTATTTTTAGGCTATAATCAAGTGTTAGTAGAAACAATGATCGAATGAAAATTGATTTCACGATCAAATGAAGAATATTTACATACAAGAGAACACCTTTGGACTAATCAATATAGGTGGTACTTTTGAGCATGACATGGAATTTAAATTTCATGGAACCATTATAATTTTCATAATTATCTATATGGATGATATGGTTATCTTTTCCAAAGATAGGACATAACATGTTACCCACTTATAAAAATTATTTGATAGTTACAAAAGGTATAAAATTTCATTGAATCCTAGAAAGAGTATTTTTGGAGTCATAGAAGGCAAAGTATTGGGCCATGTTATTAATAAATAAGGTATTTATATTGACCCTAAAATATTTAAGGCTATTTCATTAATTGCATATCATAATAGTAAAAATGAGCTCAAATAATTCTTTGGCAAAATTAATTTTGTTAAAAAATTCATTTATGTATTTGCATAGATTTTAATACCATTTAATGCAATGTTGAAACAAGATGCAAAAGTAGAATGGAAAATAAAATTTAAAAAAAAACATATAAAGACATAAAAATTCCATCATTCAGGGCCCAATCTTGATTAGCTAATATTTTTGTGATTAAATTCAGACACTACATCTTATGCAACAAGATATAAGCCATTGTTATGGATCTAGTTGTCAAGTTCACACTTAGATAAAAAGAATTAGGTGGACAAAGAGGCTAATAGATGGATAAAATACAAGAGTTTGATCTATAAATTATTCTTGTTAAAATAATACAAGGACAAGGCATTATTTAGCTAATTATAGATATTGATCCATGTATTTTTTTAATCCAAGTTGATTAGTCTAAAATTGATTGTGGTGATTGGCAAAACTAGATTATTCATTTCATGCTTACTAGAAAATGTCCCCCTAAACTAAATATATAACATATAGGAGTGCTTAGGCTCAATAAAATAAATTATATGATAAAACAAGGAGTGTTATATCAAAATAATTACAAAGGCATCTACTTAAGTTGTGTTTATAAAAAAGAAGCTAAAAACATCCTCAATAATTTTCATCAAAATATAGGAATTGGACATTCATTACATGCTTACTAGCACATGTCCCCCTAAACTAAGCATATAAAAAATAGGAGTTCTTAGGCTCAATAAAATAAATTATATGATAAAACAAGGAGTGTTATATCAAAATAATTACAAAGGCATCTACTTAAGGTGTGTTTATAAGAAAGAAGCTAAAAACATCCTTGATAATTTTCATCAAAATATAGGAATTGAACATCCTTCAGGCAATACCATAACCCACAATATTATGAAAATGGGATACTATGGCCAATTATTTTCAAGGATGCACACATTCATGTCAAAACTTTCCATCAATGTCAAGTATTTTTTAAAAGAGACATGCATGTAGTTATGCCTTTGCAACCTATGGTTGAAGGATGCCATTTTTCACAATAGAATCAATATTTTCTAGGTGTCATTAATATAAATTCAATAGTTAGATACAAGTTTGTACTAATAGAAATGGATTATTTCACTAGATGGACCAAATCTAATGTTATAAAAAAAATCACAAGATGTAATAAAATTCCTTGAATAATTTTTTTAGCTAGGTTTGGAACATTACTTTCCTTAGTATGTGATAACAGTCTTAACTTTTAATCAACATAATTCAATTAATGGTCATATAAAAATTAAAACACTATAAATTTGTATTCAAACTATTATCCACAAGGAAATGGAGTTATTGAGTCTACTAATAATAATTTGATTGATGTAATAATAAATTATGTAGAGAGAAAACCAAGATAATAGCAATTCTTGTTGAAGTATGTATTATGGGAAGACATGACCAGACATAAGAAAACCCTTAAAGCTTCAACTTCTATGTTATTATACCAGTAGTAACATGTTTCACCCATTTTTCTCAAGTTAGAAATATATATATATATATATATATATATATATATATATATATATATATATATATATATATATGATAGGATTCATTATATATTGTTATGAATTATCCAAATGGAAGATGCATGAATGGAAGCCTAGCATAATTTCATCAAACACCAAGTCATTGTCAAGAGATGGTTCAATAGATAGTCAAAAGTCAAAGTTTTTAGAATTTTAGATTTATTCCTCATATGAGACAAATCACATAAGAATAAAGGTCAACATGAAAAATTCACTCCATTATGGATTGGTCCATATCAAAAGTCTTAGGTTAGAATGTATTTTAATTAAATAATATCCAAGGTAATGATTTGAATTTTCTAGTTAATGGGTAGTACTTAAAGCATTATTGTAAGGTTTTTCCAACTAGGAGAATCTCAGAATGACTATGAGTTTTTATTTAGGACAAAAGTATATTTATTGATTTTTTATATTAGATTTCATTCTTTCCTATATTAGATTCTTTCTTTCCTAGATTAGATTTCTTATTTTATTAGGTTTGGAATAAGGTCTTCACGACCATTTACAAAAAAATTGAAAATTTTCACACATTGAACAATTATCCATGCTAATAGATATTCATGGATATTAGTGTAGGTTTTTATTTTTCTCTATTTATTAATTAGGGAAATTGTATTTCTTGTGCATACATAGAGTTTTCCTACATTTGTGGGATAGGCTAGCTTATGTGGAGGTGTGTGTCATAGATGTGTCATAGGTGTCATAAGAATGTCATAAGTAACTCCCTCGATGGGAGCTACTTCTCTATTCTTAGCACCTTGTCACCACCTTTCATGGAGGAGTTACAGTCTATTCTTGGGGTGCCTTGTCCACCTTTTGTGGAGGAGTTACTTATGTACTCTCCTATTTGTAGTCCTCACTTTGGCCATCTCATGTTAATCAGATTTTGGTTTTCTCCATTTTGTCTTGTGTAATTTCTCTTATTATGTTATTTTCAAATTGTGTGATCACATCTCCATTGCACTTGCATTAGCTAGATTCTGGAAACAACTTTGATATGGTATCAGAGCTACTCCGATAATCATGTGTCTGGTTATGTTATTAGTTTATTTTGAAATTCTTACTTTGCTTTCTTAGTAGTTTAAAAAAAAATCCATTGCATTTGAGAGCTTTGGTAGAGTTTTTGAAATCTCATGCAAATCCATATAGAACTTGTTTAAAAATTTACTTTTGAGTTAGTATTTGCCAAGACATCTTGTCTAGATCTATGGTTTTCTTCAACAAGACGGAAGAATTCTAGTTTTGTCATTCTGCAAGAAAAAAAAGGATCTCTATAATCTTTTTTTATTCTTGGACACCACCTTCCTATTGCTCTAGCTGCTCCATGCCATAGTCTTTAGCATGCTACTCTAGCTGCTCCATGCCATTGGCCATAAGACATCTAGCCTAGCTGCTACCCAATCCGTATAGCGTGCCATTTTCTACTTCAGTCTAGGCGTAACACTTTTAGAACTCTATGCCATGTTTATGCAGACCCTCAGCTAACTTTTTCTATTTTCCATAGTCCTCCCTGCCATGCCATCAGGCCGTACGGCACCCAACAATAGGTCTACATTTATTTTTTGTCTTTTTTGAGATAAAATCTGCACTCTATTTTTTTGTCGCCCCTTCCTTGCTTGGCATCCCATGTGGCACCCCTTGGACACATGGCATCCTTCATTCTATCTTTGCTTTAATATTTTTAGTTAAAATTGACTTGTTGAAACAAAAATCAGTCAATTTAACTGAATATTAAGTCTTTTTAGACAGTTTGGTAATTTTGGGGTTTTAATTTTAACTTGTATCTTCGACCTACGAGGACGAAGGGTGAGGCCCGGGTTCGTAGGAGGCCAATTCTCCCTCACATAAACCTCCTTTGGATTCCTCATTCCATCCTAAATCCAATGAGTGGTTGGAAGGCCACTTTCTCTCCCATAACAGGCATTTTTTAATGTTTTAGTGTTTTTTTGCAAAAACACTAGTTTATGGGAAAATTGTACCTTTAATATCTTACAAACGGTAGCTTGAATTTGGGTGCCATTTTTTTCAAAAGTGTTTATAATTCAATTCTCCATATTTTAGGATTTTTATTTGTCAAAAATGCACTAGTTTATAAAGTGCCAAAAATTTGGGTCTCTCGAGACGCATTTTTGGTTGAGTCTGACATATTGTTTGCTTTAATCTTGCACTGATTGCTCTAAGACGCATTCTCAGCTGAGTCCAATGTCTTTTTAGTGTGCACTTGCATATTTGGGGTGGGGGCTCAATATTTCAGGGGGGGTGTGATTGCTTTCCACAACTTGCAAAACTTTGCTTTCATTCTCCTTTCTACATAAATTCACAACTTTCAATCAACACAACTTCACCTAAATTTAGATAAAAATAGATTATTATCAACTTAAACCCATAACACCCTTTAAATATCATGAATGGAAGGTTAAAATTTCAATTATTCTTAGAAGCAAAGGGTTGTATAGGATCACCATGGGTACTGAAATAGAACCCAACACTGATGCTGAAAAGGTTAAGTGGTACAACCATAGTGATAAAGCCTTTGGATTACTATGTTTTTTTATGTTTCCAGAACTTCTCTTCCATCTAGAATCCTCTCAAACTCCAAATGACATATGGGACACCTTAGAAAAGTTATTTGGGAAGCTTGATGAGATGAGAGGTCATGAGCTCGAAAACGAACTCATAAGTCTAAGTCCTAGCAACTTTGACACCCTACAAGACTTTTTCATTGAGTTTAAGGCCCTTAGATTGTAATTGAAAGAATGTAGGATAGAGAAGAAATATTATCAACTCATCCTTTCTATTCTCACAAAGTTAGGTCCAAGCTATTCAGTCTTTGTCTCCACTTTCCATGTCACAAAAAGTGCCATGGCACTACTTGGAAAATGCCTTCTTTGGATTCATTCATTACTAACTTGAATAGGGAGAAAGATAAGCTAATTCAAATGGGCACAATGAATTCTACTCAACCCCAAGCTTTGATAGCTGGAAATGGTAAGGATAAGACTTCAACAAAGGAGAAGAAGAAAAAGAACAAGGACTAGGAGAAGAAGAAAGAATGCAACAATCCTGCCAGAAACAACACTGAGTCTTCATCCTCCAATGCTAAACCTAAGAAGGAGAAGGTTAAGTGTGCCTATTTTAAAAAGACATGTCATGATGAACACAAATGCATGAAGAAACAAATAGATCACCTAACTCATCTTCTCGAGAAGAACAACATAGGTGTTCCTAAGTCCATCAAGCAAAATTTATCTACCCAAGATTCTACTAAGATAAAAGGCAAGGGTAAGGATATAGAAAAGGGCAAGGCCCTTATAGCAACTGCAGCTTCTACATCTTCATGGGTCATATATTCAAGTGCTTCTCACCACATGGGCTCTTCACTAGTTGAGTTTTTATCTTTAGAGCCTTATAGCATGACTTCAATTAGTTTGGGTGATAACACATCAATTTCTGTTGCAAGGAGAGGGTTAGTTGAAATGGAAGGAAGAACATTCAATAATGTTCTAAGTATTCCTTCTCTTTTAACCAATCTCCTATCAGTGTACCAAATCACTCACATTGGTAGGGGCATGAGAGTTAAGCTTTCACCAAATTTAGTGGCTATCAAGGAGTTGCATAGTGATACTGCAGTGGTAGTGGGTAGGGCAGATCACCAAGCCAAGTTATACACCTCACATTTTGCATTAGATTCTTCTCCAATAGCATTACTGACTCTTTTAGATGGAGTTATCAAATTATGTCATGAGTGATTTGGCCACCTTAACTACTGCTACCTTGAGCAACTTTGCAAACATGGCATGGTCATTGGCTTGCCTCGTGTCCAATTCTCAAAAGGACTTTATGAGGGGTGCTCCCTTGGGAAGCATCTCGAAGCAAAATTTGACAAAGGTAAATCTTGGAGGGCTTCACAACCTTTAGAGTTAGTCCATAGTGATGTATCGGGACCCTTTCCCAAACCATCTTTCACAAGGGCCAAGTACATCCTCACTTTCATTGATGATTTCTCTAGGTACACTTGGATATATTTTCTCAAACAAAAGTCTAAAGTGTTTGAAAATTTTCTTGACTTCAAGGCTCTTGTTGAGAAATAGAGTGAGAAATTCATCAAGGTTCTTTAAACTGATAATGGAGGGGAGTATGTTAGCATCAGGTTTGAGCAATTTTGTACCACAAAGGGGATTGATTTGTAGTGCATAGTCACTTATAGTCCTTCATAGAATGGGGTTGCAGAATGCAAGAATAGTTTCTTGAAAGAGATGGCTAGCTATATAATTCACTCCAAATCCTTAGCACCATAGTGCTAGGCCGAAGCCATCAATTGTGCTTGCTACATTCAAAATAGGGTTCCTCACAAAGCTTTGAAAGGGATAACACCCTTTAAAGCTTGGCATAAAAGGAAACTTGATGTTGAGCACCTTAGATTTTTTAGATCTCTAGCCATGGCTCACATTCTAAAGATGAAATGCAAAGCTATGGAATGTCAGTCCAAGCCTTACATCTTTGTAGGATATCTAGATGGTGTTAAGGGATATCACCTTTTAGATCTAGTCACTCATGAGTTGTTCATTGAGAGAAGTGTCCATTTTTAGGAGAGTCCTAGAGACTCAATACTTGACACTTCTTTTCCCTCATCAAATCTACTTCTTCATGATGATTCCTCATCAGATTCAGATCAGCCACAGTAGGTTCTTGAGCCAGAGACATCTTCTTCTTTGAGTTTGGATAGCAAGGATAGTGATGCAGAGTCATCCACCTCTAGTTAGTTAGAGGATGAGGAGTTAGCACCTGATTCACCCACTTTTGAGCCACTTTGGGCCAGACAGACACTTGAGAATGCTGGCACTTGGACAGGAGATCTCACAGATGATAGATGTACTAGGGGGGATTTTCAGAGATATCCACATGCCTTCTTTGTTATAGTTTCAGATCCATAGACTTTTTGAGAGGCATCAAGGGTACCTGAGTGGGATAATGATATGGAGGAAGAATATTCTTCCTTAATAAAAAATCACACTTGGGATTTGACTTCACTTCCTAAGGGAAGAAAGATGGTTTGATGTAGGTGGATATATCAGACCAAGTTTACAGTAGATGGGTCAGTTGATAAGTACAAGGCATGATTGGTCACCAAGGGTTTCTCATAGGTGGTAGGCATTGACTACTCAGAGACCTTTGCACCCATTGAAAACATGACTTCTATCCAGCTCACCTTGCCTATTGCCATAGCACATGGTTGGGATGTGCATCAAATGGATGTGAAGAGTGTCTTTCTTCATGGAGACCTAGAGGAGGAGATCTACATGGAGCAGCTGCCAAGATTTGTTCAAGATTCTTCCTTAGTATGTAGACTTAAGAAATCTATCTATGGCCTCAAATAGGCCCCTCAAGCTTGGTATGCCAAGATGGATTCCTTCCTTCTCACAACAAGTTTCACTAGGTGCCATTCTGATCCCAATGTCTACTTCATATGGCAGGATGATTTGCTCTTAATTTTGGTTTTATATGTTGATGACCTTTTGATCACCGAGAGTTCTTCATTGGCTATTGTAGTGGTGAAGTCATCTCTCTAGGATAGATTTGACATGATAGACTTGGGTTTGTTGCACTACTTCCTTAGCATCGAGATCTCACAGTCAGATTCAAGGATTTCTCTTACACATCGTAAGTATGCTCTTGACTTATTGGCTCAATTTCACATGGATGATTGCAATCCATCTCTGACTCCCTTTCTATCAGGAGTCAAGCTTGAGGCTGATTGTTCTTCACCATTGGTTGATGCCACTCGGTATCGACAACTTGTTGGTAGTCTCATCTACTTGACTCACACCAGGCTTGACATTTCATATATAGTGAGACTTGTCTACATATTCATGTAGGAACCCCATGAACTACATTGGAAAGCAGCTAAGAGGATCTTGTATTACATACAGGGTTCACATAGATATGGGATTCATTATAGATTTGGCATAGAGGTTGACTTGGTTAGATATATAGATTCAAACTAGGCTGGTGATTCATAGACTCACAAGTCCACTTCTAGTTATAGTTTTTCTCTAGGTTCTAGTCCTATCAATTGGTCTAGCAAGAAGCAGAATGCTATTTCTATATCATCCACAGAGGTAGAGTATAGGGGAGCTATTAATGTAGCTACTGAGGCTATTTGGCTTTAGGGGATACTTTTTGAGTTTGGCATTCCTATCAAGCAACCCACCATCATTTATTATGACAACCAGAGTACCATTCAGATTTGTAGGAATCTAGTTTAGCACTAGTAGACCAAGCACATAGAGATTTGCATGCATTTCATTTAGGAGCTTATTCATAGTTAGGTCATTGACTTGATATTCTACCAATCTTTAGAGCAGGTTGCAAACATATTCACCAAACCTTTCACTGAGAGTGATTTCATTCATCTATGAGCTCTTCTTGGGGTGCATTCCACATTTGTAGCGACATCATCTTCAGGGGGCCTTCTAGCCTCTTATTTTCTTTTATGTCTCTCTTTTTTGGGGGGGGAGTTTTTTCCTACAAGTTTTCTCCTTTTCTCTATCTTATGTGAGATTGAATTTGTACATGGGTACCTCATCAGGCCTAGTTGCCGAGACCCATTTTATATTTCCACACTGCCCACCTATGTTGCACTTATGGGGGGTATTAGTGTAGGTTTTTATTTTTACCTATTTATTAATTAGGTAAATTGTATTTCTTGTGCATACATGGAGTTTTCCTACATTTGTGGGATAGGCTAGCTTATGTGGAGGTGTGTGTCATAGATGTGTCATAGGTGTCATAAGAATGTCATAAGTAACTCCCTTGATGGGAGTTACTTCTCTATTCTTAGCACCTTGTCACCACATTTCATGGAGGAGTTACAATCTATTCTTGGGGTGCCTTGTCCACCTTTTGTGGAGGAGTTACTTATGTACTCTCCTATTTGTAGTCCTCACTTTGGCCATCTCATGTTAATCATATTTTGGTTTTCTCCATTTTGTCTTGTGTAATTTCTCTTATTATGTTATTTTCAAATTGCTTTAGCATCTATGTGGTGTGCACTTGCTTCAACTTGTGTGATCACGTCTCCATTGCACTCACATTATCTAGATTCTAGCAACAACTCCGATAATGGATTACTTATGATTTTTTTGAGTCTTGGAATAATGGTACATATCATAATTGAATTGAAAAAATATATACAAACCAAATAAGCTTATCAATTTAATGAAAGTTACTTTGATAATTTCTTGTAAATTTGAGAAAGACTTCTCATTTTGAAAGATAAATTGCAAATTTGCATGCATAATATTTTTTAAGAGATAATAAGTATTAAAAAAGATAAAATATGAGTGAAATATTTGGTCTATAATTAATTTTATCTATCTACACTCAGTTAGTGGTGGTTTTGACTCCTTCTTCAATAATGAATTTTATTTAATCTATAATTAATTTTATTTGATCTATAATGAATTTTATTAATCTTTGTTAAAACTCTTAAAACAAAGGAAAGAATCTTCACAAATAAAAAGTAAAACTATGGGTTAGTATGAGAAGGGTTAGTATGTTGAATGATTATGTTTAAGCCTTTTTCAATTATCTCTCTTTTATTTTCTTATAAGGTTCGAGATTATTTATGATAGTTAAACTAAAACTATGGGTTCTTAAATACTCAAGAGTATTTACCCATTTAGTCACCATTTGTTGTGACCAATAATTAGACCGATTTGTTCTATAATTACATATTTGGTTCCCTTTAAGACATAAATTTGGCCTTAGGATGTGATTATATCAAATCTTAACTTTTGACAATTGATTTTTATTTTATAAAAGTTTAGACTCAAAATTATCAAGACTTAATTAAAAGGGTAGCTTTATTTTTATTTTTGTTTTTTATATAATATAGCTAACCCTTTCTATGGCCAATTATATAAAATTTTTATTTAAAATTCATCTTTCCACTTGGCCACATGTCTCTTCCTTATGGGAAATTGAAAGACAATTGAATTCTTTTCAAGCTCTAAACATTGCATCAACATATCATAGATCAAGTATTTAGACCCCTTTATTCAAAACTTACATTAAAAAGGAAATAGTTTACTCTTACATATTTTCAACATCATAACAAGTCTATTTCATTGTGAGATCATGCCAAGTGTCTCTATCCAATAGCTTTGAAGTTCATTACTTAAAAAATTAAGTCAAGAAGTTTGTGTCTGTGTGACTAAGTAAGATTGTGCCATGTGTTACTGTCTCACAATATCATAAACCTTAATTCAAAAAACTAAGTTAAAAATAATTTTAACATTACAAATGTGTGAGATTATTTCATGTGACATCATCTTGTAACATTGCATATTGACAATAAAAATTATAAAACTAAAAATCCTAAGACTGTGTAATTAAGTGAGATCATGACATGTTTCATCATATCACATCTATGTACACTTATAGACCAAATACATAATAAATTAATAAGTGATAATCTAACACGTTTCAATCTTTCAACATTTAGATGCCATGCTAGATACAACATGTCATTCTTAGTATAGTGATGCAAGAACATCAAGCAAACATACATCATTTTTTGTGTTTTTAAAAGTCATATGTTGGTCATAGGTCAAGTTGGTATATTTTGGGGTAAAAGTATGTGTGTGGGATTTTTTAGGATCCATTTATTGTCTTTTAAGTCATTTTAGAGTCACAATAATGATTTTTATGTGAGTTTGGAGTATTCACTCCAAAAGGGCAAATTTAAAAATTTAAATATTTTAACTAGACCTAGGAGGACCATAAGTATGGTTTGAAGTGGTTAGGTGAGAGAAGTTATTTCAAAGGATACAAGGATTCATGTAAAAGTGGTTTAAAGTGGTTATGTGAGAGAATTTATTTCAAAGAATACAAGTATTCATGTAAAAGTGGTTCATGTCTAAGTCATAAAGGTGGTGAACATTTAAGGGTCATGTTCAATAACATAATGTAAAGTTGGCATGTAAGAGTATAGTTATGTAACCACCCAAACCGATGTTGAATTTAGATAGTAAATAATTGGTTATTCAATTATGTGGCATATGGGAGAGTAAGGAGGAGAGAAAGATATCTCTAAGAAGGAGGAGAAGAAACCAAAGTAATAAGAATGTAAAATGCCTCAAAGAAAGTTGATAGCATCCATGAATGGACTATTGATGTAGTAGATAATGTTTCAAATGAATAATGAAAATGTTTTTGTTGTGTTTATTTATGATTCAAAGGTATATCTGATTGATAATAGTCATACATTGTCTTTGAAAGGCCCTTGAGGCCATGATCATGTTAAGGTTTGTGTATAGTTTCAAGTTGGAGAATGGAATATAGGTTATAGTTAAGGAGAGAAGGTTTTGAGTAATTTATCTAGGTTGGTGAAACAATAATTATAATTTTGTTCTATTTATTTAGTGTACTAGGGATCATGTAGACCCTTTGGTAATTGAGTAAGTGTTTTAAAGTTTTAAAAACTCATGAGAAGATAACTCTATCTTAAGACCTTGTACACATTGATGATAGTTAGAGGTATGAAAGTAATTTTAATGTTTCTTGAAGTATAGGAGTGGAACATTGTTCTATTTTAGATAATTCTCTTTGTATAAGAAAATTTTATAAATGAAATAATATATTAGTTGGTGTGAAGCAAGTTCATGTAAAAATCAATGCATAATCTAAATGAAGACAATAATTCTGTTGATATAGTCAAGTACCTTGTTTCATACATTTAGTATGAAAGGAAGGGAGATATGATTTTGAATTAAATTTTTTTTATTAAATTTATTGTGTTTGAATATGTGTATGAAGTTAACAAGACATAGGGAAAAACCCTGGTGCAATCTTGAAACCTATTGAGTACAATCAGACCCCTATTTGCATAAGTTAGTACCTTGTTTGCATAGTCCAAGATAAGAATGAGTGTATGAGTAGAAGTGTCATGGATATTAATTTGATTAAGTATTATTATGATTATAAAGGATAATAAGGTCTTTATGATGACCATTTTTAAGTGTTTGTAACCATTTGAATGTATATATATCCACAAAACCCTTGCATTATCAATTAAAGGTAAGAAAAATTTTGTGTTTTATTGTCCACAAGCCTTAAAGATATTTAGCTAGGTTTTAAACCTATTTTAAAAGTTTTATCTTGTAAAAACAAACCTAGAAAAGGTCTTGGTTCAAGTTGTAACGTCCTAAAACCAAATAAAATGAATTTTGAAGGTTCTTGGCCTACAAAGTCAGTCACCTAGGGTTTTGAAACAAAAAAATCCAATATATGGATTTCTAACCACTAGTATTTTCCCAAAATTTATAATATTGCTTTTTTTTTTTTAAATATTCATGTGGTTTAATTTGGGTACTATATAGTTTGGTACAATTTTCATCATTATGGGTGTATAATGAGGGTTAATAGACATAATTGGTGAGGTGTTTGTGAAGAAAGTACTATCTACAAAGGGATTTCAACCATAAAACTTCATGAAGAGATAAAAGCTTATAGAGGGTGTCATAAAATGTCCTTAGTTTCTCAGTATTCAATAGTACTTGTTCATATAGATGAAAAATTCCTAAAAAGGCTATAAGGAGTTAGGGTCATCATTGAGGTTGAGGAGTGTGTATGAAGAATGGAAAGTTAATGAGAGGGTTAAATATGTCAATGAAATTGTAATGCATTCATGAGAGATCCTTCATGATTTTATATTGAGTCCATGATACCAAGAATAAGTTTTGGTGTTTGAAGCCTTTAAAAGTTGTCTAGTGAGAAGCTCGTGAGTTAGCTCTTGATAAGGTGATGAATGAATGAATAGATTGTGCATAGATGATGAATTAGATACCTATGCATGTTTTATAGATAGATCATAATGGTTAAAAAGTCTCCTTTTGAATATATTTATGCCTATAAAGGCTATCAAGCTTAAGAAGCTCAAAGACTATAGGGTAAAGATTGTAATTGAGAAACAAAGCTAAGCATTTGAATGAAAGCATTACCAAGATCAGGGCTAGGAGTTAAATGTTAGAATATTTTCCCATTTACCTCTAAATCATATATACAACTACCATGTCAAATTTTTCATGTCATTCCTTTCATAGTTAGATGCTGGTGTAAAATGAACATACACAAGCTAATCATGATCATGGATCATCCTACCACCTGTCTTGAATATGGATATAATAAATCTGACTTAGGTAACTAATATCTTAAATATTGGAATAAATTGACACCTAAAAAATAAATCCCCTTGAAATCATGAGTCAAAAAATCAAATTTCAAAATGGAAACCTAGTTGACGTGGACCATTAAGAAGTAATTAATACTTACAAATAATATTTCAAGTAATGGATTTAACATTAATTCTAAGCTATATGTCTTACCCAAAATCCCTTTTGGCATCATTTTCAAATACTTAACCTTTGAATTGAGATAAAAATCCATATATTTTTCTTAGCCCAATTATTAAATTGAATGCAAAGATTGATAAATTAAAAAATGGTGGTCAAAGACTAGGTTCTTGATCCATCTATTTTCTATTTTGGGACTAAGATTGAGTTGAAATACACATAATTTGAAGAGGTTCAAGAAATATAAAGATACCTCAATGAATGGATCCCTAAATTTTAGCATGGATAGGATCAATGATTTTGATTTCTTAGGTCTTGAATTCAATTCTTATTAAGTACCTTGTGATGCGTTGAGGCTTAATGGTAGACATGGAGCCTATATTTTGAAGTAGTCTTGGGAATAACTTGAGGGAGGGATCAAACTATTCCTTGTGTTCCATGTGGATCACATTAGGAAAATTTAGTTGTAGATCATTTTTTATACATTAAAGACATAGGCCCACCCCCAATAAACTTTAGATGTAAATTAAATGTTTTTATCCCTAAGGGTTAGCTCAAGTGGATAGGATCAATGACTTCAGTCGACTAGGTCTCAAGTTCAATTCTTGCCAAGCACCCTATGATGCATTGAGGATTAGGGGTAGATTAAAATCCTAAGTAATAAGTGGCATGTCACCATTTATTAATGGGGGGTCCTCCTTTAAACCTTAGATAAAAAAATATATATACATCAATGAAGATAACCTATCACTACAAGAGAGGGAATATAGAGAAGAATTGCTCAACATTAAAGTAGTCAGACTACACAAAGTGGTAGGTAAACCTAAGATATTTACATATAGTGATGTATTATTCAGTTTATTCACTATGGGAAAGTGCACATATGATATATTTCATAGATAATATACTCATGAACTATTAGCTTATATATCCAAAGCTTCCTTCAAGAGATATTATAGGTTACCCCAATCAGATACTATGTATAACCAACAAGTGGTCTAAAATTAGTTTAATAACCATGAAGTCAAAGATAATTTGAGATGTTAGGCATCATACCCTAACCTTTAACAAAAATAAGAAGGTTAACATTGTCCCAATTTCATAGTTCAAACCAAGGGTTAGGATTGCAATGTCTATGTCAAGCACAATCCATGTAGTTGACTCAATTTATCATGTTGATAAAGTATAGGGTCCCCTCTTGTCCACATTTTTATATGACAAAGGCATCCATGAACTCAAGGAAATGATAATATATGATTTAAATATGTAGAGGATTTCTCAAAACATGCCAAATGGTAATTTTTTGAAGTTTTCATACCTATTGGATGTTTTTTGTGCTACTGTAAATTTTAAGGTACATCCTCATGGGATCATAAAGGAGACAACATGATATGTGATGACTATGACATCTTTCAGATCCATAAATTAACTAATTTTATACACATGATTGTAGACACATTTTATCCTATAGTTTATAGATTTGTCAATACACATCCAATGCCAAGGTTGTCAAATGAGATAAGGAGATCACTTAGGTCATTGGAAGACTATTATTATTACCTAGTCCACATAGTCATAAGCATAGAAGGAACTTTATTTCCACCTCTTTACATGCCTAGATTGGTCCTAGATAATTTTTTGGAACAAGAGATAGCATATCAACTATCATGAATCATTGATGAAAAATAAAAAGAATAAAATTAGGTGTTATACAAATAGTCAATTTCAGAAATGGGGACAATTGTACAAATCATGTCATTATAGATCTATCTAGCAGATTTTATGTAACAACATTGTACATATTTTTTATTAATCCTAGGTGTCTAGCTTAGGTGTCTAGTATTTTGTCTTATTCAATAAGATTTCCATTCCCTTAGGAATAAGAAGAGTCATTGGGATTGTGAAATGAAAATTCTTTCTTGGTCTATTACATTTAATGTTTTCTCTAATTTTTATTTGAATTATGACTAGAATTTCATTGTCATTCATACAACTTGGTTTTTGGCTTGCCATTGGTATCAAAGCCCGGAAGTTATTTTTTATTCCTTATTTATCTTCCTTTCAAGTTGTATGGTTTGCATATTATTTGTTTTCTTCAATATTTACTACTACAACCTATCATTATAATTTCATTATCTTTGGCACTATAAATTTTCATTGGCATTCCTTTATCTTTGGAGCTACAATCTATAGATTATTAATTTTATTATCTTTCAGTGTGTCATTGTTTTGGTGTACCTTCATGTAGGACCAAACTACAACCTATTATTCTCCATCTAGGATGAAATTTGGTGTTAACTTAGTGACTTCATGCATTTTTTTTGTATATTGAACCCATGGATTTCTGATATGTTGATGACCTGACTTACGTTGATGTATTTTGGCATGTATTCATTAGAATAGTAGTTTATTCACTCTACTAGTAAAGTGGTATTTATCTCAACTATTACATACCATTCATTGATGGTACTCACTATTTCATTTATTTTTGGTAAGGTATTTTTACTGTTGTGATCTTCAAGCAACACATTTGATAGTTTGGACACATATGACCTTCTCTTAAACTATGAATCATTCTAAAAGCTGCGTAGATTATCTATATTCCAAGTGGTGGTATCTCTTTGCTAAGTTAGAGGACATACATCTATTTAATTCCAATATTGTAATTATAGCTTTACATATCAAATCAAATTTGGTAAATAAAATAAAAGTAGAAGAAGGTATTCTGTTTATATGTTTTTTTCATTAAAAAGTAAAATTTCTTTAAATGCTAAATTTAAAATTTTGAAACATTTTAATTTAAAAGCATTTGAAATTTGGTGTAATTTATCATTAAAATTTCCTTGATAATGATACTCTAATTTAATTTTAGAAAAGAAAAACCAAATTACGTAATTAATGAGAAATAAGGAGAGCTACTCTTTTACCCATTCATGTATGTCAAAAAATGTAAATCTAGAAATCAAGAAAAATTGAGTATATTGATGTATGAGGTTTTGTTTTTAATCTAGTGTTAATTTCAAATTGAATCCTTTTCATTACCTTTTAGTATATATAAAAGGGGACCATTTTGGAGTGATAAATAATCAAATAGGTTTTAAAAAAAACAAAACCTCTAAAAATTCAAAACCATGCATTTCATCAAATTTATTATTAGCACTACCTTGACTAGAAAAGATAGTTGGATAGAATGGTCTCAATAATTATAGAACATGTTCATCTTCAATGATCTATGTTTCAATAGTTTTGGTGGGGAAAAATAACTAGCTGAACCAACATGTAACGCAAAAGACACTTAGACATAGAAGTAAAAAAACTAGCAAGTTTTGGCCTTGACAAGGGCATTAGTGGATGAGGATGTGTTTCATCATATACAAAGGTGAAATACACCATGGGAATCATGTAAAAAACTAAAATAACTATATGAATCCCATTTAGAGTTAGAATTCATTTAGTTGTAGTTGAATCTATTCAACCTAGAGTTGAAAGATGGTGATGTGATGATATTAGCTTCGAGATACAAGTTATCAAACATGATGTTTTAGAAATAGGTGTCATAATTGACACATATATGACCACATTCATAAAATCCCTTCTTATAAACTATTTAACCTATTTAGAGTCTCTACAAGCAAGCAATCAGTTGAATACTCTCACATTTGACCAATTGGTTGAAAAGATGGCAGAAAGAGAAAAGACATTTTGAAGGAAAACCAAAACCATAATAGGTGAAAGTGTGTTCTATGTCAAAAAAAATTATTCATAACCATAAAATAAGGCCATGTCTTCCAAAAATGAATGAAATAACAAGTAAAAGAATAAGTACAAATGAAAAGGTGGCAAAAATGAAAATCATGTTTGTCAAAATAAAAAACAAAATGATAAATAAAACCTCTACTATGAATGATATGATAGAAAAGATAGCCATGAGACTCATGAATGTAAGAATCCATGGGATAAAATTGAATTATACCTAAGAAGAAAGAGGTAAATTATAATAAATAGTCAAAAGAGTCAAACTCAACCCAAATTACTTGAAAATGTGTGTTTTCTAGTACAAATGATGAAACAAACAATGTAATGATTAGTTCCTCATAGTTTGATGCTCGGGTTCTTAATAATAGTGCCACTCAACATGTGACTTTATAAAAATACTTATTTGAGTAGTACAATGAAAAATTTTGTGGCTTGGTATACCTCAAAGATATATCGAGTCTACAACTACATGGAAGAGGTACAATTTGACTAAAGTGTCTAGGGATTCTAAACTATAAACTTGAGAATGTTCTCCACCTTCCTTAATTGAAAAAAAACTTGTTGTCCCTAGTGCTCATAAGGTAGCATGGCCATTATATTCTATTATATAATGGTGATGTCACAATTAGGAGAAAAAGTGATAATGTAATCATCTTGACTAGATATGAGGAAGGTAAACTACTCAAACTAATGGGTGAGCCATCAAATTCAAGGAATTATGCTCATCTTATGGAAGATGTAATGACTCAAACATGTTGTGGCATGCTAAATTTGGGCACACTCATTATAAAAAAATTCATGTATTGTAAAAGAGTGGTTTTGTTAGCATGCCTACATTACCCATATAATTAGATGAGAAGTGTGAAGCCTACATCTTGGCCAAACATACAAGAGAACCATTTCTAAAGTCATAGTGAAAAGTAGATAGAAAATTGTAGTTCGTTCATTCAGACTTATGTTTTCTTCTAATCCTCTCTAATGATGGTCATAATTACTTCATGATTTACATTGATCACTATAGTAGGATGACATGGATATACTTTTTGAAAAATAAATTAGAAGCCTTTGATAATTTTAAAATGTTTTGAATAATGATTGAAAATGAAGCACAAACCTACATAAAAACACTTAGGATAGATAATGGTAGTGAATTCATATCAAACAAGTTTAAATCCTATTTTGAAAAAAATGGGATCAAACACCATCTCATAGTTCCTCACACTCCACAAAAAAATGGAGTAGTTGAATTAATGAACAAAACTATGGTGAATATGGTTTATGCAATGTTGTATTTCAAAAGGGTAAATCTTCACTTTTGGGCCAAAGTAGTTAAAAAATTACTATACCTTCACAATAGATCACTTTCAATAGCTCTTGAATAAAATACTTCATATGAGATGTAGTGTGGTCACCTAAATTTAATTTAACATCTTCAAATTTTTGGATCCACTTGTTATGCATTGATTCCAAAGGAGAAGAGAAATAAATTAGACCTTTGGAGCTGAAAATGCATCCATTTAGGATATTCTGATTCCTTCAAGGCATATAGGTTATACGATGAGAAAGAGAAAAAAATTATTATCACAAGAGAAGTCTTTTGTGAAACTGTAAAGGACAAAGATCATATTTATCGACAGTTGAGTTGATTGGAAAATATGCAAAGTCTGATGTCTACAAAGAGAATGATTTAAGTGTTCTAGACAATAAGTGGGAAACACAAAGTTGGAAATCTATTGATTTTTTATTATCTCCTATACATGAGCTTGAAACTCCTCCTTAAAGAGAGAGTGAAACTTCATAAAATATTGAATAGAGGATAGTAGAATAGAGGGAAGATAGTGAAGTAACTTCATATGATGAACTTGAAGCACCCACAACACAAAACAAGATGCCTACATGGGACACTCAAACATTGAAAGATGTGAGGCCTGATGAAGTTGGAAAAATATGAACGTGAAGTGCACATGCAACCTCTTCTCAACCAGATAATTCTATTGATGAAATTTAGGACATTATTAGAAAACTTGCATTGGTAATTCTCAAGAGGAACTCAATGTTACGTTTGATTTTGAACCAAAAATTTTCAAAAAAGTTAAGAATCTTGAATCTTGGAGAAAATTAGTGAAAGATGAGTATAATTCACTGGTGAAAAATGGGAGTTATGATCTGGTTGATCCACCATATGGTTGTAAATTGATTATTTGTAAGTGGGTCTACCATAATAAATACAAGGTAGATGACTCACTTGAAAAGAATAAAGAAAAGCTGATCACAAATGGGTATGCTTAAAAAGGAGGAATTAACTATAATGAAACCTTTACACCTACAATAAAATGGACTACCATTTGAACCATGTTGGCTTTGGTAGCTTATAATGGATGGAACGTTCACCAAATAGATATCAAAACTACATTTTTGAATGGAGACCTCAAGGAAACTATGTTCATGACACAACTTGATGGTTTTGTAGTAAATTTATAAGAGCACAAGGTGTGAAAATTGGAAAAGTCACTGTATGGTTTGAAACAAGCCCCCTGTGTTAGGAATTAGCTTTTACATTACATAGATTTGAGGTATTGATAGAGAGAGGTGAATACTAAATAGTAACTAGTTGATTATTTATCATAAATTAAATAGTACTTATAATTATGTAAGTTAGTAAGTAATATCTTGTTGTTATGTAACAATAAATAGACCTATTGTTTGTGTGAGATTTGGTTGTTAAACTGAACTCACGTAAATAGGTCTAGAGGTTTTATAGGTGAGAGAAATTAATGGAGAGAATATAGGAACAAGGTTCCTATATATATGTAACCTCATGTATTGATTTAACATTGAGTGGAATATAATATTGTATTAAAAAAATCACCTGTATATCTTTGTCTTTTTTGTGCACTATTAATTTTCATTTTCGACTCTCCTCCAATTAGAGCAAGATGGGCTTGTGAGAATTTATGAGGGGCAGCCATTATTTTATTTTGCCCCTGGTAATGGAATATTTTTGTTTCAAGTAGATCTCTATACCATTAGTGTAGCTTTAAATTATTTCTTATGTCAGTTTTGTATTTGTTTGGGTTTTGCACTTTATATATTTGTTAGTGTGCACCTTTTGAGGATTTGTTAGTATACATGATGACATTAATAAGGCTTGGTGTCTCTATATCATTTGAAATACAAATAACCCATTACCATTTCATCTACTTGCCATTCAATATCCACATACATAGTCAGACCTTCCATGAATTTTATCAGTTTTTCCACCCACCTGGGTGTATTGTGAAACAAGTCAAATATATCTCATATCTTTTGTATTCAAGATATTTATATGTACAACTAAAATAAATTGTGTGATTGGTATTTATTTCCCTTACACCTATGATAAACCATCAATGGTGTCCATCTATCAGCTAACAAAACCATTGGAAAGGCATTCAGTAAGATCTTTTCTTGATCTCTTAATTTATTCAAATAGATTTGCATTCCTAACAAGCTTGCACCCATGTGTCTTTTGTACAAGTCAAAAATATATGTTCCACTCCTAATCTTCCTCTAATTCAATCTCAGACCACTACCTTCAAAATTACTTTGAGTTAGAATGGATCCTACCATTGCATAAATCAAGTTTAGCCACTCCTCCACTCTATTCTATCAAACTCAAAGTAAGTAGTATTTTTTGGAATATTTGTTAATTTTAAAAGTTTTTAATGGCAAACTATCATATTCCTTTCTAAATTCATATAGCCTTCTATGTCGTGCATTTCCTTAATAGTTAGTTAGAAATCATAGTCATTACTTTATGCCTACACATGTTCAAGTCTATATTTTTTAAGTTGGTAAAATTTTTTAATAGAGTCACTTTTATATGAGTCATTTTATTTTTAATGTCTATAAAGTCAAATAATATATTCATATGGTTAGTCTTATAAGGAAATAATTTTTTTTGAAGTCCCATCATGTCTAGTCTTAAAGTATTGGCAAGTGTTTAGTTTGAGTCTATTGTTATTAAAGTTGTCGATATGGTCTTTTGGTATTATAAATATCCTTTTTATGTGTTGTCAAAAGTCAAAATTTTGAAAAAAATGTCCTTAGATATTTTAATGTTTTTTATTTCAACCAAAATCTAAAGTGTCTATTTTTTGGTCAATTTTGTCATCATATGTCAAAAAGTCCAATTTGTAAAAAAAAATCCTAGATGGATGCATTTTCACTTATACACGATGTTTGTATTGTGGGGGGGATTTACCTTAGAAAAATCATGTACCTAAGCTACATCGATATAGCAACTAAGTAATTAGCTTCATAGATTAGAGGCTAGATGATATATGGAAGATGGAGGTCTTTCAGTGAACTCTCATCAGTCAACAACAATAGGGTTGCATCAATGTTTTGGTGGCTTTTGTGTGTGTGTTTTTCATTTTTTCTATGTGTGTTTGAAATAAGAACAAAATAATATGCTTGTTCAATATTTTTAATTTAATCTATGTGAAAATCCAAACATGATTCCCTAAGGTGAAAAAATTGTAAAAAGAGAAAAAGCACCAATGTAAGTCAATTCATGGATCTTGAAAGGTTTTGTGGTAGATCTAGAAAACCATAGGAGATGAACAATGTTTTGGAAATAGTTAGGACAATAGCTACTACAGAAATCCCATGACCAACTTACTTCTTTATGAATATGACCCTTAGATAACATGAATTACAATCACATAATGTAAATGTGGGATGTTTCCTTCACCTAATAGTGGTCATGTTCAGTAAGATTGCATCAGTAGTATATAGACCTAAGAGTATGTAGTAGCATACAATTATATTTGTTCCTTGTTTATGTCACAATTTTTGGTAAACTTGTAAAACCATGGGAGGAGTGATTTTCTCTTTGTATCAAGGTTATGATCTAAATAGGGCATGTTATAGTGGGTGATCATACTACATATAAGAGTGTGAATATTTTTTCACCATGTAAAAACTATGGTGGGGAATGTTAAGAATTAGATTTTACATTGTGTAGATTTGAGGTATTTATGGAGAGAGGTAAATAGTAAATAGTAACTAGTTGAGTATTTACTATAAAGTAAATATTAATTATGGTTATGTAAGTTAGTAAATAATATATTATTGTTATGTAACAATAATATATTTATTATTGTATTGTTTGTGTGATATTTGGTTGTTAAACCAAACTCACATAAATAGGTATGGAAGTTTTATAGGTGAGATAAATTAACAAAAAGATTATAAGAATAAGGTTCTTATATATATGTAACCTCATGTATTGATCCATCATTGAGCGGAATATAATATTATATTGAAAATTTGTCTATGTATCTTTGGCTTCTCTATGCACTATTAATTTTCCTATTTGGCTCTCCTCCAATTACCAACACCCTGATCATGGTATGAAAAACTAGCTAAGCATCTCATGAACATGAACTTCAAAACTTTTCAGTTTGAAGATGCAACTCTTTTCAACAAAATAGTTGACAAAATAATAGTATATATGGTAGTGTATGTTAATTATTTGCTCATCACAGGGAATAATGAATGGTACACAAAAAATTCAAATCAAAATTGATGAAAATATTTGAAATGACTAATTTGGGTTATCTTCATTACTATTTGGGTATTAAAATCATTAAGAAACCAAAGTATTTATTCATCACTCAACATAAGTACATTGGTGACATTTTGATCATGTTTAGAATGGAAGATTGTAATCATCTCAGCACATCCATGAAGTAGAATCTCAAATTGACATCTGAAGTTCAATAGATTTGGTTGATGCCACTAGATATACACAACTCATTGGAAGTCTAATATATGTGACTACCATTCAACTAGATATATCATTTGTAGTTGGTATCCTCTCCATATTCATGAAACAACCTAGGGAGAGTCACTAGGTATCAACAAAAAGGGTCCTCGAATATCTCAAAGGCACACAACATCTTGGGCTCAAATACTCTATGTCAAGAGACTTCAAACTAGTTGGGTATTCATATTCTAACTATATTAGTGATCATGAGGATGGAAAGTCCACCTCGGGTTTTCTAATGAATTTGGGAACAATAGTTATCAGTTGTAAATCTAAGAAGTAATAAGTGCTAGCAATTTCTTCAACAAAAGTAGAATATATGGCCACTTTAGAGGCAACTAGAGAGATCTTGTTGGTTATAAGGGTTATTTAATATTTTTAGGAGCAACAAGTTTTGTTAATAACTCTCATGGTTGACAATACTTTTTCAATCTAGATGGCAAAGAATATAGTCTTTCACGATCGAACCAAGCATATTAATACCAAATTTAATTTGACTTGACACTATGTGAAAGATGGTAGTGTCAATTTGAAAAATTTCCTAACAACAAAGCAACTAGAAGACATCCTAACAAAAGTGATTAGATGATAAAAAATTGAAAATTTTAGAGGAATGCTTGGTCTAATAAAGACCCCTATAAATTAGGGTGGGATGTAATAATATTGTACATATTTGTTATTAATCCTAGGTGTCTAGTATTTTACCTTATTCAATAACTTTTCCATTCCCATAGGAATAGGAAGATTCATTGGGAATATGAAATTAATATTATTTCTTTGTTTATTAAATGTAATGGTTTCTCTCATTTTGATTTGGACCATGAAATAGAATTTCATTGTCATTCCTTCAACTTTATTTTTGGCCTATCAGATTAGACCATGGGAACCTCAGGTTAGAGTGAATAAACATATATATAGCTTATAGGTAATAATAATATAAATTTATATCCACAAATGGTTTGACCATAACAAAAATTTTATCAATGTCAAGGATAGCACTCAGGTCTACACTAGGATGAGAGCTACACAAATGACCATGTAAATTGCACAAAGAATACAATATGATCTTTCTATCACAAGGCTAGACAAGGTTGAAATGGATAATTTTGAGAGGGAAAAGTATCTATAGGATACTAATGAAAAATTATAGGTAATTATTATCAATATCCTACCTCAACATAAGACTACATGCAAGCAAACTTATCTTGTGAACATAAGAGGATTTCTTCTAGTTCTTACGGTCACATTTGATTTTTCCACTACTAATTTAGATCAGTCTAGCCCATCACATTTTATTAATAAATTATCCTCTCCTCCTCATATTATTACTACAACTTAACATTCAATGGCCCTTCAAGTTAGGATAACCCTGCCTAGCACTTTGCAAGCTTCAAGGGTCACAATAGAGGAGAGACCATCATACATACAATAAGGAGAACCATTTAATATAGATTAATAATTAGACTTTAAGGAAGATTCTTTATATGATTACCTAGAAGTGAATATATGTTTAAGATCTTTAAAAGGGTTCCTACACAAGTACATTTTAGAACTTCTATCCCTAGTCCTCCTTTTTATGTTACATTTCAAACAACAATGAGTGCAGAAGATATGGGTCCCATTTTAAATTAGGATTTTATAAAGTAATGTATTTATAGTGTTTCTTAATTCAACACCTTTTTAAATTCTATTTACATTCATTTATCTCATATTTTTTCCCCTATTCCTTTAATTAACACTTCAGTCACTTCAGTTGCTACTCTAGCCACCACTTCAGTTGCCACTATTTCAAGCACTTCAGTGGATGTTTATATTTTCTATAATAATATTCCTCTTTTTTATCTTCTTTCAACCATTTTTCCTACTATCTCAATTGGAATTTCTTATTATTTGGTTGATACCACCATTACTCTAATTGACAATAAACATGTTAGTACTACATTCATGCCAATTGAGAAAGTTATACAAATTCCAATAAAGGTTACCATTACACATATAAATGTTTCTTCATTTAATATGGATATTATACCAATATTACCACTAGATTATTTATCTTTTGTATTTCAAACCTCAAGGTTTTTATACTTAGTCATGTAGTCCATTTTTTCTAATTTTCTATTGTAGAGTCATGTTTTTACCCAGTTGGGACTAAAAATTCCTTCAAGTACTCTAGTATAATCCTATGTGGTAACGATAATCAATGAATCTCATAATGTAATAAAATATATAAAAAATATCCCATCTTAGGTCAAATATTCTAGAGATAATATATTTATTCTACCATTCCCTACATCTCTACTTCATACATCTCCTAACTCACCCACCTTAATTCACCCCTCACTGCTCATGCCACCTCCATAATCCACTTTATCCCTTATCACATTATCCCCTGAGTTAACTAATGAATCAATTTTTATATTATAATTGATGAAAAAACTATAAATAGAGAAAATATCAATGAAAAATGTGGTTATTTTAAACCCCCCATTTTGGACACAAATGGATTCCAACCAAACTTTAGACTTATTTTTATCAAACATTACAAAATAATCCTAGGGATCATTGAAATGCCCAAATTTCATATTCAAATAATTAATTAATTCTCAAAATCATGTTGAGGAATCCCTATTTGGTGTACTTTTCCATACTTAATAATAACCTCTCACGGATTCATCTCTAGTCACCTTGCGACCTAACAACTGGTAGTTTTGCCTATGGAACCATTAAACAGGGAACTTGAACAATTCATGACATCTAAATTCTTATCTAAATTATCCATTTATAATTAATTAATATCTAAAAATGGAAATTAAAAAAATAAAAATATCAAGCTTCTTCATCATTGCCTTTATGAGTTGTCAAGCTCTCACAAAATATCTAATAAATATCTAATTTGTGATCTATACCTGTTAATTGAAAACCATAACTACATGTACCCTCCTTAACTCAAATGGAGTTAAATTTAACTCACCTAGGGTTACTTTTAACTCATTCAATTCTTAAATCCTAACCTAACTCAACTTGGGTGAGATTTAACTTTGGATGTTATAAATACAAGGCCTTACATATTGATCTTTAAGCTCTTTTGGTGTAATTTTTTTATGCTCAAATATAATAAAAAGATTTTTTAGTGTAGTTTTATTATGCGAAAATTCCTCTAAGAAGATATTCTAATAGTTTTATCATGTTAAAATCATAAGTGAAGCTAATCCAACCAACACTACCAAGGTACCAAGGAAAGATGGAGAAATGGAGCTTTGTTGACAAATATTTATTGAGCACATAGCCAAGCAATCCAATTTAAAAAGCCATTTTATAGATACAATTAAGGTAAAAAGATGATTTATTTTGATTTATAGTTGTGTTTTCATTGTATGCTTGTTACCTATGATCTCCCTAGTGTCTAGGCTAGAGGTCTTAGTGTTAAGTGTGTTAGTTTTGATTTGATTTTATTGACTAACACTATACTAATCTCCCCTCTATTTATTCTTTGTTCACATGATGGCATGCTTGGTGGGACCCACACCCCAAAGAGTTCTTCCCATGGCATTTTAGGACCTCTTTTTAACATTTTTAATGTCAAAATATGAACTTGGTGGCTAAAAAAGTGAAAATTTGAAGCTCACATATGTTATATAGGAAGTCATACTTTTTATCTATGTAGCATTTTTGATCTATATAGTCACATTTTTGAAATATAAAGTAGTGATATTACACTATAAAGTATCGATATTGAACTATGGATTATAGATATTGCACTTGAATTTTTACACATGGTAAGTTGTAATTTTGTCTAAAAATCTATGATATTACCTTTGATAATTGTGTTATTACATTTATAGTTATGATTTTATCTTAAAATCCATGATATTGATTTGACAATCATGTTATTTCCTACATAATTATGTTTTTGCCTTCAATATTTATGTTATTGACCCCATAATTAGTGATTTTACATTGTATAGTCATAGTTTTGCACTAATCCTTTATTTTGCAAATAGTTACATTTTTTTAACTAACTAGTTATAGTTTTAATATGTGTATTTGTGGTATTCCACTATGTGAAAATCACAAGAAACCTGAGAGATAAATTTCAATTATTATTTACTCACATGCTTTTATCTTATAAGCACAAGGACCCCCTAACACTTTTTGTATGAACCAAAGACCAAGGAAAGACATTTTTAACACTCTAAGATTCAAACTCACATTTATATTTGGTGTTTAAAAATCATTTACTTGATTTGTTTTCATTTTTCAAAGTTCACAACTCAAACAATATTAAGGGGCTAAACTTCATATCATATTTTGCTTGGTGATCTAATAATGAGATTTTATTTTTATGATTATTATTGTATGTTTTCTTCATAATCCAAGTGTAGTGTGTATGTTCTTCCTCCCATTCCCTTTATCAAACTTGGGTGATAAAAAATGCTTCACTTATTACCTTTGTCAGTTTATCCAAAGCATGAAAGGAAAGTCACGAAGGCACTCCCCAAAATTTGAGAGATTTGGGTGATCCCAAAATGACCTTGAAGTCCTTCCATAATTTTTATTTATGTGCATCTTGTATGCAATCAGAAATGCATCAAGTCTATAAATCAATCATAACTCAGAGAATATAGATCCTACTTACACTTCAAATTGGGGATACATTAGATAGTCAAGAACATGAACAATATGTGGATCCATTAGACCCAATTATGGGATCTTATCATGACAATAATACTAGGGAGGGTTTTAAATCCTCCAGTCAAGCAAGATCAACTGATCACCCTAGTTAAGCCTTATGTTTTTATATTCACTAAACTAATAAAAATTAAAGCAAATAAATTTAATCTAGTGCTCACCAAATCTTGTGGCACAATATGGGGGTTAGTAAAAAATGAAAATAAACATACATAAGAGAATCTCAATTAAGCTATGTATGAGTAAGACCCTAATGCATGGAGAAGAAGAGTAATATTATTTGAAAGCCATTACTTATGCTACTTCTATCTATAAAAGAGAGGAACAAAGTTAGAGAACACTTACCTGAAAGATGAACACATCGAGACTCAATCTCTCCCTTGGATAAAGTGGATTCGCAAGAGGTTATTTTAGTTTGTAAGGATCACTAAAAAAGGCCAAAACATCTAAGACTTCTCCACAAGACTATATTCTCCAAGTAGAAACCCTAATCTAAGACTCCTCAAGTAAAATGGTAGAAAAATAAATTGTTAATAAGTGAAATTGAATAATAACTCTTGATGTCTCTAATAATGGTGAAATGATTTTATATATATAGGTGGATTTAACCCTAATCCCTTCCAAAAATTTTGGCCAACAAGGTCGACTTAGTTGACCTAGTACTGATATTGACAAAAATTCACTACATTACAAGCTAGGTCAGCCAAGACATGACCTAGAACCTAAATTAATTTCACTAATAAGAGTACATGGTCGACCCAGTCGACCTAGTACTACAAATTATCTAAAGGGGTTTTATGTTAGGAAAAGGGTAATGAAAGTGGTAACAAATTAGAGGAGTGTGTAGGAGAGGAGTAATAACTTAGGGTAATGGCTTAGAAGCTGGTGGGATTGGTAATAAGTGGAAATAAGGGACAATAATCCTACAAAGCCCCAATGGTTTACCCACCCCTTTCTCAGTGTACCTCTTAGGAAATACACTTAGAGATATTGAGAATCTATGGATTCTTGCAAGATAAAAAACATAAATATTTGATAAAAGTGTGAAAATTTTATGTGTATACATATAACCCACTTTAAGTTCATCATATGTAACTCAGGTGCAATAGGGGATGGTGCTTCAAGAAAGAACATAGTAACACACAATGTTGAGGCTAAAAAAAGTTGCAGTATTTTAAAGCAAAAATAACTAAAAGTAAATCACTAAAAAAAATTAAATGTGATATGTACCTTAACTTACCTTTATCACTGGATGGTTATCTCTTGTGTTTGTAGTTTTGATTGTAGAGGGAGAAAAGACTACTTTCGACAAACCCAAGAATATAAAACTAAAGATAAAAAACAAACAAATATAGGAAATCCAATATAATTGGTATTATGTGAATGGGACTTACTTGGAAATTTCGAAAGATGGGGTGACAAGTGTTATGTTATATCAAATGACCAAGTCAAAATTTAGAGTAAATTGGGTAAATGAAAATCCAAGGTTACTAAAGACTAAAAAGTCAAAAAAGTAAACCTTAAGTAAGAAAGGAAAACTCATCAAGGAAAACCAAGGAGACATGTAGAAAATATGGTAATCAAACATTAATGTGAAAGCAGTAACATTCCTTACTTTCAAAAAGATGGGCAAAAAAAAATGGTAAAATAACATTGATGAGTGAGAAGTAACAATTCTTAATCAATAATGGAAAAAGGTGCATAAAAGGTAAAACAACATTGATGAGTGAGAAGTAACAAGCTGACTTCACTCAATAATATAAAAAGTACATGAAAGTAGAAAAAAACTCAAGTGTCTAAAAAAAGGGCGGTATAATAATGATAAATGGTAAAATAAATAAAGACAAGTTTATAAATTTAAATACATGGTGTAAAGAAAAGAATCCATAGTTACTCAACCATGTTGTTTTTATCTAAAGATAGATAAAACTGAAACAAAATAGTAGTAGCATGTTTTTAAGAGGTGAAGAAGAAGGAATAGAGAAGAAGGGAAAATATATTTAGAATCACAATTTTCCTATCAAGGGGGAAATGAAATGGGTGGAAGGGAGAATGAAGGAAAAACTAGGTAAAGGAAATCTTTATCGAAGTCAAGATGCTCAAATTAGGTTTGTCAAAATAAGAGGACTTTTAACCTTAAGGACTCTGAAGAACTCCTAGCCACACATTTTTTAACTCAACAGATGCAATATATATATTATCATATGAAGGATATATGCATGAAAAGTAAAATGGGCCTACCTTCCTATAACATGTTCCCCATTCCTCAGGACTCTTTACAAAGCCATCGGTCTAATACAAAGATTGGATACTTGCATGAGAAAGTAGGTAACACCAAAGAGTTTATTAAATTATCTTACTCCAATCTACTAGCCTACCATACCCCAATGGATCTCGACTTTATTGTGAGTCCAACTATGAAGTTTGAGCTTTGATTGAAGATAAGAGATGTGCTTGTAATCATGTCTTTTGGTGTAATTTTAACTTTTGAGATTTATATGTTGCTTTTTTGTATATCATTGCCTTTTGTTTCAAATGATTTGGATTTTAACTTTCTTGATGGATTTTTCTATTATTCCTCCATACAAATTTAGAAAACCAAAAATGGGTGCTAAAGATGACTTTCATTTGAATAATTGAGACTTGGTTGCTAAGAGAGATAAATCAGAGAGCATGGTGTCTAAGAGTCTCATAAAGTTAGGTGAAAAAAAATGATAGCTTGACTTCAACCTTATTTTACCCAATGTGGAATGAAAGGAAAGGAAATTGAGAGGAATGAAACATGAAACAATTTGAATTGATTCAAATCACAAAAAAAATGTGACAAAGGGAGAAAAAAGGATACAATGACATAAAAGTGTGATTCATTATCATAAGAATGAGAGAAATGAAGGAAAACATGCTAACATAGATTGTTGTGTAAATTTCATCTATCAAAAGAATCAAAAGCTAAATATGAGAATAAAGATCAAGAACTCATAACCATTGCAATACACATTCTATACAAGGAATGAAAAGACTGTGATTTTATGAGGAAGGCCAGGTCCTATCCATGGTATTACACTATAACTCATTAAATAAAAACCCATGAGGGTACCAAAAATTATTGTAAAAATAAATGAGGTAAGAAAAAGATGGTATTTGTGAGGAATTCTAGGTCCTACCCATGGTCTTACACTACAACTCATAAAAGAGAAAACCAAGGGGTATCAAAAAGTCTGTAAAAAGTATGAAAATAAATAAGATAAAAGTACATCATGAGGAAGATTGGGTCCTATACATGGTTTTAAAATTCAACTCATGAGAAAAAGGGAAACCAAAAGACCAAAAGGAAGGACTAAGGTTTATTAAAATAGAAAACCGATGTAGAGGGTGAGACCCACGTAAGTAACCTCTAAAAAGTGTTAGATAGATAACATATATAGATATAGTAAAAAAAGGCAAAGAATCTACATCAATGTCTATATCAAGGATGAGCATGTGATAAATAAGCCTAGGTGTCTCAGAATGTTTTTTGACATTGAATTATTTTGGTAACATGTAATGGAGAATAAGAGTGGGCATCACAAGATGCCCCAAAGGGTAAGTGGATGTAGATATGGGCATTACAATATTCCCTAGTATCTAAAATGATATGTGGGTGGGCATTGTAAGATGCCCCAAAGGCTATAGTAATATGTAGATGGGCATCGTAAGATGCCCCAATAGCTAAAAAGAGGAAGAAAAGATAAGAAACAAAGAAAATACCATATAGTGTCTAAATGGATTTATGTTATCCAAAAGATTATAATAGGGGATTTCATGATGATTTGACAAAAATGATTAAAATTCTAAGGAAAAATAGAGAACTAAGTCAGAAAGATAGGATAATAATAAGAGTATAGAGTTGAGTGGGTCAACCTAGTACTATAGACTAGGGAAAATAGAGTTAGATAAGGGGAAAAAGTTGATTGGATTGACTTAATACTATTATCTGACTGGTAAAAGAGATATAGGATTGACTAGGTCAACCTAGTACTATAAATAGGGAGAAAATAAGTTTATAAGAGACTATGTCAAACAGAATGATAGTGTACTAAAATAGGGAGAAAATTTTGCAATATATTTTGAAATCATGAAATGAAAGTAAACACACAATCAATTGAGTCAATGAGGATGATCCAATTGAGGCACATAGCACAAAACCTTGCATCAATGTTGGTGAATGTAAGTTTTTGAAATACAACATACAATGAGCAAAGAGTAAGTAGTCATCTTGGAAAGTAAATGCTAACTAAGTAGTTATCCTAAATGTTTTTAGATTATTAGAGTGTTATTTTAAATGTGATAAAAAATTTGGCTAAAAGTAGGGAACTAGAAATCAATCTATGGATGGTTTCAAGACATGTAGGCTGAAAGGGATCTATGTTGGCAATGGTATTGGGTTAGTATTAAGGCCTACCCCCTCACTTCACAATCTTGTAGTGATAAGGGTATCATGGGCTTTGCTAATATATACCATTAATCACATGTTTATACTTGGATAGAAAACCAATTTGGATTCCCCCTTGGTGATGAAATCCAAGTAGGTAAGCCTTGGGTATACAAATGTTTAAATGCATTTTGAATTTATGTTATTTGGTAGTGTGTGCAAGAAAGAGAAAAATAGTGCAACTAAATAATATATTGAAAACCCACCTAATTAGACTATGTGATCTAATATAAGTATGAAAACAATTGAAAGTAAAAGTGTGAAGTAATTACTAGCATATAGATGTTTATTCTAATTTGAAACATAGTATAGTGTCAGTTCATACGATAGTATATACGAACATTATAGCATAGAGTCAATAGTGTCATTACTATACTACTAAAGTAAGGGTATTTAAGAATTATGTTGATAGTTTCAACCTAGTCTTTCAGATAGAATATAGAATATAGAAATAGGTGAATGAGGTTGACTTAGTTTGATGTATGAGGGCAGCTTTAAAGATTGCAAACTATGCAAAATAGAATTATAAATAATAACTAAAATGAAAGAGAGAGAAATGAACCTTGGTGGGTTAGAAGATGTAAAGGAATGTGAGATTGATGTTGAAGTGCCTTGAATGTTACTTCAAATTATACCAACTATGTCAACTAGGTTAACCTAGTTCTACAATTCCCTATTTGCTAAACCCTATGAAGAATACTATATCAGCTTGGTTGACCTAGTATGTTTTTTGGAAGTTTGTAAGATGACTATACTGCCCTGGTTAACCTAGCACATTTTTTGGAATCTTGTAAGAGTATTTTGGGGACTTGTTTGACCTAGTATCCTATATTTTATGAAGACCTACATAAATAGAACAAAGTCATTTTTATGTGACTTTGTGTTAAATATGTGCATATAAGTTAGAAACTATACTAACCTTGTCGACCTAGTATCACAAATATAGAAAAATAATAAATAAAATGATAAAAAATAAAAAACATGAAATAAAAGTTGTATGGGTTAGATTCACATTGGGTTCACCAGAATTTATATAATTATAAATGTATCAAGTCTATAAATACATCCTAACTTAGAGAAGATAGATCCCACTTACAATTTCAATTGGGGATACATTAGATAATAAAAAACATGACAAATATGTAGATCTTATAGACCCAATTAGGGGATCTCTTACAATAAAAACAATACTAGGGAGGGTTCCAAAGCCTCCAATCAAGTAAGATCAAACAATAACCCTAACTAAGCTCTATGTTTTCATATTCACTAAAGTAATACTAATTAAAGTAAAAAAATCTAATATAGTGCTCACCAAAGCTTTTGGCATAATATGGGGGTTAGTAAATAAATAAAAATAAACATGCATAAGAGAATATTAATTATGTATGAGTAAGACCCTAATTCATGGAGAAGAAGAGTAATATTATTAAAATGCCATTACTTATGTTACTTCTATCTACTAAAGAGAGGAGCAAAGTTAGAGAATACTTGTTTGAAATATGAACCCATCAAGATTAAATCTCTCCTGGCTAAAGAGGCCTCACAATAGGTTATTCTAGTTTGTAAGGGTCACTAATAAAGTCCAAAACATCCAAGACTTTTCAATAATTATATATTCTCCAAGTAGATACCCTAAGCTAAGACTCCTCAAGTAGAATGGTGGAAAAGTAGATTGTAAAGAAGAGAAAGTGAATAATAACTCTTGATGTATTTAATAATGGTAAAATTATCTTGTATATACAAGTAGATTTAACCCTAATCCCTTTCAAAAAAATTGATTGATAGGGTCGACCTAGTATTGATATTGACAAAAATTCACTAGGTCATGGGCTAGGTCGGCCAAGAGCTGACCTAGACCCTAAATGAATTTCACCAATAATATTACAAGGTCGAACTAGTCAACCTAGTACTTTAAACTATCAAAAGGGGTTTTAGGTTAGGAAAAGATTAATGAAATTGGTAAAAGACCAAAATAATGTGCAAGAGATTATTACTAGCATAGGGTTTAGGAGCTAGTTAGATTGGTAATAAGTGATAATAAGGGATTAAAATCCTAAAAATAACCAATTTTCTACCCACCCCTTTCCCATTACACTCCTTAGGGAATGAACTCAGAGATATTGAGACTTGATAGGTTCTTACAAGATAAAAATCATCAGTATTTGATAAAAGTGTGAAAATATTGTGTATAAACATCTTAGATTTTAGGTGGGAGTTCATCACCTCTCCATGATTTCTCTAAGGAATAATTGACTTGAGAATTCATCTCTCAGCATCATTTTAACCCCACTCCATGGTAGGGGTATATAAATTAAGGTAAACTTACTGGGGTGCTTGTTTGAGCAGTTAAACAAGCTCTGTTAGTAAGAGAATACCTTAAAACATAGGTTTAACTTAGACATCACACTATACTAAATAATTGATAGATGTAATGGTTGTGAAAAGGATAATAAGACCTTTTCATAACAAGTTGATTAATGCATATCCAAATGATGTGTAGTGCCTAATTTTTTACCACACATATGGGACCATCTAGAACATACAAAAATTGATATTTTTTTGACAACCCGTGTTGCCTCAAATATACTATCAATATAGGGTGAGTAGCCTAAAGTTCCATGTCATAGTATGAAATATTGGTATAAGAGGGGACCTAAAAACTCTAATTTTTATGTGCATTTAATTTTTTTAGATTAACAACATTATTTCCTCTCAATAGCAAGTATATAGATGAAATTTGACATTACAAATCCACCTTGTCAATTTTTAGGATTAGGACGATACACTTAGGTGTTTTTGTTGTTTTTTCCTTTTTACTTGCATTATCTTAAGTCAAAAAAATTTATTTGTTTAAACTAGGTTCAAAACAAGTCATGTTTTCACATCACTCTTTTGTTTAAAAGAGGTGTTATGATGTTTGTTTGATGCTACACTTTACCTTAGTCATTTATCAAACTTTTGTGTATGTTTGTCACTTGTTTACAAGGGGCATCATTGCATTTCCAATTTCATTCCAAGTATTGAAATAAACCATTTATTATACATTTAGAACAATATAACATTAATATGTTACTTACATTATTTTAAAGACTTTTTGCCTTGTATCTAATCATAATTTCAAAACCAAGTGTGTCTTTTTGGTCTATGACTAGTATCATTATGCCATTTGTTTTGGTCTAGCTTGTTATCCATTTAAGTACCAAGCCTTATAAACCAAGTTATAAATTTCTCTTGATAACTTTAGATTCAAACATTAATTATTTTAAGCCTCTACCTCATGTAATTTTAATTTATACATTTATATCTCACTTTTGGGTTGTGCAACTTAGACTAATTCCATGCTCGATTTAAAGACATTTTTTGTGCCTAGATTTGGGAAGTGGTATATCTTCCTTGTGCCTAAAGTCCAATGTCTTTCACCAAAGGTCAATTTTATGTTTAAATATAAATGCCTAGATTGAGTCAAGATGTTTAAAAAAAATTAGATTAATTATCTTGACTCTTATACCTAGTGTTATTTCAAAGTCTAGCTTTTGTGTCATGTTCCCAAAAGACTTATCAATTCATATTTGTTTTAGACCTAGTGTGTTTCAAACTCTAGCTTTTGTGTCACTTTTCCACAAGATCTGGAAATTCATATTTGTTTTAGACTTAGTGTGTATCAAATTCTACCTTTGTGTCATGTTTCCAAAAGACCTAGCAATTCCATTTTGTTTTATACCTAGTGTTGTGCCAAGTCTATATTTTATGTTGTGTTTTAAAAAGACCTGGCATTTTACCTTCCATTTTAGACCTAGTTTTCTTGAGCCTAACTTTGTGCCTTATTCCCAAAGACCTATCAACCTTTTCAAGACCTAAATTAAAGTTATTTGAAACACTTTTTATCAAGTTTAGTAGTCTGATTTTATCCATTCTCTTGACCATTTATGTGATGAATTTGACATTAGACCATTTTGGACCAATTACATCATTTACTATTTTGGATAAATATCTCCATTCTTAGACCAATTTTTTGGACCATGTTTTACCAAGTTTTAACCATTTATATTTTAGACTTTGTTTTTAAGAGTTTTTATAACTCTAGACCTTCTTCATAGAATGCTAATCATTGATTTGGATATGCCTTGTTACACTCATAGTGGATCCATGTGCAATATAGGTTACAATAACATGGTCATGAATGATAAATTTTTTCAAGACCCATATGGTGATGATGTGTTTTGTGAAAAAAATCTTTATCCTCCTTATACTTCCCAATCTAGAGAAAAAATTCAAGATATGTTAGCCCATTATTTGGTTAACACACCTCCTTATGCAAAGCAAGACCAAGAGAACATACTTTGTAATATCTTGCTAGTGTATCATCAACTATATAAAAAGATAAACAACAACCATATTATGTTAATATGCCATTGACATGTGATCATTATTTTTTATCATCACTTACTTAAACATAAGGATGAAGTATTATTTAGAGCCATATAGGTAGGGGCCATGTTTTTAGTAGGCTTCCCCCATGAAAACTTTCCTAGTCTAGTTAGAATTCCTCTAAACATGCATTATGCCCAAACCATTGAACATGCCTCTACTAGTTATCCTCAAGCACTTGTATCGACATCATATCAAGACGAAAATATTCTTGTAAAAGGAAAGGGCCTCATGAAAGACCAATTTATATAAATGCAACAAGCATATCAAACCTATTTGAATTTAGCACATAATTTTAATGCCTTGGTCATGTCAAACACTCTACTCATAGATCTAGATCCTTTAATAGGAGTGATAATTGATTTGATAGGTCAAGATAATTTGGGTATAGACCCATTTGCATAAATCACTTCAGTTGGTGACATGTACAATATCCCATCTATTGAAGATGTGACTACACCTATTATGTAAAAAAATGTGTCAAACATAGTGGATAACATGCAACTGTCTTCCAATCTAGGCCAAAGTAGTTTAAATACACCAATAAATAGTTTAAAATAACAAGTGCCTTTAGTTAATACCATGAGTGGTTCAAAATAGTAGGGGGAAAGAACTCCTATGTCCCAATCACAATAGTTACTTCCAATCCTCAACTAGATGATTCATCAAGCACATAATGAAAAGGATTAAGTAATCAAGCAATATCTAGTGTTTTGTCTCAATAACAAGTAATGAATGTTATCCCACCTCAATAGGTGATAACTACAATTCTATAATAATAGGTACAATATAATTTACTATCATAGTAGAGGAAAAACACTACACCACCTTAATATGAGAAATAAATGTTACATCTTGATAATTAGTGACAAACATACCTCTACAATCATAGACCAATATACTTTTACAATCATGAATGTTGTCTAGCCAACAATGTGTGTCTATTGGTTAAAGATAAATATCAAACACCAAACAAGCATCTAGTTCACAATAGGTGTTTGTACAACAAAGAGGTACCATTGTCCAACAAGTAACAATTAGGAAATAATTACCTTTTACTTAACATGTGCCACAATTCCAAAGATAGGGCCTTGGTCCACAATAAGTTTCCCTTATTTAACTAGGTTTGACTAGTCAACAATAAGTCCCTACTCAACCTCAACAAGCATAATATAGTTCCCAGAGCCATTTCCTTCCATCTCAACTTTAATTCCCTTAAAACTAAGGATATATACTAAATTTGAACTAGAATATATCTTAATAATGAGTACAATTTCAATATTCACATCACAATCTTAAGATGCATATTCATGGTCACTTCACTCATCAAACCAAAATTCCAAAATAAATCATGCCTCCATTATACCCCAGTCAAGGTAATACACCTTTGACTACCCAAATACCACCTCAACAAAATATACCATTTAGTTTCGTGGCCCAAGAATTGCAATAAATGAAAGATTCAATTGCCACCATTCAAGGAAGGAAGCAAACTGATAAATTCAAGTTAGATGACATGTGTTCATACCCATTCAACATGGAGTATCTTTAAATACCATTTCCTCTAGGTTATGAACCACTGAAATTTCATAAATACAAGGGTAAAGGAGACCCTAAATCACATTTAATAGATTTCTTTGTCACTTTCCATCTAATGGCTTATAGTGACATTTACCTACTTTTATTTCCTTGAATTTTATCAGGATAGGATTTTGAGTGGTTCCTCAGATTGTTAAATAATTATATATCTAATTTTGATGACCTATCAGATAAATTTATGTAGAATTTTTCCTATAATATCAAGAATGAGATTTCATTAGTATATTTGACTCAAGCCAAGTAGAAAGGTGGTGAGAGATTTACAATCTATTTACATATATGGAGAGTGTTTTTTAGTCACTTCACCCACAACTTACCAGACAAAAAATTGGCCATTGTGTTTACTAAAAATTTACATAATGAGATATCTTATCATCTAGAGATTTAGTGTGAACATACCTTCAAATAGATCATTAATAAAGGTTTAAAAAAAAAAGCAATTAAAAAGGATTATCAAGTTAACCTCATCAAACCAAAACCAAAGCATAAGCCCAAGTCAAAACCCTTACCAAGTCCAAGTGCAAGCATCAATACCCACCCAAGCCAATAATTATGATAAATATAAGAAATATAACTATAATAATAATGTTTTTAGAAATGGATTAAATTATTCATGTCATGTCTAAATATTTCAAACATCGTATACTCAAATTATGTTATAATTACAGCTTACTCCTCATTAGCAACCTATTCAATAAGTGCAACCTTCACAAAAACCTAGACTAGGTAAATCAATATAGAAAACACCACTTTTAAAAAACCCTCTTATAAGAATAATACCCACTCCTCAATTCTTTATCAACCTTGGTAAACCTATCGAAGTAGTGTTTTGTAAGCTAGCTATAGCTAATATGATTAGTTGGTCAAATTTAAAGCACTATATTGATGATATTTTCTATCTAGATTGGTATTGAGAGCATGAGTTATTTGAATACCATTGTGTTCATGGATATTACATATGTTGTTGTGTGTAGTTAAGTCACCTCATAAAAATATGTTGGAAAATAGAAAGATTATATTGGATAATAGAGCATCTATGTCTAATCAGAACTTGGGTATCTACCAAAACCCTTTTCCATATCATGATAATAATAATAATAATAAATGTTAACAATGAAGGCCATAATAAAAATAATAGTAGAATAAAAAACCGCCATGAAAATAATAATATTAGTAGTAACAACAATAATCTCAACTAAATGTGAAGAACTAAGGCTAAAATGATTTCAACAACCAATAGACTTACCACATAGTTATACATGACTACAATAAAGCTATAGGTCATATTATGGGAGGTCATATTTATACCATCACCATTAATCCTAGACCAAGTGCTAATAGACCAAGACCATTGCCAAATAATACCAATCAACCTAGGACTGCAAGCAAGTAAAATAGCAATCAGGGATTACTATTTTAGGTCCTTGTAATGATAACTCATCATTTCCCCATGACCATAACCAAGTGTACCAAAAATTGATACTTATCATATGTGGCCCATATCCATCATCATAAATTTACAATGTCCTAATTATGTAATCACAACTTGACAGTCTAAGATTACCATCCTAGGCCCAACATCCTCCACCCAACAAACCCATCCAATCCACTATACTAGCTAGGAACAAGATACTTTTCACTATTAAGTAAAAATCATATGACATTTTGGAAAAAGTTTAAAATATACCCATATAAATCTCCATTTTGGACTTGTTTTATACATCTACTATCCACAAGAACATCCTAACATAACTCCTAGGCCAATCCCAAGTTCCCAAGGACATAAGCCCAGACAAACTCCAAGATTTAGTTAGACATTTAGCCCCAAGATAATAGTTGACATTTGACCAAAGTGATATTTCATCCCTTGGCCCTTTCCATAGAAACCCATTATACATTAAAGTTATCATAATGTGGCACAAACTCAAGCATGCCCTCATAGACAATGGATTGGTCCTAAATATTGTCTTTGAAACTCATCAAGACATCTCAGATATATAGAATCCAATCTAAAATTGGAAACAATTAGTATCAAAGCCTATGATAATGAAGAATGAGAATTAAAAGGCACCATAATATTACCAGTTATCATTGGGCCTTTGAACCACACCACACTTTTCCATGTGTTAGACCTAGATTTATCATATAATTTACTCTTGGGTAGACCTTGGATACATGAAATTTGTGCAATCCCTTTTATGTTGTGTCAATGTTTCAAGTTATTTCACTTAGGCATGGAGGTCACTATCACTAGATATTTAAATCCCTATGAATATTTTAAGCATTTGGAGGATGAGTATGAAAGTTATAACTATCGCTTTGGCCTAGACCCAATTCTTAAAAATGACAAAAACAAATAAATACTTGTCAAATTGCTCAAGGCCAATTGTATAGACCCAAATAGCCTTGAATCATATTCACAAATGCCTATACTTTAAAATGTCTAATCATTTTATCATCTCAACCAATGGCCTAAGAGATTATTTGACCCATGACACATTCCACATTGCTAAACTTCCATAGAACCCCAAGTCTTGTTGAAGACCTAAAACTAGGCTACCTTGCATGGAATGGAAATGAAAAGGAAAAGGTAGGATTCATAGTCCATCACCTTTTATTTTCACACCAACCACTATCCAAGAAGAGGACCCACTTTCCAATGATGAATCCTAGTTGTACAATGATAAGTTGGCCGATTGCTACAAAAATGCCAAATATTCCATCCCTAACTAGATCATGGAGAACGAAGCCTATGACTATTGAGTCCTAATGCCAAATCGATGGGGTACTCTTGAGCCAATTTATATAACTTAGTATAAAATAACTTATGGTCTCAAATTTAAACCACCTAGGGTGAGCCCATATATCTTATTAATGTTCCAATGCTAATGATTAGTGATGATGATGCACAATGTGAAGTAGGGTCTAATCATAGCATTTATGAATACCTTACCAATACCAACCTGTTTGACACCCATACCATTTGTAACATTATATTAGTTATCTAACATAACCTAATTCCTCTTTATCACCCTCAACTTATAGCTTGGGACCAACAAGAATACATAGTTCCTATATATGAGTTTGAGAATGATGAGGCCTTTTGATATTTTCTAGGCCTAAGAGACAATGTTCCATTCGGAGACCATAAACAAGGGTTCTCTATCAAAATGGATCTTGAAACCTATTTTAGAGAATAGGTGAACACCCTTAGCCAAAAACAAAAGATTAAAACATTGAGGTCCCAAAGTGAAAACCTCTTTAAGGTACTTTTAAACCAAGGTAAAAGTAAAGAGAAAGGCTAGTCTTTTGGTGAAAACCTATTTTAGGTGCCATTAGACAAGGTTATTCACCTTTCCTCAAATGAAGCTTAGGAAACCACTAATGATGAACTTCCTTTTGGGTCTAAGTTTAGTAGAGTAACATACCTTTGATTGAATTTCCCAACAATTTTCTACAATATTTGTGACATAGACATTATTACCATTAGGAGAATTAAATTCATCTTGTTTAAGAGAGCTTGAAGACCCAATCCAACTAGAGGGATTTGTAGTTGTAGGCCAATTCACTTTTTCCAACCATTCTAGAAGATGTCTTGACTCTCCTCATAGAAGATACTATGGAAGTCACATGAGGAGTCTAGTTGACTTGAAATGGATCAAATTAGGTACATCCCTCACTAAAGAGGCATATAAAATCTTTACAACCCTTTTGAGAGAATTTGTTGAAATTTTTGCATGGACCTATTCATACATGCCAGGTTTGAACCCTACCTTGGTTGTATACCACCTTATTTTACATCCTAATTCCAAACTTGTGAAGAATAAATTTCAAAAGATGCATCTTTGTATTGTTGTACTATTAAAGAAAGAGTTGGAAAAACTCTTAGAAGTGAGATGATTCAATTGATCAACTATTCAGAGTGGCTCTCAGAACGTTAAGTCTATTAGTAAGAAGCTAGAAGGAATTAGAATCTTCACTGATTTTAGAGATATAAATAAGGCTTTCCCTAAGGATGACGTTTTATAGTAAATATTGACATGATAGTTGAATCCATAGTGGAGTATGAAATTCTTTCACTTATGGATGGGTTTTTAGGGTACAATCAAATTAGGATCGCACTAGAAGACTAACATAACATTCACCACTTATTGGGGAAAATTTTGTTATCAGGTTATGCTATTTAGCCTAAAAAATGATGTAACCACATACCAAATATCCATGACCATCATATTACATGATATGATGCATGACATTGTTGAAGACTATATCGATGACATATTAGGTAAATCAGAGACTCATGCCAATAATCCAACCACACTATAGAAATATTTGATAGGCTTCATGAATACAAGGTTAGAATCAATCCTAAGAAACATGTCTTTGGTGTCAATTTATGAAAATTGTTAGGCTTCATCATCTATCATTGGGTATTGAAGTTGATCCTGCCAAACTACAAGTCATTATTGATATGCCACCACCTTCTAATTTGAAGCAACTCTATAATTTATAGGGAAAAATCTAGTGTATCAAACTCTTCATTTTACAGTTGGATAACAAATTCCACCCATTTACACACCTATTGAATAAGGGTGTCACATTTTATTGGGATGAATACTATTAGAAATACTTTTAGCACCTAAAGGAATATCTTGACAGTCCACTTTTTTTATTACCACCAATGATAAGAAAGTAATTTTTACGGTACCTATCTTCCATAGACAAATCCTAAGGGGAACTTCTATCTCAACATGATGACAATAGAAAAGAGCATGACATGTTCTATTTAAGCTATACACTAGTCATGTGTGAACACAACTATACACCAATAGAAAAATCTTGTTTAGTTTTTTATATCCCATAAGTTATGGCATTACATGCCTAACAAAAAGACCATAGTTATTTCCAAAGTATATCCACTCAAGTACATATTATCCAAGACAGCTTACAAGGCCACATGGCTAAATAGATCATGCTTTTGAGTGAGTTCAAGATCAAGTATGCCAACTAAAAATATATAAAGGGACAAGTAATTTCATATCAGCTTTTTGAAGCTCCCCTTGTAGATACCACACCCCTCATTTTTGTATTCCCAAATGAGTCCATCATAACCATCATTTAAACACCTCTTGAGAAACATCACTAGAAGCTATATTTTTATGGATCATTCATATCACATGGATCAAGGGCAAGCCTATTATTTATTACACCATATATGGATCTTATTCCCAAATCATTATGTATCAACTTTCCTTTTACTAATAACATGTCAAAATATGAAGCACTTTTTGTAGAGCTTCATTAAGTAATACAATTAAATATTCAACATTTCATGGTTTATGGTGATTCTTAATTAATCATCAATCATGTTATAGACCACTTTTAGACCAAATATGACAAGTTGGTATAATACAAGGCCATGGTAGACATTCTCAAATAACAAATCACCAACATATAATTTGAACACATACATAGGGCTAGTAATAGGATAGTGGTTGCCATGGCTACCATCCAATCTTTGATCGGTTACATAGACAAGGCAAAATAATATCAATTCATCATTGAAAATATTTTAATGCCTACTCATGAAACTTTGACTATCATAATGATCTATGATATTTTTGGTCCCAGCTCTATTTGGTACTCAAAACTTTATAATTACCTTCATGATCACACCATTCCATTGGACCTTTCACATAAATAACTAAAGGCCTTTATACACCAAGCTTCCTACTATACCTTACTTGGCCCAAATCTTTACCACCATAGTTTTGATGAAACTCTACTTCATTACTTAAATTTGATAGAATCCATGTCAACATTATAGTAAGTTTATGAAGGAGTATGTGGAGCTTACACTAATAGGGTTATCCTTGACAAAAATATCCTACATATCATTTACTATTGTCCAACTATGGAAGTAGATGCAGCTTCATATGTCAAAAGGTGTGACACATGTCAAAATGCATGCTAATTTAATTCATGTCCTAGACAAAACACTCAAACCTATGCTTACACCATGACCAGTTATAATATGGGGACTTTATCTCATTGGTAAAATTAACCCTACCTCATCTGATGTCCATAAACATATCCTTATCACTATAAAATATTTCACGAAGCAGGTTGAATATATACCCCTCACTTACATGACTAGAAAATAGATTTATAAATTCATCTTCAATCATCTCATCTGTTTCTATGGTACCCCATTTGACATTATATTAGATAATGGCAAATTCTTAAAGAAAAAAGATGTCAAATCACTCTTTGTTGAGCACAACATCACTCAACATTTTTCTACCACATATTACCCAAAAGGTAATGGCCAAACATAGGCATCTAATAAAAACATTGTCAACATTCTTAAAAATATTGTCAATGATGTTGGTCATGATTGGCACCTCCAAATCCTCCATGCCCTCTAGGTATATCACACTAATTACCATAGTCCAATTGAATCCACTCTATATTCCCTAGTTTATGGCACTAAGGCCATCTTTCCCATTGATTTTGAGATACATTATGTAAGTATCTTATTGAAACACATCTTGGATGATTAATATTAAAGATTTACTTGCCTACAAGAGTTAAAGTTACTAGATAAAAAATACATGGCCACTATCAATTACCTTCAAGCATACCAAAACTGACTCCATGGTTAATATAACTAATGGGTAAAACATAGAGATTTCAAGCTTAGGGATCTTGTTCTCAAACAAAACCAAAATAACACTATAGTCAAGAGTAAGTAGAAAGGAAAGTTCAAACCCAATTGGAGAGGCCCCTACATCATTATTGAAAATTATGGATCTAAAGAATACAAAATCACTACCCTAGATAGAGATGAACTTGATGATACAATGAACATAATACACCTAAAACATTATTTCACTTAAAGGAGCCCAAAGTATTTTATATGAGGCTCATTTTTAATAATATCATCATCTTCTTTGTACCATACCATACACCATTCTACCATGCCTTTACTTTTGACCATAGTTATTTTACCCTCCCTCCTAACCATTTTGACCTTAGTTCCATTCGATTGGTTATTTAGGAACCTTAAACGAGGGGCTTTAGATCAAATTTTAATAGTTGATTCATTATTCTAGACAATGATAATATCTTAGACTAGTATGACATTAGTTTGGTAATTGCATTCTTCATTATTGACACATTATATTTCCTTTTTTAGTGTTACTAATTATAACCACCTTTGGGAAATTGGTATCATTGACCTGTGTTTTTGTTTCCTAATTATAAATACCTATGGGAAAATTAAGAATAACCCATTTTACCATGCATTGTCATATCACCTTGCCATTCATATACTATACTGTGTCATTTGCCTAAATTCATGAACTTGATGCTACCTAGTTGGATTCCTCCATTATGATGGTATAAATATAGTGACTTGAGGTCCTAACGGGATTATGTAGGTAGTAATCAATTTACATTGAGGCAATATTGGTTACCCTTCTCCATTCTTTCACTATTTTATAAGTAATTTAAAGTTTGAGCACTCTTGCTATTTTTTGAGTTGGACTGTTTAGTATCTTGTAATCCTCAATCGAGTTGAGATGCCTATAAAATTACAAAAACATTTGTAGTAGTTTCAAAAACCCCTAAACATTTGTAAAAGATATAGAAAATCTTAAAAATCATAAAATCATAAAAATTGGCTTAGAATTTCCATGTGAGATATAAGGTCAAAAAAATTTAGGATGGGCCATCTTCTTTATTTAAACCACCTTGGTTTTTTTCCTCCCATTTATAATACAACTAAATTGGCTCAAGGTCCACATGAACTATGTAGGCATCACCTGGATACATGGGGTATCTCAAGTTTGCTCAATTACACCTTTTCTTTTTTGACCACTTATTTGCCTTAACGATCCTAGTACCCCTAACTATTTCATGAATAACCACTTGTCATTTAGTTTCCCCATCCTTATTGGCCTTCAATCATACACTCTTTCCATTTTTAAAGTTTATGTTTTGCACATTATGTATTCAAATTTGATACACTAATGACCACTCAGCTTCATATTACATTCGCATTATTTTATGAGTACTCTCTATTTTTACACTCATTATTTTATGATCTCATTCTCTTTCCAAGCATTAGATGTAGTAGACACTTTGAATTACTATTTTAGTTCATTTGTGGATACTTGTCTCTTAACTTTTTTTTTAAAAAACCTAAACCATACTCTTGTGCTTGTGTGATTTTTTTTTGTTAATATTTTCATGATTGTGGAACATCAACCCCTTTTCTCTCATGCACTTATCATTTTATGATACCAATCCTATTTTCCTATACACATTTATCATGCTTTCTTATCATCCATTTTCCTCTAGCCCATATCCTGGGAGAAATATATTGGGCATGAATTTCATGTTGGATATTGTGTCCATGGAAATATTTAAGTAGCATCCACTTGCCTAGTGTATCTAGAGTCAGCTCAGATACCCCTTCCTTTTCTTATATCCCCCCATCTTATTTTTCATCTCATTTTGTTGTTGTCTCCTATGATTTATGGGTAATTTTTTTTATCTTTTTTATGTTGATGTTTACCCTATAGCCTAGGGGTAACCTTGTGCCATTGTTCTTGTATTATTATACCTACATAGTTGTTGTCTAGAATAGGGGTCACCCTGTCACTAAGAGTAACACCTATATTACACATGCACAAACAATTTTTTTTAATTTAAACTAACATCATGATTAACCATTATTTATGTTCGTTTCATTTTATTTTGATTTTTTTGTTCATTTTTTATTTCTTAGTGTTTTGTTGTACTTTTTGTTTATTGGTGTTTTGTCTTTCTATTTATTTTCTTGTTTTCTTGTTTGTTTTATTTCATTATTGTGCCTTAACTTAGTCTATATGTTTTCCTTGGGTGATTCCTTGCACATTATACTTAATTCCATCCATATTCATACGTCAACATTGTAATCATGGTTTTTATCATTGGTAAATTGACTTCACTTGTTTATTAGATTATGTGTTAGTCCTTATGCATATTATGAATATGTTATCATGGTGTTATATATAATGGTGCTTACCATCATTTAATATAATAAAAATTAGCTTATGGGTTATTACAAGTAATGATGTCCTAGTGCTTCTCCTTGGTCACCTAAAAAATTCTTGGTTCATCCAATCATTTCTCAAATATAGAGTAATTAAATCATGAAATAATTTTAATCCTTACTAGTTATGACATGCATATCCATACTATTATGTAGCTTGAATTCATGCCTATATTTTGTATTGGATTAATTTTACTTTATGAGTATGTATTTTGTATGTAATCCCCCTTTTCTAATTTGCCATATTATCACAAACTATCATACCAATGATTATAACCACCTTTGAGAAAATCCTTATCATTATCCTACCCTACAAGGGCATGTTTTCATTGTGCTAATGACTCTAAAAACCTTTGGGTAAATCATTATCTCTATCCACCCAACTGGGGCATGTTTTCATTTTACTAATGATTATAACTGTCTTTGGGAAAATCTTTATCTTTTTACCTTTCTTTTGATAATGATTATAACTAACTTTGGGCAAATCATCCTTTTATTTTCCCAATTGGGTCGTCTTACTATTCCACTTATTATGACTAACTTTGGGCAAATTGGTCTTTTCTATGCCCCTTTACATTTTGGTCCCATCATTTTCCTTCTTTTGAGGGACCAATCGCTGACCTTCTTTACCACTTGCTACCTCAAGGGTGCATTCAGGGCTCATCCATCACCTCTTGGGGCATTAAGAATTAAATACCTTTTCATTATTTAAGAAGATATTATTATGCTTATATCTTGTAATATCTTCCCAAATAGGGTAAAACTATAGACCCCCCATTCTGGCCACAACTGGCTTCTGACCAAACTTCAGCCTAATTTTTACAAACATTGCTAATTAATCCTAAAAATCATTAAATGACCTAATTTCATTCACTTATCATCATTTATTAATGATTATAATCACGTTAAGTCATCCCTATTTTGGGTATTATCTTGTATGCAACAATAACCTCTCACATATTCATCTCTAGTTACCTTGTGACCTAAAAACTAGTAGTTTGGCCTATGGACCCATTAATTAGAGCACTTAAACAATTATTAAAAGACATAAAATGCTAATAAAAATGAATTAATTAATTAAATAAAATAAAATTCTTAGTTAAATCATCCATTTGTAATTAATTAATATCTAGAAATGAAAATTCAAAAAATCAAAAATATCAAGCTTCTTCATCATTGCCTTTATGAGTTGTCAATCTCTCACAAAATATCTAACAAGTATATAATTTGTGAGACATACCCATTAATTTAAAATCATAATTACATGTACCCTCCTTAACTCAGTTAGAGTTAAATTTAACTCACCTAGGGTTAGTTTGAACTCAATCCATGCTTAAATCCTAACCTAACTTAACTTGGGTGAGAGCTAACTTTGGAGGCTATAAATACAATGCCTTACCAATTGATCTTTAATCTCTTTTGGTGTAAAAATTTTCTACTCAAATAAAATAGTGATATATTTTAGTGAAATTTTATTATGCCAAAATACCTTCGAGAAGCTCTTCTAGTAGTGTTACCATTCTAAACTCATAATCCAAGCTAAACCAACCAACATTACCAAGGTGCCAAGGAAAGGTGGATCAATGGATCTTCATTGAAAAAGATTTATTGAGAACATATCCAAGTAATCCAATTAAACAAGTCATTTTATATCTACAAGGAAGGTAAAAGGTTGATTTATTTTGTTTTCTAATTGTGTTTTCATTGTATGCTTGTTACCTATGCTCTCCCTAGTGTCTAGGCTAGAGGTGTTAGTGTTTAGTGTGTTAGTTTTGATTTGGTTTTATTGAATAACACTATAATAATCTCCCCTCTATGGATTTTATGTTCATATTTATTATTGAATATCCCAATATTGCCATAGAATTTGATGAAAAATCTAACCAACTAAAAAGGGTCAGGAAGATAAATGTGAAGTGGAGGTAAGAAGATTGAACTCCTAAGAGAAGAACTCTTCACCTTCACCAACAAAAGGAAAATAAAACTAGGGGAGCATGATAAATTCAAATAATATATAATATATATGGTTTATGTTATTTGGAAGAGTTATAAATAAAATTTTCAAGGGTCTACAACAATCTAATACAAGATTATAATCTCGACCAAGGGTGGAGACACTTGAATACATAGTTGAAAAGATATAGAATACAACCTAAACCCTTTATGATATTAAACGTTATATACACATAGATAGGGATAAATCCCAACCATAATGGGGTAATTTAATGAAATTCAATTAATCCAACTCCTATCCTCCATACATAATTTCAAAAAAAAATGTTGACAACACTACTCATGGAAGTGATGATCAAAATTTTCAATTAATCACATTTTCCAAATAAAAATTAGATCAATCACAAACATTCAATAAGCATTTGTAAGTTTCATTGAGTCTATATGGATATATTTTTGGGAAAATTAAGGTGTTATTTAGAATCCCTGTTATTAATTTTGACATCATAGAATTTGACCATACAACATGTTGGCTACATATAAGAAGAAAAAATTGCAATGAAATTTTGAGAAATAAAAGCATTTGAATGCTCAATCAGGAATTCAATCACCATTATATCAACCATCAAGAACTACATCCTCTACCCTAGTTCATCCATTGATATAT